>CM040625.1:48416920-48747651 GCA_022817965.1 Solanum lycopersicoides | reverse complement strand
CTCCTCGCCTCCACCTTTCGGCGAATACCATGACCAACCACCAACGAGCCTCTTTTCTCTTCTCTTTGCCGGTTAGCTTCTACTAATGCTGGCAAAACCCCTCATTTCTACTTCTCCTCTTCCTTCGCTACTTCTCCTCCAGCAGCCACCACCCAAAGACCACCGGCAAACCACCACATGCATCTTGATGAATCAACTACAACGGTCCTAGCAGCTGCCACCTCTGCTCTCCTCATTTTTCGTTACTTCAGCGAGGTTGGCAGAAACAATAGCAAGAGCATTACTTCTGTACCAGCAAGGTTCAACCGAAACAAAATCTTCGACAAATGATGATGGTGAACCACCATAGTAGTAGCCTCATCGATTAAATTTAGAAGTTTGATTTTATTAAATAGACCTCTTTCCGGTAAGATTCATATATCCTAGGTGCTACATCTTTCATCTTTTACCTTTTTATTTACCATTTTTATTTATATGAGAGCTAAAAATGTGTTATGCTTTTTCGATAATAGACTCATTGACTGATTAATATCATTATACTGATTTGAGAAAATTGTGTATGTGATTCTATATGGAACACATATATGTATTTGGTTTGTTTATACAATATTACGGAAAATTAAGAATTATTCCTTTACTTCACTGATTGAATTTGATGCCTTAACATCTGCCCTTAATGTTGATCTCTTAATAATTCTCATGCTTTATTAATTTAATAATTTTGATTGTTTACTTAAATTTTAAGAATCTGTTAATCAATTGTTTAATTAATCAAATTTTCTATTAAGCCTTGACTTTGTCTTGCAATTGAGTTATTACAATTTGCTTATGCATTCCATATATATTTCTTGAAAGTATTCTTATTTATCCAATTATGGTAAACTATTATAATATGTGAATTTAAATACTTGAATTGGGCGGTAGTTATCTCATTTCTTAAATGATTTTTTCTTTGTTTTATTATATTTTAATAATATTAATTTATTGGGTGTTTTAAGCTAGTCTCTCTTGCCTTAATTATATTTTGTAAATTGTGTTATGTCCTTTTATTTGTGAGGCCCGTCTTCTAGCTGAAAGTAAAAATATGAAGATTCATCCCTTGAAATTAGTTAGAAAATGTTTAGCAGATTTGTTACTTAGATATATGGCTTCCGCCTCAAGTTTTATTTGAACTAATTTTTTCACTACAGATGTTCGCTGACTTATAGTGTAAGGAATGTTATACATTAATTAGACACACTAGACAAAAAGAGGCAATAAATAAAAATGTAGACAAAGAGTGTGTGTGGCTGAAGCGGTAACACATCCACAACAATCTGTACATTTGCCAAAGTATAATTGCAGCAATAAAAGTCAACGCAACATGATTGCCACCTTCCACAGTCACATTCAGATGTCTATCAAACTCAAGTGCCAAAGGGAAGCAAATCTTCAGTAGTTACACTAGTTTCTGCATGCAAAGAAGCCGATTTCATTTTATTGCTTTTGTTTTAGTAATGTTTAGTATATGAGTATGTAATAAGATATGATCTCAAATTCGTGTTAGTCGTCTTTAGTTACTATGTGATAGTGTTATAGTTTTTAAAAATTCCATATTGTCTTGCTTCTATCAGTATTAATGACTAAAAATATTTATACGTTCATCTTTTTGTTAATAAAGTATTACATTTAGTGACGAGAATAATTTTTGTCCCAAATTGCCTACTTATTACCTACAAATTAGCTTTGTAATTTATGACAATTTTCATTGTCGCTAATTATGACACTTTGTAGTGATAATTTTGTATCATCGTTAAATAAAATAGTTTTAGTCACAAAATTTAATGTTTACAAAAACAAAATTTAAAAAAAAAAAAATTTGTCACTAATTTATATATTTAGGGACAAAAAATGTATGTAAAGGGTAATTTTTAGTGAAAAATAATATTTCTGTAACTACGAAATATGTATTACATTAGAGACAAATGACATTGTCATTAATTAATCTATATATTTAGTGATGGATCAATTTCGTCGGCCTTAATAGCCCATTTAGTGATGAAAATATACTATTACCCACATTTTTTTTGTAATTTCTATTACGAACAAGTTTGTCATACATACTATGTATTTGGGGACAAAAATATTTTTTGTTGTTAATAGAACTCTATTTAGTGACGAATGACTAAGTTGTATTTATATACATTTAGTGACCCATGATTTAGGGAGGATTGACTGACCAAATATTTTTTGTCGTAAAATAGTTTTTGTGACGAAATATGAATTTTTTGTGACAACAATTCCTCACTTATACTCGAAATTGTTGTAGTAGTTCCACTTTACAAGCCAAAATTAGAGAGTTAGAAAGATCATGTGTTCATGGAGTTTTTCACTAGAAATCATCAATTAAACCATAAAATAATCATAAAAATTCATTTGAAATCATTTAATTCAAGAACCCATGTGTTTGAGGAAGAATTGGGGTTTTGATCCTCTTTTTGGAAACTTGAAAACTTATTTGAGAATTGTCTCTAGAGAGAAATCTAACTCTAGATAAAGAGTCAGCATACCTTAGTATTGAGAATCCCACGAAATTGAATAAGAAACCAATGGAAACCTTCAATCCAAGCTGAAATTTAACTCTAAGCCTCCATGGAGTTTTGAGAGAACTTTGGAAAGGAAGGGTTTTGAGGTTTGAAGAATGAAGTTTAATTCTAGGTTTTAGAGTTTAATATAACTTAAAATGTCCTAAATAACCTAAAATAACCGTCCTTCCATTAATTTAGCCAAGGGTGGAATTTACCAAACCACCCTTGGCTTGGACAAACCCCTGCATGAAATGGAAGACCAAACCACGACCCCCATTGACGGACCGTTAATAGGTTGAGGGGGCGTCCTTCTGGTCCGTCAATTTTGACTGACACTTCCAAATTTGGGGGATAAGATCCCACGACTAAGTGTAGATCCACGCCCCCTTTTGACGGGGCGTCAACCTTGGGCGTCAAACAAGGCCGCCTAGGCAGCTTTTTGCCAATGCTTGGGTCCTTCTCAAGGACCCTAAGGAGGTCTTTGGGGAGTCGTACCCAAAAAATTTTACCCTAAACACGTCCATCTAGACTCTAAGGTCACCATCAAACATTTTAGACTTCAAATGATGCACCAAAAATCATACTACATACAAGGACACACTAGGACACACTTGACTAATTTTCAAACGTCTTGGTCGTTCCTTGACGTTTAATCGCAAAACACGACCAAACTGACTTATAAACTCATTTACTCATTAATTTATTAATTTATTAGTTGTTAAAATCCATGTAAGGCTCTAGCTCATCCTACTTCATTCCCTTTATCATAGATTTGAGATATGCTAAAAATATTATATTTGAGGCCCTCCACATAGTTCACATTGTTTATCGAATTGTCAGCAGATTTACCCATCCTGCCAATTCCCAAAATAGAACCCGTTTTCCACTTCCAAACAACACATCACCACCTTGGTGTGATTTCAAAGAGGAAGTTTGAAGTGTCTCTGGTCATATGCTTTTAGCATCCATTGTCCATGTACCAGCACTGACTTCTTTCTCTCCTCAACACAAAAATCACTTGTTAGTCTTAGGAACCCACTTTAGATAAAATTCCCAATAGCTATCAAAAGGATTAACAAGAAACCTTCATGTACAGGGGGCAAAGTGTTCTTGCTGAAACGATAGTGAGGACCAGGTCCCTTTCATTCCCTTTTCTCACTAATTTCATATCTAGCAAGTTTCGTACGAGGAACAGGTCCCTGGTGTTCCTCTTTTTCATTGTTTTAAAATACGAAGAACTTCATAAGTATTTCTTTAGCCTTTTTGGTTTCTCACATCTTTTAGATAACCATTACGACCATAATAAGTGCACAAGAGATTATCGGCTACAGACACATATTTATTGTGAGTACTATAGAGAGGTTCTATAGGTATGTATCCCAGTCCCTACTTTCCATTGAAACTCTGATGAGACAGGTTACAGAGTATCTTGGAAGAGTCAGTACATTTTAGGGAGTGACTCAACTCTTCCTTGACTTTAAACAAATCCTTCCTTAGTTGAGAGTTAATTTCAAGAGAGGCATCTAGCTTAGATTCTGCGATTTTAAGTTTTTCTTACAATTCTTCCTAAAAATACTAAGATTTCTCTTTCCACCATGCGAGGTACTAGGGTCATCTTTAGAAACCAAGTTGCTGGATTCTAGCACTCTTATCCTAGCACTCATTTCAGAAACTTGAGATACAAGAACTGAATTCTCATCTTCACACAAACTTAATTTTTCATTCAACATTATGTTTTCATTGGTTCGTTCATCAACATATACAATAAGAAGAGCAGCAAATTTCATCAAATTCTCAGCTGACAGATTATCTATATCATCTTTGAGATTAAAAAGAGTTACCTCATTTGAGTCTTCATTATCATCTGATTTTTCCATCAAGGAGAATATTAAATTGAAGACACTCTCATAATATTCAATGTCCATCATTGATAAATCCTCATGGATTCCAACATATTCTTCTGACTCACTTAAATGATCTCTCGAGACAGCAAAAGGCCTTTCTCACCATCTGATCTTCATGACTTTCATGTGTGCGTGTTCTGGGTCTAGGTCCTTGTTGCGTTGTCTGGTGTCATAACTTTCCTACTTTTGATTGGGGAAGTGTTTCATGAAATGACCAGGGTTGTTGCACTTAACAGAGATCATTAGCAGTGGCAGTTTTGGTGGTAGAGGCCTTCTTTTGGAAGCCACTGTGCTACTTTATAATTTTTTAAAAATTTTTGATGACATAAGCCATTTCTGGTTCCTTCTTAGTTGCATCACTTGGATATGATTTCAAGGCTATGCATTTCTCCTTTTAACCTTCCTTTACAGTTGTACCCTATTTCTTGTTCACTTCATAAGTTTGAAGATTCCCTATCAATTCATCCATAGGTAGAGTAGTTAAATCTTTAGCTTCTGTAATGACACTAACCTTGCTTTCCCTGGATTTGGGATGTACTTTAAGGATCTTGCGGACTTGATTTCTCACATCGCCCAGGCATCTTAGCTCATTAGTGATGGAGGTGAACCATGAGTTTATCTCAAAAATGGTTTCTCCTTTATTCATAATAAAATTTTCGTACTGAGTGGTGAGCATGCCAACATTCGTCTCCTTCACTCGCTGAGTTCCTTCATGGGCTGTTTGAAGGCAGCCCCATATTTCCTTGGCAGTTTCACATGAAGAAATTTTTGTATTCATCTGCCCCAATCTCACATACGAGAATCTTTTTTTCCTTGTAATTCTTTTCAATCTTTTTCCTGTCAGTTTCGTTGTAATCCTTTTTGGTTTTGACCACCGCGGTAGTGAGATCTTCGTCCGTCACTTCCTTTGTAGGGATATATGGTTCATTAAGAACAATGTTCCATAACTCAGAGTCTTCTGCATTGATGTAATCATACATATGAGTTTTCCACCACCCATAGTATTGCCCATTGAAAGGGGGTGGTCAAGTAGACGATTGTCCTTCCTCCATGTTTTGTGGGGAAGAAATTTCATCAGGATCTTGTCTTTTATTGGTCTTAACAAAGGTGAAAAGTCAAGATCTGATACCACTTGTTAGAATGTGTGTGTCAACCACTGTCTATGGGACCAGGTCCTCAACGAAGTTACACACGTACAGAATAAAGTAAATACTGAAGTAAAGATTGTACACACAACTTTACGTGGAAACCTCCTTGCTCAAGGGAGTAAAACCACGACCTGCCCCGATGGGACTTTTCAAACTGCGTTTGCTAATCTTCTTCAAGAAAAAGTAAAACTATTTTACTAAATGAGACTAGCCTTCTAATATCTACACTATACAATGCACCTTATCACTTAGATGAGCAAGAGTAGATACAACACTTCTTGCTAAACTAATCCTACCAAAATAGTATAGACTTCAAAAGGTAAGACCCTAAGTTACCCTTAACCTAGATCTTACAGTGATTCAAACAAGTTTCAAACATTTTGTTTCAAATGCAAAACGATTCCTACTCTATTAGTACAATAACAAGCAATCAAAGCTATAGTTGGTACATAAAGCTCTCCAAATACTTGATCGGGTACCTTGCTGTCTTTTAAGCTTGAAAGTTTCTCTCTTTGAATGAATGAATGAATCTTGTTGTTTGTTTGTTTGATATATACCATGAAGAGTTATTATCCATCAACAAAACAACCTCGTCACTTCTAATTGGTGAAGTACTCTTTCGATTCACCAACTTCCTAACGCAGACAACCTTTACAGATGTTCAGCACTTTGACAACTGGACGAGTTTTCATACTTCCCTGCACTTTGTGAGGATATCATCAAAACATCTAGGAGAATAAGCACTTATCACCTTCATCACACCATGGTTAAATTTCAAATTGGAAAATTTCATTAAACGAAATTGAATTCTGGGAAACAAAACCACCAATTCCCCAACAAATAGTCATTCAAATATTATCATCATTTCCTGCAAATTCTATTGAAATGTATCAAAGTTTCTACCAAATTCTATTCTTTCTCAATCTGATTTTTTTAAATACATTTTTTAAACTGATTAAAATAGCATGTAATGAGTAATTTAATATACAATAATTACAAATAAAACTTTAAAAATATGAAAAACACCAAATGAGGGGCGTATTCTAATGTTTATAATTAACTCTTTTTAAATAGTCTACTGTAGATTTTGAACTTTGGATAGTAGATAACAGACTCTCAATAAAGTCACAAATGACTAATTTCAGCCCAAATAAAAATACAGACTTACTGCATAAAAAATTCAAAGAAAATTAAATTAAAGAAGACTAATCGTCATATCATATTATAATAAAAGTGAGAAGCTCCAAAGTACAAAGTTGGATATCATTTTCCCTGACACTTAATAAAAAAAATAATAGAGATTCTAATAAGTGAATTATTAAATAATAATCATATCATATTATATTAAATCTAAACAGTTAAAGATACGGAAGCAGGTTTAATTGTAGAAATTATGTACAATTCCCATAAATTACAAAGGTTTAAATAAATAACTAATAAAATTAATGCGGAAAAATAACCCCTAGAACATGAAAGTCATTGTACTAAAATATCTAACTGCAACATGTCAAAGAAGAAGGGGGTACAACCCAAACAAACCATAAGAAACATCTAATAATAGTTTGAGTCCGAAGAGAATGGACTACACAAAATGAACAACTCCTTGACAGCCTTGAAGAACTGGCTCACGCTTGAAATTCGGTGTCGGTCACTAATCTTTTGGCTGAGGTCTATCAATAGTTACCTGAAGATGCCATGTACTCAACAAAGAACGTGTAACACCCTGTATGCTAGAACTACCAAAATGCAATTTTTAAGAAATTGCAGGTGCAACCCACAGTTGCCACCCATGGACCATAGGGTGACCCACGATTTACTTAGGTGGTCCGTAGTTCGCTGCCTACAACCCTCCCAGAAACCTCAAACAAAAACCCTCCCCAGCAACCTCAGAAAAAAACCATATAAGGCATGACCCACGACCGGACGCACAGATTATAGGTCAGGCCACGGACCGTGGTCCTAGTCTTTGGATCATGGCCCCAGAATCTAGACTCTAAATCCGAACGACGGCCAACCAGAATGGACTATCAGTCCATCCACAATCTGTCAGTCAAGTCTGTCGGTGACCCCCAACGGCTTTTCAATAAAGGGTCGTTTGGTCTTTTTCTCATGCGTTGGACATCTAAATTACGTCGTTTAAACCATAAACTACGTAATTTTACTCTGATTAAGCCTGATAACCTAGTAATAACATAACCAAAATCATTATTCACTAAAAATTTGTCAAAATTAGAACAAAAGAGGAGAAGCAGTCAACAAAATCCTAGTTCAACAACGCAAAAAATTTCATCAGTTCCAGCCCCAAAATCAAAAGATTTCTCCATGAATTTTGTCGCAACGTATATGAGATTTCACTAGTGGGTTCAATTTGCTCATTAGGTCCGTAGATTTTAGTAAGAATCTTTGACTTCCTTAACATTATCGAAACGTGGGGTTTCTTGAATGTAAAAAATTGTTAGGTTTTAGGTGTTAGAATAACCCAAATAAGATTATCATGATTTTAGTATCTTTTTATGTAGATTCTTTAATAAATTTAGAATACTAGCTAGGTATTTCTTCAAGTTCATGAATTAGACATGCTAGGTCAGTTATTTAAGATATACATGCCTCATATTAGAATGTTTCATTATCAGTACATCAATGTTGCATTTTTAATTAGCATGTCAGTATTTTGAGCTATCTTGTATTACAAAAATTCAGTCATAAATTGTCAATGACATAATCAACTAGGAGAAGCTTAATACAAAGTGGACTAGGGTCAGTCAATTTCAAGCCCCAGAACTACGTGCCACGTAGGTTGTAAGGCCCCTCTGTGGGAATCACCTTAATCATCACACTAGTAATGCCTCTATACCTCTAGCAGGGTATATTAGATCCTCTCGATGGGGCGTATACATCGTACTCCATATTTAGCTAATGTGGTTTGATGTCAATTATTATTAGCGCTCTTACAGTTAGATTATATTGCATTGACCATGTTATTAGTTATGATCAGATTTCAGTTTCAACATATTATAAACTTGGTCATTGCATTCAGTCACTTTATGTTTAGTATCCTTAGATTAGTATCATTCTTATCTCTTATCATTTCTCAAATATATGGTTTGGTTCAGTTATGTTATTTTTCAGCATTACTTTATCCTACATACTCACTACCTTCAAAGTACAAACACATACTCTGTGTTATATCTTCTCGTGATGTAGGTTTAGGTTCTTAGCTTCAAGACCATGCATAGATTGGTTCCAGTCTTCAGCTCAGCACAACTAGTGGTAAGTCCTTATTCTCTCAGAACGACAAACAAGTTCCCTTTGCTTTTAGTCTTAGTTTCAGTTTTTGCTAGATTTAGTTGTGGGCATGTCCAACACTTCTAATCAGTTAGAGGCTATTCTCAGATATAGTTAGATTCAGATTTAGTACGTTTGACTTTTCAGTTGTTGTTAAACTCTTAGTTTGTATATATTTAGATAGTTTATGAGTATTCCCCATCATTTCAGTTTTCATGATGATTAAGCTTCCGAACAATATTTATTGATTCAATTGATCTTTAGTATGCTTATGATATGTAAATAGGGTTAGCATGGGGTCACTTGTGATCCTATAGCCCATGGACGCGTCCTGGGTGTAAATTCGTGGCGTGACAAAATGAAAAAGTGCAATATCAATACACAACCACAATGTACTGGCAGGATCACGAAGCTATTCAAGTAAGAAAAAATATATAAGCAGTCACAACACAGTATACATGATATGTAAAGTATATGTGTACATCGGTTATCATTTCAGGAGCAATGCACAATTCCATTTCTCAATAACAAGTATATATTGCAATTCAATGGTCCTCTCATGGAACCCATACCCAAAATGTTAGTGTGCCAGAACATGACACCCGATCCCAATTAGTGTGTCAAAAAATGACACCCAATCCAATATATGTGTCGAAACGTGACATCCGATCCAATTTATGTGTCAGGATGTGACACCTGATATGATGTATGTGTCAGAACGTGACACCCGATCCATTCAACACAACCAAAATAACATTCACACTCATAATTTACATACTCATAATCATACAGTCTAGTGTTGAATCATGGAAAACATTATTCATTCATACTCAGTTTATTAGGTTTGATCAATAGTGTTTCGTTCACTTACAAACATGCATTACAATAAACCAAATATGAACATACATCCCACAAACATGAAATAAAACCATCATCTACTTCGAAACAAAGCTTGAATCCCCCTAAGGCACTTGAATCTTCCTTTTCCAAATTCTTTCCGCTTGTTCGTGGTCTAAAAACAAATAATGAACACAAAGATCAATAAACAAAGACTAATTACACATATCACAATAAAAATTATCAACCCTAGGACAAACCCGATATCCCAATCCCAACATAGGTACTTTACACTATTAACTTCAGATCAAAACAATCCCTTAATGATAATTACCAAGAATCTAAGATCTACAAACCGAAAAGAGGATTAGAGGAGTAAAAACCCTACCTTTAGCACTATAAGAGGTGGAAAACTGTGAAGAAATAGCCCTGGGTCATCCTTAGCTCTCAAGAACGAAACTTGCAGGAAAATAATGATTTGGGGGATCTAAGGCATCTCCAACCCTACACTCTATTTTACTCTCCAAATATAGAGTTCTCTATTTTTTCAGACAACCAACTCCAATCCAATTCTCTATTTTACTCTCTAAAAAGAAACTTTTGCTCTCTTCTTAATATTATATTATTATTTCTATTTCATTTTTATTTTCTTATTTCATATAAATTATTTATTTCTTTTTCCCAATGATTACTTTAATAATTCTCATGTAGTAAAAAAATTAATTCTTTTAATTTAATATAAATTATATTTTATTCTAAATTTTCAAATATCATAAATTGCACGAAAATATTATATAATACATAAATTAATGAACAAATTCAAATAAAAGTAAAATATGATTGCATAAACATTCAATTTTTGAAATTATTGCGCTGCTCCCATAAATGTTCTATTAATGCACTACGGAGTTCAAAATGAGCATTTTGTCCTTAATTTTATTATGTCTAGCTAAAAATTGTTCAAATCGGAGATTTTCATCTACCACCATTTCTGTCGTTGCAGTTGGAGCCTCTACGACATCTTGAATTGGTGCATTAAGATCATGTCCTCAATTATCACGTTGTGTAGTATAATACATGTAGTCAGCATATCATGTAGCACTTTCTTTTTCAAAAAATGTAACGGTCTTGCAATAATTGTAAAACTCCGAATGCACGTTCCACATCTTTTCGACATGATTCTTTTTTCATCGCGAATTAATAATTATGTTATGCATTGTATTTTATCTTGTATTTAAATTGTTATGTTATGTATTCTATTGTAATTTGTGTGTAAATTTTTTCATCTTACCATTTTAATTTTGTGTATTCTTTATAACAAAAATTAATAATAAAATAAAATTTTATTATTGGTAAAAATTATTTAAAATATCTTAGTTAAAATTAAAGTAGTATATATTAGATAATATATTTTTAAAATAGTATATTACATTTAAAAAGAATCATGAATATTAGATATTTAATTAATGAAATTATCTATAAAATAATATGTTATTGAAAAGTATTGGAAATAATAATAAAATATTGAAAAAGTGAAATAGAGAGTGTGAATGGTAGTTCTCCAAATTTGGAGAACTACTAGTCACCTATCTATAAAAGGAGTATAGAGAGTAATATGGAGAGGGGTTGGAGAGGGAATTCTTTATTTTACACTCCAAATATAGAGGATGGAGAGTAAAATAGAGGTGGGTTGGAGATGGTCTTACCTGACTTAAGTCGCTACTATCCCGCCACAGCGGGACCCAATTTGCCACAACGACTCTGCCCTAGTGGAGTTTATCCCGCCCATGCCGCTTATATAGAGACAAAGTATCGGACATTGAATTTCAAATTCCCATTTTATAGCACACCTTCAATCCTTGACGTTCAAAAACTACCATTCATGTTAAGATCACTTTCGTGAGTTCTACTCGCCTGAATTCCATTTAGTAAAGTTGTCCTGTCTCCTTAACGCCTTGGTTATCCACTCATGTAATCAAAGTCATTATTAAATCTCTCATTGATTACCTGATTTCCCTAGACCTCACAATTTTTTCTATAAATAGGGGATTAAAACCTTGTTTTGGGGGGTTATATACTCTTAGTATTGTTTTACTTTGTCTGGGAGATTGTTACTTGCAAACTTTTGGCAATTACTTGATTTTCGGATTTGATTTTTGAAGAATTGTCTTGCAATTTCAAGTTGAATTTTTGGGTTTCTTCTTATTATTAAGTAAGTTCATGATTTCTTCATTGAAAACTATGAATTATGATCTTGCTTGCATGAGTAACTAAATCCACAATTAGGGTTGTGGGAACCATGGGTAATTAACAAAGTAAACCTAGCAACTAAGCAATTCTCAAATAGGTTCTTTCATGTACTGATAATTCTTTTGCTTAGAAGTATTTTAAACAATAGCCAACGTTAGAACTCGTATTGTTGCTACTTGCCGGACCAATGAGGTGGTTAATAAGAAAAGAATTATCAACATAGATTTGGTGGGATACTATCTAATAGGATAGTGTCGATTGGTTCGAAGTAATAACTAATCCATACATCGATTATGATGTCTAATATGAGGTAAAGGTAAGGGTTAGTAGTTTATACACGCGTAGATGGACCAATGTATGGGGTGAAATTCTCTAGATGCCGGACCAAGGATTTAGAGATCATAACTTACCAGTTTACATGCAAAAAACTAGGGAAGAATTAATATTGCTAGGATTACGGCGTTATGAACCTAAGGGGAACACATATACCCTAGTTAGTCTCACAACTTGATAAAAACTCAATCTTTACTTTTGCTTACTTGTTAACTTAGAGTGTTTTAGGAGATTGATTCATAACCCCCCCCCCCTTTAAGTACTTGTTTTTTCAGAAATACTTTGACTAAATCGATATGTTTGTGAATAAAAGTTAAGTCTAAACCATTTTCCTCGTAGGATCGACCTCAGCCTACTAGTTGGGCTCTCTACTTCAGTACGACGGCTTATACTTTTTTAGGGAGGTGTAATTTGAGTGTATAAAATTTAGGCACCGCTGCCGGTGAATCTGGCTTTCAGATTAACTTTAATTACATTATTGACATTTAGTCAACAATTTCCTGATTTTACTTTTTTTTTTGTTTTAGTTTCTTTTAAGTCTAGCTCTAGTATATGCCACGTACACGGAGCCGAGGAGAAGCACACATTCCATTTGATTCCAAACTTAACTGCACATTGAGAAGGATGGAAAATCAACAAATCCCAACCAATATAGGTGATGGGGAAATTCCTCAGCCTCCATTACCGGTTGAGGCACACAACCAAGCTCGTGATGATAATCAATTGGATAATGCTTTAAGCATGCATCCTACAGCACCACAACCTCAAGATTTCTATAGGGGCAATGTGAACATCACAAATTCTGATGGGCCTCTTTTCCTACCTTCTCTACTCTATGGGCACACATTCGTGGGGACGAGTAGCTTGATGCAGATGCTCACCGCGAGGGGATTGTTCGCAAGACTTCCAACAGAGGACCCTCATGCTCACATAGCCAAACTGAGGTCTATGTGTAAGAGTTGTGTGGGTAGGCCAGACTTGGATATGAATGTCATCAGGTTGGGAGTGTTTCCTCTATCACTGACAGGAGATGCCGCAATATGGTTTGCTGAGCTTCCCTATAAATCCATTTATACTTGGGATTAGTTGAGAGATGTGTTCTTAGAAAAGTAATATCCAGTGTCCAAGAAGCTCAACCAAAAGGATAAGGTGAACAACTTTGTGGCATTACCTGGAGAGTTTGTGAGTAGCTCTTGAGACAGGTTTACTGCGTTTTTGAGAAGCGTCCCAAACCACCGCATTGATGATGAGTCTCTTAAAGAGTACTTCTACATAGGTAAAGATGATAACAACAAGGAAGTGCTTGATAATATTGTGGGTGGTTCCTATGGAGAGTGCACATATGCGGAGATTGTAGAGAAGTTGAAGAAGATATCTCACAACAACAAGGCTTGGAGCACTATAAAGTCGGACACTGGGAGAAACACCTTTGCATTACAAGCTACAAACAACCTAAAATCATATGAGATGCGTGAAGAGTTGGCACATATGAGAACTGATCTAGGATTGGTTTTGAAACATGTGAGTGGAGGTTCAGAGAAGCTAAATGCGATGAAATACTTGATTAAACCACCACCGCCGGTAGATAAGTACTATTATGAAAAAGATGACTATGCAATGAATGATCAGATGGGGGCTTTCCGACTAAACGCCCAAGGCTCCAATCAGGAGAATTGGTGCCAAAGTAAAGAAAACCAAGGTCGGAACTATGGAAAGTACAACCCAGAGGGTCAATACGTTCGAGATAGGAACTACAACCGCGACAACAACTTCAACCGGAATAATTATGGTAACAAGAATGATCGGAGTGGGCCCTATATTCCCCCACAAAATTGGGAAGTTGCTCCTAGGGATGGTGGAGGTAGTATGGTGCGAGTTGAGGATATGCTGTAAAAGATGATGAGGAGATTTGATACTATTGATGAGCATGCCAAGGAGATGAGAGGTGACTTAGCTAACATTGGGAAAAATGTATATGCACATGCGGTTTTGATTAAGTACCTTGTGTTACAGATGGACAATTGTCTACTACTATGAATCCACGCCAAACTGGCACTCTTCCTAGCAACACTATCCAGAATCCTAAAAATGATGGGCATTGCATGGCAGTTACTACTCGATGGGGTAAACAAACCATGATCCACCTATGTCGTCTATGGTAGAAGATGATATGAGAAAAGACGAAGAGGTAGTATAAGCTAGTGGATAATTGGTGGACAACACGGTGAAAGAAGCAAAGGTATCTAAGAAAGTGGTCCCCATTCCTAGAATCAACCAGCATTCCCACATAGATTTGTGAAGAAAACTGAGGATGGTAAATACCGGTGATTTATCACAATGTTAAAGCAAATTTCTATCAATGTCCCTTTGGTAGAAGTTTTGGAACAAATGCCCGGTTATGCTAAGTTTATGAAGGATGGTGACAAAGAAGAGATTGGTTAGTTATGAGGATGATGATAGAATGCAACATTGCAGTGCTATTGCTACAAGGTCTCTTGTGCAGAAGAAGGAAGATCCGGGTGCTTTCACCCTTCCATGCTAAATCGGGCTGCTATACTTTTCTAAAGCATTATGTGATCTTAGTGCAAGGATAAATCTCATGCCTCTTTTAATTTATAAGAAGTTAGGATTGGGTGACCCAAAGTCTACTATGATGCGATTATTGATGGCCGATCGAACAGTGAAAAGGCCTATTGGTATTCTTCATGATGTTCTTGTGAAAGTGGATTCATTTATTTTTCCGGCCGATTTTGTGATTCTTGACTATGAGGTTAATTTTGAGGTTCCTATTATCCTAGGTATGCCATTCCTTGCCACGGGCGTGCATTGGTTGATATGGAAAAAGGCAGATGAATTTTAGGTTGAATAATGAAGAAGTAACTTTCAACATATGTAGGTCCATGAAGCAGAGTGATGAGCTCCAAATGGTATCTTCTATATCCTACACGGTTGAGAGAGTATGTGAGGTACAAATGGAAGAGCGACTAGGTGTCGAGGCACTAGCAGCAGTGATCATGAATTTTGATAGTGATCGTATTTATGAGTATAGATCTTTGGAGGTTGCATTTAATGACACGAATACCAGTCAAAACCAATGAAATTGGAGTTAGATATGAAGCATCGCGAGTCTCCACTCGCAAAACCATCTATTGAGGAGGCCCAAAATTAGAGCTTAAGTCTCTACCACCTTATCTGAGGTATGTTTTCTTAGGTATAGATGAAACTTTGCCAATTATAATTGCAGTGGATTTGAATGAACGTCAAGTAGAGGGTTTAGTGGCGGTATTTAAGAGGTTCAAACGAGCCATTGGTTGGACTATTGCGGACATTGTTTGGATTCCCCCAGTATTTGTTCCCATAAAATCCAACTCATGCCTGATCACAAACCAAGTATTGAGAACCAAAGAAGGTTGAATCAACCTATACAAGAGGTACTGAAAAAGGAGGTCATCAAGTGGTTAGATGCTGGAGTTATTTATCCTATTGCAGATAGTAGTTGGGTGTATCATGTTTAGTGCATACCTAAAAAGGGTTGAATGACAGTGGTTCCTAATGAGAGGAACCAGCTTGTTCCAATGTGGCCAGTGACCGGATGGAGAGTATGTATGGACTACCAGAAGTTGAATGCTTGGACTGAAAAGGATCATTTCCCCATGCCCTTTGTGGATCAGATGTTAGACAGACTTGCAGGCAAATGATGGTATTGCTTTCTTGATGGCTATTCGGGCTACAATCAAATCTATATTACCCATGAGGATAAAAAAAAGACCACTGTCACTTGCCCTTATGGGACATTTGCATATAAAAGGATGTCGTTTAGGTTATGTAATGCACCAGCCACTTTCCAGCGATGTATGATGTTGATATTCTCAAATATGGTGTAGGACACTATTGAGGTGTTCATGGATGACTTATATGTGGTTGGAAACTCCTTTGATCGGTGTGAGAGATATTTGGTTTGAGGTGCTCAAAAGGTTTGAGGATTGTAATCTAGAGCTTAATTGGGAAAAATATCACTTTATGGTGAAAGATGGTATAATGTTGGGCCATCGCATCTCGGAGAGGGGGATAGAGAATGATAGATCTAAAGTAGAGGTGATAGAGAGGATTCCTCCACCCATCTCTTTAAAAGGTGTGAGAAGTTTTCTTGGACATGCTGGCTTTTATTGGAGGTTTATTAACAATTTTTCAAAAATTGCACATACTTTGTGCAAACTACTCAAGAAGGAATGTAAGTTCTATTTTGATAAATCCTGTCTAAAAGCATTTGGAGAGTTGAAGGAGAAGTTGGTGTCCACGCCCATTATTATTTCACCAAATTGGAGTGAGCCATTTGAGGTGATGTGTAATGATAGTGGGGTTGAACTTGATGTGGTATTGGGTCAGAGAAGGGATAAAATCTTTCACCCCATTTACTATGTGAGTAAGGCCCTAAATGAGGCTCAGAAGAACTACACGGTAATTGAACAGGAGATTTTTGCGGTGGTGTTTGCATTCAAAAATTGTTGCTCCTATATGATTGGTACAAAGGTTATAGTGCATACACACCACTATGCTTTGAGCTACTTGATAGAAAAGAAGTATGCCAAGCCAAGGTTGATTAGATAGGTATTATTGCTGCAAGAGTTCCATGTCGAGGTGAAAGATAGAAAGGAGACTGAGAATCAAGTGGTCGACCATTTATCTAGATTAGAGGATGAAGCTATGCGGGATTTGGGTGAAAAGGCTGAAATTGATGATGCATTCAAAGATGAACATATATTGTCCGCTTCTCAAGATTTGATCCCATGGTTCGCTGACTTTGCGAACTATCTGGCAAGTGATATAGATCTGTGTATTTGTCCTTCCACCAGAACAAAAAGTTCATGCATGATGTGAAAAATTTCTTTTTGTATGAGCCTTACTTGTACCAGAGTTGTGGCGATGGGATTATTCGTCGTTGTGTATCGGAGGTTGAGATGTTGAGTGTTTTGGAGGCATGTCACTCCTCGCTTATGGGTGGGTACCACAGTGGTATCCGGACTGCGCATAAGATCATGCAGTGTGGGTACTATTGGCAAACCATCGACCAAGATGCTCACGATTTCGCCAAGTTATGTGATTGGTGCCAAAGAGATGGAGGAATTTTGAGGAGACAAGAACTCCCCTCAAATCATATTCTGGTGATTGATTTATTTGAAGTATGGGGCATTGATTTTATGGGCCCATTTGTGAGTTCTCATGGGATGAATTATATACTTGTGGCGGTCGACTATGTGTGAAAATGTGTGGAAGCAATAGCGCTTCCTAACAATGAAGGAAAGAGTGTCACTGCATTCTTGAAAGAGAATATTTTCTCCAGATTTGCCACACCTAGGGACATTATTAGTGATGGTGGCTCTCACTTTTGTAATAACTTGTTCAAAAGGCTATTGGAGAAATATGGGGTTCGCCATAATGTGGCTACTCCTTACCATCCACAGACTAGTGGGCAAGTTGAGGTGTCCAATCGAGAGATCAAGTAAATTCTGGCGAAATTAGTAAATTCTAATAAAACGGATTGGTCAAGAAGGCTTGATTATGCTCTTTGGGCCTACCGCACTTCATACAAGACTCCCATAGGTATGTCTCCATACCAACTTGTTTATGGGAAGGATTGTCACTTGTCGGTCGAGTTAGAGCACAAAGCAATGAGGGCAATGAAGAAACTGAAGATGGATTGGACTGAAGCGGCAGAACAAAGACTAAATGCGTTGAATGAGCTGGATGAGTTTCGCCTCAAAGAATATGAAAGTTAATCCATCTACAAAGAGAAGATGAACAAGTACCACGACCAAAGGATTGAAAAGCGAGAATTTGTGGTTGGTGATTTGGTGCTTCTATTCAAATCTAGGCTACGTTTGTTTCCAGGCAACTAAAGTCCAAGTGGACAAGCCATTCCTCATCACTAAAGCGTTTCCACATGGAGCAGTTGAGTTGGAGAATAAGGAAGGTACAAAGTTCATAGTCAATTGGCAAAGGATAAAGATCTACCTAGGGAATGCAGAGAGTGTCCATGAAGTGGTTGAGGCCTATAATCTTGATGAAGTCTGACTAATCAAGGACCTTGCGTCGTGCAGCAATGTTAAATCAAGATCAGTCTCATCCGTGTAAGAATTAGGAATTCCTCTTCCAACTCGTCCTCCGCCCTATAACTGAAAATGCTTATTCGGACGCAACCCAAGGTGTATCATCTTTTCAGCTAAGCACATGCTGAGTGTATACCTGCATTAAGGTACAAGGGATGAATTTTCAAGTGACTAGCATTTAAACAATCATAGATACATGCCCTTCTAGACTAACTCATGCAAAGGGTTTCTTGTGCAAACTTGTCAAAGATTATGTTATCTTCTGCATCCCAAACCTCATTCTATTTTTGACAAAGAATTCTTTTCTCAGGGTCTTTGTAAAGATGTAAACTAGCTGATCTTCGGTTGTGCAAAATTTCATATCCACATTTTGTTTTTCAACATTGTCCCTCAAGAAGTGATGCCTCACATCTATGTGTTTAGTTTTCTTGTGCTGCACTGGATTTTTGGCCATGTTTATTGCGTTGGTGTTGTCACATATGAGAGGGATTGTATCAGTGAGAACACCAAAATCCTCAAGTTGATACTTAATCCATAGAATTTTTGCACAACATGATGCAGAAGCAACATATTCAGCCTCTGTTGTTGAAAAGGCTACAACATTTTGCTTCTTGGTTCCAAAGAAAATAAGTGCGGATCTCATGAAGTGTAACATCCATGATGTACTTTTTTGATCCACCATAAAACCTACATAATCAAAATCAGCATAGCCTGTTAGATAAAAATTATCACCTATTGCGTAGAAGAGGACCAGGTCCTACATTCCCTTCAGGTATCTCAGAATTCGTTTGGCCTCTTTCAAATATGCCTCTTTTAGTGTTCCTTGAAACCTTGAACATATTCCTACACTGCAAACTATGTTAGGCCTACTAGTAGTGAGGTATAAAAGTGATCCAATAAAAATCTGTACATGGTCTGATTGACATCAACACCACTTTCCTCTTTATCAAGCCTCATATTTGTACTCATAGGGTGTCCACCACCTTAGACTCCATCAGATTGAATTTCTTGAGTAGCTCTTTGATATACTTCTTTAGGCATATTCATGTACCTTGAGATGATTGTTTGATCGTCAAGCCTAGGAAGAAATTAATCTAACCCATCAAACTCATTTCAAACTCACTACTCATCAGCTTGGCAAATGCTTGCACAATGAGTCTGAGGTGGCTCCAAATATAATATCATCTACATAAACCAGCACAACCAATAATTCCTTACATCTAAACTTTAAGAACAAAGTATTACCAATTTTACCTCTTTTTAACTCATTTGCTAGGAGGAATTTCGATAGACGTTCATACCAAGCTGTAGGAGCTTGTTTTAAACTATACAAAGCTTTGTCCAATTTTAGCACATGATTGGGCAGTTCTTCATCTTCAAAGCCTGGGGTTGTTTGACATATACATCCTCTTTCGAACTGTCATTCAATAAGGCATTCTTGACATCCAATTGGAACATATTGAATTCTTTGTGAGCAGCAAATGCGATCAAGATTCTGATAGCTTCCATTCTGTCCACAGGATCAAAGGTCTCATCATAATCAATCCCCTCTTGTTGGTTATATCCTTGCACCACAAGTGTTGATTTATTTCTAGTAATAGTCCCATGCTCATCAAGTTTATTTCTGAACACCCATTTTGTCCCTATAATGGTTCTGTCAATCGGTCTGGGAACCAGGTGTCACACTTTGCTTCTCTCGAACTGATGGAGCTCCTCCTGCACAGACATGACACAATCTTTATCCTTCAGAGATTTTTTCATGTCATTTGTTCAATGGATGATATCAACACTGAATAGGCAACCAGGCTTCTGAATTTGGACCTAGTTTGAATTCCTGAATCAAGTGGAGAAACAAGATTGTCCAGTGGATGTGATGATTGATTCTTCCATCCGGACTTTCTGGTTATCTCATCTTCTCTCTCAGCATTAGAATCGCCTTCATCTTCTTCAGGATCTCGAGACACAATGTCCTGTGATGAGCCTAATGGACCAGGTTCCCCTGAGTGTTCTCTCTCCTTCTCTTCATTACCTTAATCATCCGGTTTGACTTTTATCAACTCCTTGAATTCGAAGTATTATTTGTTCTCGCTCCTCATCTCAAGATTATAAAACTTCACATGCATGCTTTCTTCAACACAAAGGGTTCTTTTGTTAAACACTTTGTATTCCTTGATTGTAGATGAATACCCAACAAACACTGCTTCATTACTCTTGGCGTCAAACTTGCCAAAGTCATCTTTCCCATTGTTTAGCACAAAGTATATGCATCCAAATGGCCTAATATGAGCAATTGAAGGTTTTCTATCATTTAACAACTCATAAGGAGTTTTATTGATCAGGGATCTGATAAGATACCAATTAGTCACATAATAAGATGTATTGACTACTTCAGCCCAAAAACATATAGCAAGCTCTTAGTCAATCATCATAGTTCTAGAAATCTCCACCAAGGTCCTGTTATTTCTTTCAACAACTCCATTTTGTTGAGGATTTCATGGTGCTGAGAAGTTGTGGTTAATGCCATTTTCAGCGCAAAATTCATCAATCTGAGAATTTTCAAACTTTGTGCCATAGTCAGATCTGATGCTCCCAATTTTGCAGTTCATCTTCGATTGAATAGCTTTGGCAAATATGATAAATTGTCTAGTCGTTTCATATTTTGTTCTCACGAACATGCTCCATGTAAATCTAGAGCAGACATCAACGACAACAAGAATGTATTTCTTACCTCCTCTGTTTTGGATTCGAATGGGTCCACACAAGTCCATGTGAAGGAGCTCTAAAGGCCTGGTTGTGCTAAATCCCTTCTTGTCTTTGAAGGATGACTTAGTTTGTTTGCCCTTTGCACAACCATCACAAACTTTATCATTGGTGAACTTCAGCTTAGGCAGTCCACCTACCAGGTCCCCTGCAACAAGGTTTTTCAGCAAAGAAGAACTTACATGGCCTAGACGTCGCTGCCACATATCAACATCATTTATTTTAGCACTTACACATGACAGATCATATCCTACAATGGAATAAAGATTCACAACATACATGATTCTGACTCTTGTAGCAGAAATAATATAATGAAGCGAGAGTACCCCAAGTCTCCACACGGCATACTAGACCTCTCGGAGGTCTTATACAAGCCTCTTAGCATTCATTCATCACATAAATATGAAAAGTAGTTCGGAATTAAAACATTTCACAGTGAAGTCATTAAGGAAACTCTTTTATAAAACATAAGAAGAACTAAGTCTGATCACAAGCCACCTTTGACACTTCTCATTATCTTAGGGTCACAACCCTTACATTGAATAGAAGATACAAGTCTTATACAAAGTCTTTAATTAAAGAAAACTAGACATAATATCTATGTCCTCGAACATATGAGACTCTTCATATCTTTCATCATAACATACCAACATTTAAAGGAAACATGCTTCCAATAACAATATCACATAGCCATATACAAGTTCATCTAACATAATATAGCAACTTTACAATATGTCTATTTTCCACATAACAACATAACCAACCTTCAATTCACCTCATAATGCATCAAGATCACAATCATAATAATAACAAGAAGTAAGCGCCTCCACTAAAAGTGGATCAAACCATACAATGCAATCCTACTATACTAAGCAATTAAATCAACTTATCATTCTCCAATATCACAATTCACCATTAATCAACTTCCAATACAACAAGAATATTTACCCATCATCATGCCCATAAGGCCAAGATCACCAACTCATCCATATACCACAATACATCATCTATAGAGATAGATAAATAAGAATCAATAATATAAGGCAATCTAGATACAATTCCATCCATAACCAATCACAATTATCAAACCCACATTACAAGCCAAAATTAGAGAATTAGGAAGATCATGGGTTCATGGAGTTTTTCCCCTGAAATCATCAATTAAACCATAATATATTCATAATAATTCGTTTAAACCCATTTAAGGCAAGAACCCATGAGTTTGAGGAAAAATTGGGGTTTTAATCATCTTTTGGAAACTTGAGAACTTGTTTTGGAATTGGATCTAGAGAGAAATCTAATTCAAGATAAAGAGTCACCATTCCTTATTATTGAGAAGCCCATTAAATTGAAGAATAAAGAAATGGAAACCTTCAATCCATGCTCCAATTGGACTCTAAGCTTCCATGGAGTTTTGAGAGAACTTGTGGGAGGGAAAGGTTTTGAGTTTTGAAGAATGAAGGTTAATTCTAGGTTTTAGAGTTTAATCTAACTTAAATTACCATAAATAACCTAAAATAACCGCCCCCATCGCTGATTTTATTGACAAATTGTAACAAATTATTTTTTTGTCTTTAATTAGCTTAAGTATAGATAAAAAAAAATATTTCGTCATTAAAAATATATAACCAAATTAGTGACATAATAATATTTATAGTGAAATGATTTAAACTTTAGTCATTAATTGTATATCATTTGTGACATTCACTTTTGTCACTAACAGTTTAAATAGTTAATGACTATCATCTTTTTGTCTCTGTTTGTGTACAAAATTATTTAGCTACATTAAAAAGTTTGTCGCAAATTATTTTCATTACAAATTCATGTAGTGACCACCTGACGTCGATAGTTTTATTTTTATTAAAAATTAAAATCGATCTCTAGTGGTCGGTAATAGATTATAAATTAATAATATATTGGAATTTACGTCAATAAAAAAAGTAAAAAAAAAATTTCAATCAATTTAAATAAATCATTCGCCGGAAAATGTTTTTATGTAAAATATAAAATAAAAACAATATAAAATATAGACCTCCAGAGGTGATATATTATTTAATTTAACTTGATTAATTTTTTTTAAAATAAAAACTTCTTGTGAACTGGCCTTCGGTGGTCGACACATTTCGATTTACAAAAAGATGAATTGGTGGAGTAGACAAATAAAAACTAATAATTCATACTTGCATTATGGAATAACGTTAATATTAGATAAGAGGTAATTATATATATTTGTCATGCAGTGTAACAAATTTTATCAGTCCACGATCAAATCACGAACTTAAATCTCGTTAAGTGATGTAGCAGCCAAGAGCTAACCAATGATCCATCTGAGTATAAAATGTGAGGTGACGCTCGTAAAAATGTCATAATAAATCACATTTTATTTATGTTAACGATGCATAGAACTTTGAATGTTCTTGCTCGCTTAATGATATACACAACAGAACATCAATATTCATAAGTTTTAGAAGGTAATACCTATATGATGACACCCAATTTTGACCGACCTCTAACTCTATCTACATTAAAATTTGATAAAAATATATTTCAAAACCTATTTGTTTTAGTATTTCGTTAAATTTATATTTATATTTATCGTAATAACTATATACTCTAATATTAATAATTTTCAAAATTATTATTACGACTATATTTATTATTATTATTATTATCATTATTATTATTATTATTATTATTATCATCATAATAATAATAAGTTGCTAAATTTGATATATGAATTTTCTTATCTATTTTGCGTGTATTAATAGATTTTAGTATATTTATTTCAGATGCAAATTTTTATTAGATTTACTATGTTATTAATTACATAGGAATTCATTTAATCTTTCTCCAAATTATTTAAATCATAGCATCTTCTACCCAATTAATTTTAATTCTAACCTATTCTATTCAATTTTATACAAATTAAAAGCCTTTTACTTCAATTTCGTTTCAATTATAGCGACTTATTTACTCCAACTATAATCATTTTGCTCACAATTCATTTCTGTTGTAACCCATCAAGTACCAAATCTCATAATTTCCTCCCTTTGAATCTTGATCGTTCGTTTATTTAAATCCAATTTTCAGCACTAATAATATTTCCTTTTATATTTTAATTTAATACACTAACACCCTTAAACCCTAATATTTTCGTTCATTCTTCCTCTCCTCTCCTCTCAAAAACCAGTGCTGCTCATTTGTAAAGACCACCAAGCGGAGCCCAGACGTATCCGATGAAACAGCCACCTGTGGCGACTCCTACAACCTCCTCACCTCAACCTTTCGGCGACTACCGATGACAACAACCAAACGAGCCTCTTTCTCCTCCTCTTCGCCGGCAAGCTTCCAGTAATGCTGGCAAAACCCCTTCATTTCTACTTCTACTCTTCCCTCGCTACTTCTCTTCCAGCAGCCATCACCCAAAGACCACCGACAAACCACCACATGCATCTTGATAAATCAACTAGCACGGGCCTAGCACCTTCCACCTCTGCTCTCCTCCTTTTTCGCTACTTCAGCGAGGTTGATCAGAAACAATAGCAAGAGCATTACTGTTGTACCAGCAAGGTTCAACCGAAATAAAATCTTTGACAAATGATGATGGTGAACCACCACAGTAGTAGCCTAATCGATTAAATTTAGAAGTTTGATTTTATTAAATAGACCTCTTTCCGGTAAGATTCATCTATCTTAATTGCTACATCTTTCATCTTTTACCTTTTTATTTACCGTTTTTATTTATATGACAGCTAAAAATGTGTTATGCTTTTTCCATAATAGACTCATTGACTGATTAATATTCTTATACTGATTTGAGAGAATGGTATATGTGATTCTATATGGAACGTATATATGTATTTGGTTTGTTTATACAATATTACGGAAAATTAACAATTATTCATTTACTTCACTGATTGAATTTGATGCCTTAACATCTGCCCTTAATGTTGATCTCTTATTAATTCTCATGCTTAATTAATTTAATAATTGTGATTGGTTACTTAAATTTTAAGAATCTCTGAATCAATTGTTTTACTCAATCAAATTTTTTATTAAGCCTCGACTTTGTCTTGCAATTGAGTTATTACAATTTGTCTATGCATTCCAGATATATTTCTTGAAAGTATTCTTATTTATTCAATTATGGTAAACTATTATAATATGTGAATTTTGATACTTGAATTGGGCGGTAGTTATCTCATTTCTTAAATAAATATTTTCTTTGTTTTATTGTATTTTAATTATAATAATTATGGGTTGTATTAAGCTAGTCTCTCTTGACTTAATTATATTTTGTAAATTGTGTTTTTTCCTTTATTTGGAGGCCCGTCTTCTAGCTGGAAGTAAAAATATGAAGATTCATCCCTTGAAATTAGTTCAGAAACGTTTAGCAGATTCTGTTACTTATATATATGGCTTCCGCCTCAAGTTTTATTTGAACTAATTTTTTCACAACAAATGTTGACTCTATATAAATCTATTTTCTCTGACTTACAGTGTATGGAATGTTGTACAATAATTAGACACTCTAGACAAAAAGAGGCAACAAATAACAATGTAGATAAAGAGTGTGTGTGGCTGAAGCGGCAACACAACCACGACAATATGTACATTTGCCAAAGTATAATTGCAGCAATAGAAGTCAACGCAACTTGATTGCCACCTTCCACCGCCACATTCAACTGTCTATCAAACTCAACTGCCAAAGGGAAGCAAATCTTCACAAGTTACACTAGTTTGTGCAAAGAAGCCGATTTCATTTTATTGCTTTTGTTTTAGTAATATTTAGTATATGAGTATGTAATAAGATATGATCTCAAATTCATGTTAGATGTCTTTAGTTACTATGTGATAGTGTTATAGTTTTCTAAAAAATCCATATTGTCTTGCTTCTATCAGTATTAATGGCTAAAAATTTTTAGACGATCATCTTTTTGTCATAAAAGTATTACATTTAGTGACGAGAATAATTTTTGTCCCAAATTACCTACTTATTACCTAAAAATTAGCTTTGTAATTTATGACAATTGTCATTGTCACTAATTATGAAACTTTGTAGTGACAATTTTGTATCATCGTTAAATAAAATAGTTTTAGTCACGAAATTTAATGTTTGCAACAACAAAATTAAAAAAAAAAATTTGTCACTAATTTATATATTTAGGGACAAAAAATGTATGTAAAGGGTACTTTTTAGTTACAAAATAATATTTGTGTAACTACGAAATATGTATTACATTAGAGACAGATGACATTGTCATTGATTAATCTATATATTTAGTGATGCACCAATTTCGTCGGCCTTAATAGCCCATTTAGTGATGAAAACATACTAATACCCACATTTTTTTATAATTTCTATTACGAACAAGTTTGTCATACATACTATGTATTTTGTGACGAAAATATTTTTTGTAGTTAATATAACTCTATTTAGTGACGAATCACTAAGTCGTATCTGTATACATTTAGTGACACATAATTTAGGGACGATTGACTAACGAATTATTTTTTGTCTCAAAATAGTTTTTGTGACGAAATGTGAATTTTTTGTGACAAAATAATTCCTCACTTATACTCATAATTGTTGTAGTGCCACTTTACAAGCCAAAATTAGAGAATTAGAAAGATCATGGGTTCATTGAGTTTTTCATTTTAAATCATCAATTTAACCATAATATAATCATAAATATTCATTTGAAACCATTTAATTCAAGAACCCATGAGTTTGAGGAAGAATTGGGGTTTTGATCGTCTTTTGGAAACTTGAAAACCTTTTTGAGAATTGGCTCTAAAGAGAAATCTAACTCTTGATAAAGAGTCAGCATACCTTAGTATTGAGAAGACCACTAAATTGAATAAGAAACCAATGGAAACATTCAATCCAAGATCCAATTTAACTCTAAGCCTCCATGGAGTTTTGAGAGAACTTTTGGAAGGGAAGGGTTTTGAGTTTTGAAGAATGAAGTTTAATTCTAGGTTTTAGAGTTTAATATAACTTAAAATAACCGTCCCCCGATTTATTTATCCAAGGGTGGAATTTACCAAACCACCCTTGGCTTGGACAAAACCCTGCAGGAAATTTGAAGACCAAACCACGACCCCCCATTGACGGACCGTCAATTGGTTGACGGGGTGTCCTTATGGTTCGTCAATTTTGACTGAGACTTCCAAATTTGGGGGATAAGATCCCATGATTAAGTGTAGATCCACGCCCCCTTTTGACGGGGCATCAACCTTCGGCGTCGAACAAGGCTACCCAGGCAGCTTTTTGCCAATGCTTGGGTCCTTCTCAAGGACCCCTAAGGAGGTCTTTGGGCAGTCGTACCCAAAAATTTTGACTCTAAACATGACCATCTAGACTCTAGTGTCAACATCAAACATTTTAGACTCCAAACGACGCAGCAAAACTCATACTACATACAAGGACACACAAGTACACACTTGACTAGTTTTAAAACGTCTTGGTCATTCCTTGACGTTTAACCAAGTAACACGACCAAACTGACTTATAAACTCATTTACTCATTAATTTATTGAGTTATTAGCTTTTAAAATCCATGTGAGGCTCTAGCTCATCCTATTTAATTTTGAGGGTGTTTGACATAACAACCCTTTCAGTTATACTGTTTTTAACTAGACATTTGTTAGCCACGAACTTGACTTCATTCCCTTTATCATAGATTAGATATGTTCTAAAAAGATTATATTTGAGGCCCTCCACATAGTTCACAGTGTATATCGAATTGTCAGCAGATTTACCTATCCTGCCAATTCCAAGAATAGAACCCTTCTTTCCACCGCCAAACAACACATCACCACCTTCGTGTGCTTTCAAAGAGGAAGTTTGAACTGTCTCCGGTCATGTGCCTTTAGCATCCATTGTCCATGTACCAACACTAACTTCTTTCTCTCCTCAACACAAAAATCACTTGTTAGTCTTAGGAACCCACTTTAGATGAAATTCCCAATAGCTATCAAAAGTCTTAACAAGAAACCTTCATGTACAGGGGGCAAAGTGTTCTTGCTGAAACGATTGTGAGGACTAGGTCCCTTTCATTCCCTTTTCTCACTATTTTCATGTCTAGCAAGTTTTGTACGAGGAACAGGTCCCTAGTGTTCCTCATTTTCAATGCTTTCAAAGCTGAAAAACTTCATATGTATTTCTTCGCCTTTTTGGTTTCTCACAATTTTATTTTAGATGACCATTACGACCACAATGAGTGCACGAGAGATTATCGGCTACAGACACATATTTATTGTGAGTACTATAGGGAGGTTCTATAGGTATGGATCACAGTCCCTACTTTCCGTTGAAACTCTTATGGAATGGTTACACAGTATCTTGGAAGAGTCAGTCCATTTTATGGAGTGACTCAACTCTTCCTTGACTTTACTCAAATCCTTCCTTAGTTGAGAGTTAATTTCAAGGGAGGCATCTAGCTTAGATTCAGCGATTTTAAGTTTTTCTTCCAATTATTCCTAAAAATACTAAGGTTTCTCTTTCCACCATGCGAGGTATCAGGGTCCTCTTTAGAAATCAAGTTGCTGGATTCTAGCACTCTTATCCTAGCACTCATTTCAGAAACTTGAGGTGCAAGAACTGAATTCTCATCTTCACACAAACTTAATTTTTCATTCAACATTAAGTTTTCAGTGGTTCGTTCATCAACATGTACAATAAGAAGAGCAGCAAATTTCATCAAATTCTCAGCTGACAGATTATCTAGATCATCTTTGAGATAAAAAGAGTTACCTCATTTGAGTCTTCATTATCATCTGATTTTTCCATCAAGGAGAATATTAAATTGAAGACACTCTCATAATATTCAATGTCCATCATTGATAAATCCTCATGGATTCCAACATCTTCTTCTGACTCACTTGAATCATCTCCCCAGACAGCAAAGGCCTTTCTCACCATCTGATCTTCATGAGCCTTCCTGTGTTCGTGTTCTAGGACTAGGTGCTTCTTGCGTTGTCTGTTGTCATAACTTTACTACTTTTGATTGGGGCAGTGTCTGATGAAATTACCAGGGTTGAAAACTTTTTGATGACATAAGCCATTTTTGGTTCCTTCATAGTTCCATCAATTGGAGATGATTTCAAGGCTATGAATTTCTCCTTTCAACCTTCCTTCGCAGTTGTACCCTATTTCTTGTTCAGTTCATAAGACTGAAGATTCCCTATCAATTCATCCATAGGTAGAGTAGTTAGGTCTTTAGCTTCTGTAATGGCATCCACCTTACTTTCCCTGGATTTGGGATGTACTTTAAGAATCTTGCGGACTTGCTTGCTAACATCGGCCAAGCATCTTAGCTCATTAGTGATGGGGGTGACCTTGAGTTCATCTCAAAAATGGTTTCTCTTTCCTTCATAATAAAATTTTTGTACTGAGTGGTGATCATGTCAAGCTTCGTCTCCTTCACTTGTTGAGTTCCTTCATGGGTTGTTTGAAGACAGTCCCATATTTCCTTGGCAGTCTCACATGCAGAAAAATTTTGTACTCATCTGCCCCAATCTCACATACGAGAATCTTTTTTTCCTTGTAGCTATTTTCTATTTTTTTCTTGTCAGTTTCGTTGTAATCCGTTTTGGTTTTGACCACCGCGGTAGTGAGATCTTCGTCCTTTACTTCCTTTGTAGGGATATATGGTTCATTAAGAACAATGTTCCATAACTCAGAGTCTTCTGCATTGATGTAATCATGCATACGAGTTTTCCACCACCCATAGTATTGCCCATTGAAACGGGGTGGTCGAGTAGACGACTGTCCTTCCTCCATGTTTTGTGGGGCATACATTCCGTCAGGATCTTGTCTTTTATTGGTCTTAACCAAGGTGAAAAGTCAAGCTCTGACACCACTTGTTAGAATATGTGTGTCCACAAGTGTATATGGGACCAGGTCCTCAACACAGTTACACACGTACAGAATAAAGTAAATAATGAAGTAAAGATTGTACACACAACTTTACTTGGAAACCTCCTTTCTCAAGGGATTAAAACCACGACCTGTCTCGACAGGACTTTTCAAACTGCGTTTGCTAATCTTATTCAAGCAAAAGTAAAACTAGTTTACAAAATGAGACTAGCCTTCTAATATCTACACTAAACAATACACCTTATCACTTAGATGAGCAAGAGTAGATACAACACTTCTAGCTAAACTAATCCTACCAAAACAGTATAGACTTCAAAAGGTAAGACCCTAAGTTACCCTTAACCTAGATATTACAGTGATTCAAACAAGTTTGAAACATTTTGTTTCACATGCGAAACAATTCCTACACTATTAGTAAAACAACAAGCAATCAAAGCTCTAGTTGGTACAGAAAGCAATACTTGATCGTGTACCTTGCTATTTTTTAAGCTTGAAAGTCTCTCTTTGAATGAATGAATGAATCTTGTTGTTTGTTTGTTTGATATATATCATGAAGAGTTATTATCCATCAACAAAACAACCTCATAACTTCTAATTGGCGAAGTACTCTACCGATTCACCAACTTCCTAATGCAGACAGCCTTTACAGATATTCATCACTTTGACAACTGGACGAGTTTTCATACTTCCCTGCACTTTGTGAGGAGATTATCAAAACATCTAGTAGCATAAGCACTTATCACATTCCTCACACCATGGTTAAATTTCAAATTGGAAAATTGCATTAGACGAAATTGAATTCTGGGAAACAAAACCACCAATTCCCCAACAAATAGTCATTCAAATATTATCACTATTTCCTGCTAATTCTATTGAAATGTTTCAAAGTTGCTACCAAATTCTATTCTTTCTCAATCTGATTTTTTAAAATACATTTGTTAAACTGATTAAAATAGCATGTAATGAGTAATTTAATATACAATAATTACAAATAAAACTTTAAAAATATGAAAAACACCAACTGAGGAGCGTATTCTAATGTTTATGATTAACTCTTTTTAAATAGTCAACTGTACATTTTGAACTTTGGATAGTAGATAACAGACTCTCAATAAAGTAACAAATGACTAATTTCAGCCCAAATAAAAATACAGACTTACGGCAATAAAAAATTCAAAGAAAATTAAATTAAAGAAGACTAATCATCATATCATACTATACTAAAAGTGAGAACCTCCAAAGTACAAAGTTGGATTATCATTTTTCCTGACACTTAATAAAAAAATAATAGAGATTCTAATTAATTAAATATTAAATAATAATCATATCATATTAAATTAAATCTAAACAGTTAAAGATATAGAAGCAGGTCTAAATGTAAAAATTATGTAGAATTCCAATAAAATTCAAAGGTTTAAATAAATAACTAATAAAATTAATGCGGAAAAAACAACCCCTAGAACATGAAAGTCATTGTACTAAAACATCTAACTGAAACAAGTCAAAGAAGAAGGGGGTACAACCCAAAAAAACCATAAGAAACATCTAAAACTAGTTTGAGTCCGAAGAGAATGGACTAAACAAAATGAACAACTCCTTGACAGCCTGAAAGAACTGGCTCACGCTTGAAATTCGATGTCGGTCACTAATCTTTTGGCTCAGGTGTATCAATAGTTACCTGAAGATGTCATGTACTCAACAAAGAACATGTAACACCCTGTATGCTAGAACTATGAAAATGCAATTTTTTATGAAATTGCTGGTGCGACCCACGGTTTCCACCCATGGACCGTAGGGTGACCCACGCTTCGCATAGGTGGTCCGTAGTTCGCCGCCTACAAACCTCCCAGAAACCTCAAACAAAAACCCTCCCCAGCAACCTCAGAAAAAAACCATATAAGGCATGACCCGCGACTGGAACCACAAATTATAGGTCAGGCCACAGACAGTGGTCCTGGTCCGTGGATCATGGCCCCAGAATCTAGACTCTAAAGCCAAACGACAGTCGACCAGAAGGGACAATCGATATATCCACAATCTCTCAGTCTAGTCTGTCGGTGACCCCCAACAGCTTTTCAATCAAGGGTTGTTTGGTCTTTTTCTCATGCGTTGGACACCTAAATTACGTTGTTTAACCCCTAAACTACGTCATTTTACTTTGATTAAGCCAAATAACCTAGTAAGAACATAACCAAAATCATTATTCACTAAAGAATCATCAAAATTAGAACAAAAGAGGAGAAGCAGTCAACAAAATCCTAGTTCAAGAACGCAAAAATATTACATCAGTTCCAGCCCCAAAATCGAAAGATTTCTCCATGAATTTTGTCGCAAGTATATGAGATTACACTAGTAGATTAAATTTGCCAATTACGTCCCTAGATTTTTGTAAGAATCTTGACTTCCTTAACATTATCAAAACGTGGGGTTTCTTGAATTTTAAAAATTGTTAGGTTTTAGGTGTTAGAATAACCCAAACAAGATTATCATGATTTTAGTATCTTTTTATTTAGATTCTTTAATAATTTAGAATACTAGCTATGTATTTCTTTAAGTTCATGAATTACACATGCTAGGTAAGTTATTTCAGATATACATGCCTCAGATTTGAATATTTCATTATTAGTACATCAATGTTGCATTTTTTATTAGCATGTCAGTATTTTGAGCTATCTTGTATTACAAAAATTCAGTCATAAATTGTCAATGACATAATAGATTAGGAGAAGCTTAATACAAAGTGGACTAGGGTCAGTCAATTTCAAGCCCCAGAACTACATGCCACGTAGGTTGTAAGTCCCCTCTGTGGGCATCACCTTAATCATCACGCTAGAAATGTCTCTATACTTCTTGCAGGGTATATTAGATCCTCTCGATGGGGCGTATACATTGTACTCCACATTTAGCTCATGTGGTTTTATGTCAATTATTATTAGCTCTCTTACAGTTAGATTCTATTTCATTGACCATGTTATCAGTTACGATCAGATTTCAGTTTCAGCATATTATAAACTTGGTCATTGCATTGAGTCACTTTATATTCAATATCCTTAGATTAGTATCATTCTTATCTCTTATCATTTCTCAAATATATGATTTGGTTCAGTTATGTTATTTTTGAGCTTTACTTTATCCTTCATGCTCACTACCTTTTAAGTACAAACACATACTCTGTGTTATATCTTCTCGTGATGTAGGTTTAGGTTCTTAGCTTCCAGACCATGCATAGATTGGTTCCAGTCTTCAGCTCAGCACCACTAGTGGTAAGTACTCATTCTCTCAGAATGACAACAAGTTTCCTTTGCTTTTAGTCTTAGTTTCAGTTTTTGCTAGATTTAGTTGTGGGCATGTCCCAACACTTCTAATCAGTTAGAGGCTATTATCATATATAGTTAGATTCAGCTTTAGTACGTTTCACTTTTCAGTTGTTGTTAAACTCTTAGTTTTCATATATTTAGATATTTTATGAGTATTCTCCATCATTTCAGTTTTTATGATGATTAAGCTTCCGAACAATATTTATTGATTCAATTGATCTTTAGTATGCTTATGATATGCCAATAGGATTAGCATTGGGTCACTCGTGATCCTAGGGCCCATGTCCGCATCTTGGGTGTAAATTCGGGGCGTGACAAAATGAGAAAGTGCAAGATCAGTACACAACCACAATGTACTGGCAGGATCACGAAGCTATTAAAGTAAGCAAAAAATATATAAGCAGTCACAACACAGTATACATGATATGTAAAGAATATGTGTACATCGATTATCGTTTCAGGAGCAACGTACAATTCCAATTCTCAATAACAAGTAGATATTGTAATTCAATGGCCCTCTCATGGAACCCATACCCAAAATGTTAGTGTGCCAGAACGTGACACCCGATCCCAATTAGTGTGTCGAAAAATGACACCCGATCCAATATATGTGTCGAAATGTGACATCCGATCCAATTTATGTGTCAGGATGTGACACCCGATATGATGTATGTGTCAGAATGTGACACCCAATCCATTCAACACAACCAAAATTTCATTCACACTCATAATTTACATACTCATAATCGTACAATCTAGTGTTGAATCATGGAATACAATATTCATTTATACTCAGTTTATTAGGTTTGATCAATAGTGTTTCGTTCACATACAAACATGCATTACAATAAACCAAATATGAACATACATCACACAAACATGAAATAAAACCATCACCTACTTCGAAACCAAGATTGAATCCCCTAAGGAACTTGAATCTTCCTTTTTCCAGATTCTTTCCGCTTGTTCGTGGTCTAAAAACAGACAATGAACACAATGATCAATAAACGAAGACTAATTACACGTATTACAATAAAAATTATCAACCCTAGGACGAACCCGATATCCCAATCCCAACTTAGGTATTTTCCACCTTTAACTTCAGATCAAAACTCTCCCTTAATGATAATTACCCAAGAATCTAAGATCTACAGACCGAAAAGAGGATTAGGGGAGTTAAAACCCAACCTTTAGCACTATAAGAGATGGAAAACTGTCAAGAAATAGCCCTGGGTCGTCTCTTATCTCTCAAGAACAAAACTTGCAGGAAAATAACGATTTGGGGGATTTAGGGCATCTCCAACCCTACACTCTATTTTACTCTACAAATATAGAGTTCTCTAATTTTCAGACAACCAACTCCAATCCAATTCTCTATTTTACTCTCTAAAAAAGAATCTTTTTCTCTCTTCTTAATATTATATTATTATTTCTATTTCATTCTTATTTTCTTATTTCATATATATTTATTTCTTTTTCCCAATGATTACTTTATATAATTCTCATGTGATAAAAAAAGTTAAATTTTTTATCTATATAAATTATATTTATTCTAAATTTTCAAATATCATAAATTGCATGAAAATATTACACAATACATAAATTAATGAACAAATTCAAATAAAAGTAAAATATGATTACATAAACACTCAATTTTTGAAATTATTGTGTTGCTCCCATAAATTTTCTATTAATGCACTACGGAGTTCAAAATGAGCATTTTGTCCTTAATTTTATTACGTCTAGCTAAAAATTGTTCAAATCGGAGATTTTCATCTTCCACCATTTTTGTCGTTGCAGTTGGAGCCTCTACGACATCTTAAATTGGTGCATTAAGACCATGTCCTAAATTATAACGTTGTGTAGTATAAAAGATGTAGTCATTATATCATGTAGAACTTTCATTCTCCAAAAACGCGACGGTCTTGCAATAATTGCAAAACTCCGAATGCACGTTCCACATCTTTTCGACATGATTCTTTTTTTATCGCAAATTGATTATTATGTTATGTATTGTATTTTATCTTGTATTTAAATTATTATGTTATGTATTCTATTGTTATTTGTGTGTAAATTAATTTTTTCATCTTACCATTTTAACTTTGTATATTCTTTATAAGGAAAATTAATAATAAAATAAAATTTTATTATTGGTGAAAATTATTGAAAATATATTAATTTAAATTAAATTAGTATATATTAGATAATATATTTTTAAAATAGTATATCACATTTAAAAAGAATCATCAATATTAGATATTTAATTAATGAAATTATTTGTAAAATAATATGTTGATTGAAAAGTAATGAAAATAATGATAAAATATTGAAAAAGTGAAACAGAGAGTGTGAATAATAGTTCTCCAAATTTGGAGAACTACTAGTCACCTCTCTATAAATTGAGTATAGAGAATAATATAGAGAGGGGTTGGAGAGTGCATTTTTTATTTTACTCTCCAAATATAGAGTATGAAGAGTAAAATAGATGTGGGTTGGAGATGGTCTTACCTGACTTAAGTCTGTATTGACCTGCAACAACTCTGCCCTGGTGGTATAGGTGGCAGCGGAATCGGTAATTCCCGGTTCCCGATCCGGTCCGGTACTGGTTAGTCCCGGTACATACCGGTTCGGTCCGGTTCCGGGACAGGTACCGAACCGAAAATCGGGAATTACCGGTCCTTCCCGGTTCCGGAACTTACCTGTCCGATCCGGTCCAATTCTTTTTTCTTTTTTTTAAAGTGTCCGTTTATAGCCGTTGGGTAACGGCTAGTGGGCCCCACCAATGGCTATTTGACCCAAAAATCAGCCTCTAACACCCCCTACCCCCCTAACTTTTTTAATACCCTAAAGTTTTAAAAATTACACTTTAACACATATTTTTACTTATAAATACTCCTAAAATTCATTATTTTAAATCACAAAATCATCTATTCATCTTCTATTCTCTCAACTCTCTACTCTCTAATCTCTAATTCTCTAATATATAATATCTTAAATTCCGATGTTGCCTTATTTGGTCTTTGGAAATTGGATTTGGAGCTTCAAAATTCAACTTTCAACTTTCCACGTTCGGCTTTCGACGGTCACAAACGTCTACTTTTTTAAGTTGACGTTCGGTACATTCGTTTCAACTTTTAGTTTACATACTTTAAAAGTTTACATTTCATTTATATTTAAATAATTATTTATTTATTTTGTGATTTATTATTTGCATCTCACGTTTAATATTTTAATATGGATTCCGATAAAAATATTGTTCAAAAAGGAAAGGGTAAAAAAAGTGCATTTGAGCATGTAAAAAATATGTGTAACTTTACATCATCCGATAATGTTAAAACCGGTAGTTCTTCTAAATCAAAAACTAAAAAATCTACTATATTAAGAATAAATATGGATGATTATACACATGTTGATGATACGGGTTTTAATATTGATAGTAATTCCGGATTAGATCCTTATCATGAACATTTACAACGTCGCTTTGGTAATTTTGATGAGGATTTGCCTAGTGATAATGATAATGAAAATGATATTGATAATTATACTGATACGCCTACTTTTTATTATGATGATGATGAAACTGAGCCACCTACGGCTACTAATACTCCCAGTCCCGCTCCTAGTCCCGCTCCCTTTCATTGTCCTGCCCCTGTTCCCCCCGTACATCCTAGGCCTAAGGTAGAACGTGCTAAAAAATCAGTTGTTTGGCAATTTATGACACAAAACGAAGATAAAACACAAGCTATTTGTAACAAATGTAAACATAGATTAAATCATAAAACTGTTGGTAAATCTGGCGGGACGGGACATTTGAGTAGTCATTTAATGTCTTGTTGTAAAAATGAATTTTTGTATGCTAAAGCGGTAGCGGAAGCTAAAAAAAATGGTACCCCTCTTCATGAAAATGTATGAGTAGGCGGCTCTAACATCGTACAAACACAATTAAATCCGTCTAATGTTTCTGGCTCTAGTTTACCACTTTCATATAGTAGAGAAAAAGATCTTTAAGAACTAGCTAAAATGATATGTGTTATGGGTTTGCCATTTAGTTTTGCTGAAAATCCCGGTTTTATACATTATATTCAAATTATATATAATCCAAATTTTAAAGGTTTTGCTAGAAATACAACAAAAAAGGTTGTATTTGATTATCATGCACAACATTTTCAATATCTTCGTTTTTTATTTTATTATAATACTTGTAAAATAGCTATTACTTCTGATATGGGTCGTAGTGTAAATGGTAACGATTATTTGACTGTTACTGCACATTGGATTGATGAAAATTGTTATATGCAAAAAAGAATTTTAGGTTATAAATGTTTTCAAATGCAAAAAACCGGTAGTTATATTGCTCAAACTATTTTAGATATTTTACAAAGTTATGGAATATGTGATAAAATAAGTAGTATAACATTAGATAATGCTTCAAGTAATAATGTTGTTGTTGAATATTTAAAACCTACTCTTTGTCCTTTCTATGGTGATAATTATCATATTAGGTGTACTACACATATATATAATTTGATGGTTAAAGATGGTGTACAGATGTATGATAACGAATGTACAAAAGTTGAAAATGCATGTCATTTTATATTTAAATGTCAAGTTAAGTCTAGACGTAAAGATTTTTAAAATCGTTGTTTTGAAGATAACCTTCCACCTAGAAAAATTCCAAAAACAGTGGCTACTAGATGGAATACTTTATATGAAATGCTTGTCGTCGCATATGAATATAGAATACCCTTACAAATGGTTTGGAATGCTCATAATTCTGATATGGCATATAGACTAGATGATAGTGATTGGCGTGATATAAATGAACTTATAGATTTCCTAAAAGTTTTTTACTTAACTACAAAAAGAATATCCGTACTTTATAGTCCTTCAATTTGTACTGTTTTGCCTGATATTTGTAGGATTTCTTCTAAATTATATCAATATAAAAATAAACCAAGATTTCAACAAACCATTGAAAAAATGATTCTAAAATTTAAAAAATATTATATTTCTATTCCTCAAATTTATTTAATCTCATGTCTTTTAAACCCTTATTATAAAGATATAGGTGCATCAAAAATGGTTGAAAAAAATTATTTTAACTTAGATATTAATGATGTATTAGAAAAAATTCTTAGTTGTCAACTAGTTAAAGATAGCATAAAAATTGAAGCTAGAAAATTGTATGATTTATATAATGCTAATATAAATATATCAAGTGATGAACCTCAAAGCTCTAGGAGTAGATTTGATGAAGATAATATTGATGCTTATTTATATGATTATCTTGAACTTTCATACGATAATAGAAATGATTTTGATGCCTATGTTAATCAAAATACAGAACCTACTGAAGATATTCTAGCATGGTGGAGAAATCGCGGCAGAGGATTTCCAAAACTACAACCGATGGCTCGAGATATATTAGCTATGCAAGCATCGACAGTAGATTCAGAAGGCGTCTTTAGTGCAGCAAGGTTTCAACTTGGAGATCATAGGCATTCACTAGCAGCCGACAGCATGGAGATATCGGTATTATTTCGTGATTGGATTAATGCCGAGAGAAGAAATTTGGGTCGTGAACCACTATCGACCAAATTTTAAGATGACGTTGATGAAGTAATGCAGGATTATAGTGACGACGGGATTGAAGCAATGGAAGATCTTTCTATTCAACCAATTCCTGAACATGTTACTAAAGATATGTTGAAGGATTTACGAAAGGATTTATATGGTGGCACCAACTATTAGTAGGAGTATGATAATTCGAGATTTAATTCAAACAGAACCCTTCCTAGAAGGTGGCTGTGTAGATTAAATATTTTGATACTCTACTAATATTTTTTTAAATGTAATTGTAACATCAAATAAATATTAATAAAAATATAGGCTATTCGCCTTAATTTGTTTTTTATTATTGTTGTATTAAATTTAATTTTTTATTTTTTATTTTATAACTTTAAAGTTTGAATTTAAAAATTTCAAACTTTAAAGTTTGAATTTAAAATTTCCAAACTTTAAAAGTTTGAATTTAAAAATTTCAAACTTTAAAGTTTGAATTTAAAATTTCCAAACTTTAAAAGTTTGAATTTAAAATTTTCAAACTTTAAAGTTTGAATTTAAATTTTCCAAACTTTAAAAGTTTGAATTTAAAAATTTCAAACTTTAAAAGTTTGAAATTAAAATTTCCAAACTTTAAAAGTTTGAATTTAAAACTTTCAAACTTTAAAAGTTTGAAATTAAAATTTTATAACTTTAAAGTTTAAATTTAAAATTTTCAAACTTTTAAACTTTAAAGTTTGAAATTTAAATTTTACAAACTTTAAAGTTTGAAATTTAAAGTTTCAAACTTTTAAAGTTTGAAATTTAAAGTTTCAAACTTAAAAAATTTGAAATTTAAATTTTAATATTTTATAACTTTAAAGTTAAAATTTAAAATTTTCAAATTTTTGAAGTTTGAAATTTAAATTTTATATACTTTAAAGTTTAAATTTAAAATTTTCAAACTTTTAAAGTTTGAAATTTAAATTTTATAAACTTTAAAGTTGAAATTTTAAGTTTCAAACTTTTAAAGTTTGAAATTTAAATTTTATAATTTTAAATTTTATAACTTTTAAAGTTTGAAATTTATTTTTTTATTTTTTTAAGTATTATAATAACAATTATATTCAATTAAATAAAATTAAATCAAGTTTTAAATAATTTAAATTATTTTTTTTTAAAATTAAATACCGGTCCGTCCCGGTTTACCGGTCCGCTACACTACCGGTTCCCTTCCGGACCGGGACGGAACCTTTAATTTTTACCGGTTAGGTCCCGGTTCTGAAGTGGTACCGGTTCGCGCAGTACCGGTTCCGGAACTTACCGGTCCGGTATTCCCGGTTCCGGTACCGCCGCCTCCCATACCTGGTGGAGTTTATCCCGCCCATGCCGCTTATACAGAGATAAAGTATCGGACATTGAGTTTCAAATTCCCATTTCATAGCACACCTTCAATCCTTGACGTTCAAAAACTACCCATTCATGTTAATATCAATTTCATGAGTTCTACTCGCCTGAATTCGATTTCGTAAAATTTTTCTGTCTCCTTAACGCCTTGGTTATCCACTCATGTAATCAAAATCATTATTAAATATCTCATTGATTACCTGATTTCCCTAGACCTCACAATGTTTTCCATAAATAGGGGATTAAAACCTTGTTTTGGGGGATTATATACTCTTAGTATTGTTTTACTTTGTGTGGGATATTTTTACTTGCAAACTTTTGGCAATTACTTGATTTTCGGATTTGATTTTGAAGAATTTTCTTGCAATTTCAAGTTGAATTTCTGGGTTTCTTCTTCTTATTAAATATATTCATGATTTCTTCATTGAAAACTATAAATTGTGATCTTGCTTGCATGGGTAACTAAATCCACAACTAGGGTTGTGGGAACCATGGGTAATTAACAAAGTAAACTTAGCAACTAGGCAATTCTCAAATAAGTTCTTTCATGTACTGATAAATCTTTTGCTTAGAGTGTTTTTAACAGTGGCCAACGTTAGAACTCGCCTTGTTGATACTTGCCGGACCAAGGAGGTAGTTAATAAGAAAAGAATTATCAACATAGATTTAGTGGGATACTATCTAATAGGCTAGTGTCGATTGGTTAAAAGTAATAACTAAGTCATACATCGATTATGATGTCTAATATGAGGTAAAGGTACGGGTTAGTAGTTTATACACACGTAGTCGGACCAAGGTACGGGGTGAAATTCTCTAATGTCAGACCAAGGATTTAGAGATACATAACTTACAATTTTACATGCAAAAAACTAGGGAAGAATTGCTATTGCTAGGATTACGGCGTTATGAACCTATGGTGAACACATATACCCTAGTTAGTCTCACAACTTGATAAAAACTCAATATTTACTTTTGTTTACTTGTTAAGTTAGAGTTTTTTAGGAGATTGATTCATACCCCCCCCCTTTTAATTACTTATTTTTTCGGAAAGACTTTAACTAAATCGATATTTTTGTGAATTAAAGTTAAGTCTAAACCATTTTCCTCGTGGGATCGATCTCAACCTACTAGTTGGGCTCTCTACTTGATTACGACCGCTTATATTTTTTTAGGGAGGTGTAATTTGAGTGTATCAAATTTAGGCGCCGCTGTCGGGGAATCTGGCTTTTAGATTAACTTTAATTACATTATTGACATTTAGTCAACGATTTCCTGATTTTACTTTTTCTTTTTGTTTTAGTTTCTTTCAAGTCTAGCTTTATTGTATGACAAGTACACAGAGCCGAGGAGAAGTACTCATTCCATTTGATTCTGAACTTAATCGCACATTGCGGAGGATGGAAAATCAACAGATCCCAGCCAATCTAGGTGATGGGGAAATTCGTCAGCCTCCATTACCGGTTGAGGCAAAAAACCAAGCTCGTGATGATAATCAATTTGATAATTCTTTAAGGGTGCAGCCTCCAGCACCACAACCTCAAGATTTCTATAGGGGCAACGTGAACATCACCGATTCTAATGGGCCTCTTGTCCTACCTCCTATACCCCATGGGCACACATTCGTGGTGACGAGTAGCTTGATGCAGATGCTCACCATGAGGGGCTTGTTCGCAGGACTACCATCAGAGGACCCTCATGCTCACATAGCCAAACTGAGGTCTATGTGTTAGAGTTGTGTGGGTAGGCCAGACTTGGATATGAATTTTATTAGGTTGCGAGTGTTTCCTCTATCACTGACAGGAGATGTCACAATATGGTTTGTTGAGCTTCCCTACAAATCCATTTATACTTGGGATCAATTGAGAGATGTGTTCTTAGCAAAGTACTATCCAGTGTCCAAGAAGCTCAACAACAAGGATAAGGTGAACAACTTTGTGGCATTACCTCGAGAGTCTGTAAGTAGCTCTTGGGACAAGTTTACTGCGTTTGTGAGAAGCCTCCCAAACCACCGCATTGATAATGAGTCGCTAAAAGAGTACTTCTACAGAGGTCAATATTATAACAACAAAGCAGTGCTCGATACTATTGTGTGTGGTTCTTATGGAGAGTGCACGTATGCAGAGATTGCAGAGAAGTTGGAGAATATATCTCACAACAAAAAGTCTTGGAGCACTAGAAAGTCGGACACTAGGAGAAATACCTTCGCAGTACAAGCTACAAACAACCCAACATCAGATGAGATGCGTGAAGAGTTGGCACAGATGAGAAGTGAGCTAGGGTTGGTTTTGAAACATGTGAGCGGAGGTACAGAGAAGCTAAATGCATACTTGATTAAACCACCACCACCGGTAGATGACTACTATTATGAAAAAGATGTCTATGCAGTGAATGATCTGACGGTGGGTTTCTGACCAAACGTTCAAGGCTCCAATCAGGAGAATTGGCGCCAAAGTCAAGGAAACCAAGGTCGGAACTATGGTAACTACAACCGAGAGGGTCAATATGTTCGAGATGGTAACTACAACTGCGATAACAACTTAAATAAGAATAACTATGGTAACAAGAATGATCGGAGTGGACCCTATATTCCCCCCCAAAATTGGGAAGTTGCTTCTAGGGACGGTGGAGGTAGTATGACGCGAGTTGAGGATATGCTACAAAAGATGATGAGGAGATTTGATACTAGTGATGAGCATGCCAAGGAGATGAGAGGTGACTTAGGTAACATTGAGCAAAAGGTGGATGCACATGCGGTTTTGATTAAGTAACTTGGGTTACAGATGGATCAATTGTCTACTACTGTGAATCCACGCCAACCGGGCACTCTACCTAGCAACACTATCCAGAATCCTAAAAGTGATGGGCATTGCATGGCAGTTACTACTCGAGGGGGTAAGCAAACCATTGATCCACCTATGTCGTCTGTGGTAGAAGATGATATGAGAAAAGACGAAGAGGTACTAGAAGCTAGTGGAGAATTGGTGGACAACACGGTGAAAAAAGCAGAGGTACCTCAGAAAATGGTCCCCATTCTCAGACCTCAACCACCATTCCCTTATAGGTTAGTGAAGAAGACTGAGGATGGTAAATATCGGTGATTTAGCACAATGTTGAAGCAACTTTCTATCAATGTCACTTTGATAGAAACTTTGGAACAAATGCCCGGTTATGCTAAGTTTATGAAGGATGGTGACAAAGAAGAGATTGGTTAGTTATGAGGATGATGATAGAATGCAGCCTTGTAGTGCTATTGCTACAAGGTCTCTTGTGCAGAAGAAGGAAGATCCGGGTGCTTTCACCCTTCCATGCAAAATCGGGCTGCTACACTTTTCTAAAGCATTATGTTATCTTGGTGCAAGCATAAATCTCATGCCTCTTTTCATTTATAAGAAGTTAGGATTGGGTGACCTAAAGTCTACTACGATGCGGTTATTGATGGCCGATCGAACGGTGAAGAGGCCCATTGGTATTCTCCATGATGTTCTTGTGAAAGTGGAGTCATTTATTTTTCCGGCCGATTTTGTAATTCTTGACTATGAGTGTGATTTTGAGGTTCCTATTATCCTATGGAGGCCATTCCTTGCCACGGGCGTGCATTGGTTGATATGGAAAAAGGCAGATGAAGTTTAGGTTGAACAATGAAGAAGTAACTTTCAACATATGTAGGTCCATGAAGTAGAGTGCTGAGCTCCAAAAGGTATCTGCTATATCCTACACGGTTGAGAGCGTATGTGAGGTACAAATTGAAGAGCGACTAGGTGTCGAAGCACTAGCAACAGTGATCATGAATTTTGATAGTGATGGTATTTATGAGTATGGTTCTTTAGTGGCTGCACTTGAACGACACGAATACCAGTCAAAACCAATGAAATTGGTGTTAGATATGAAGCATCGCGAGTCTCCACCCGCAAAACCATCTATAGAGGAAGCCCCAAAATTAGATCTTAAGGCTCTACCACCTTATCTGAGGTATGTGTTCTTGGGTAGAGATGAAACTTTGCCAGTTATAATTGCAGCGGATTTGAATGAACGTCAAGTAGAGGGTTTAGTGGCGGTATTGAAGAGGTTCAAACGAGCCATTGGTTGGACTATTGCGGACATTGTTGGGATTCCCCCCGGTATTTGTTCACATAAAATCCAACTCATGATTGATCACAAACCAAGTATTTAGCACCAAATAAGTTTGAATACACCTATGCAAGAGGTAGTGAATAAGGAGATTATCAAGTGGTTAGATGCCGGAGTCATTTATCCTATTGCAGATTGTAGTTGGGTGTAATAAGTTCAGTGCATACCTAAAAAGTGAGGGATGACAGTGGTTCCAAATGAGAGGAACGAGTTTGTTCCAATGCGGCCAGTGACCAAATGTAGAGTTTGTATGGACTGTTTTATCGAAAATATATATAAGTAAAGTAAAAATTACTAAGTTTCGAAAAATCAATCAATCTTATGATTTAAGAGAAATCAACTTTCGAATTACAGAGTCGCCACTTGATTTTTGAGAAAAATCAAGAAAACTATCGTTTCCAAAAGACTTAAACAGAAGTAATCATTTGAAAACATTAAAACAGGGTTCGGGGATTCCTATTAATATTTTAGGAAGATGTTAAGCACCTAAAATATCCGCTAAATGCGGTTATCCGACAACTAACTCTATTTGGCTAAAACTTAAAATTTATTTGTTTGAGAAATGAACACTTAATTTGCATCTAAGTGAAAAAATCTAACTTCCAAAACTATTATTTTTGAAGTTACTTAAACTTGATTTGATTTTAAGTCGTTTGAAACAATACGGCGTTTGCGGGGATGCGGATTTCTAACTTTAAAACTACCGACAATCAAGCAACAAACGATAATTAAAAGCATGTAAAAAGAGAGAGGGAAAGAGATTTGGGTCCAAATCGGGTTTTCTGTCCGCCTTGACCGGAATCTGGACCCAAATCTCTCTCCCACAGATTCCTTCCCAGGGCAAAATTCTGACAAAGGAAAGACAGTTATGGGAGATAATAGCGAGGAAGTTGGTCTTACTGATGTTGTGGTGGCTCAACCCACCATAGCGGACCAAAATGAATTAATTCTGCAACTGATGCAGCAGATCGCGGAGATGAGGGTAGAAATGCAAAGGAGACAGGATCTGCCTCCGCCGGGTTTTGCTGTTAATACTACAGAGGGAAGGCCTCCTATCTAATTTCCTTCCTCAAATATGGATCCAGCTCAAGGCGTGCCGCTCGCTCAGAATCCCCCTACTATAGACCTAACTACCCAAAACCCTCAATATGTTTCTGCATCTTATCAAACTCCACCACCTCCTCAGAATAACCACCCCCAAATGCCTTCTCATCTTCAAAATACCCAACCTCAATCCGCTCCACCACCGCAAAATCAAAGTCAAAATATGAATCAGAACACTTCTAATCCTCAGGCATCCCACCATCATTTAAATCAAAACACCAACCCTCAGACTTACCCCCAAAATTACCAAGCTGCTCAAAACGCCCAGAGTCCTTCCATAGCTCCACCCTTGCCTAAAAGAACCACTTTCCAAATCCCTGTCCATGCTGAGCACGACGTGCACGGTTCTGAGTTGGACCACTATAAGGAACAGAAAAGAGAGTGGAGGGCGAAAGAAGAGGTAAAAATAGACATAAAAGAGGAGATCAAGAAGGCCATGCAAGAGCTTCAATGCGTCCCCGAGGCTACTGGACTTAACTACGAATATTTATGCATTCACCCGAGTCTGGACCTTCCAGAAGGTTTCAAGATCCCGAAGTTTGATACCTTCGGAGGAGTGGGCAACCCTATGGCCCATCTAAGAGCCTACTGTGACCAGCTCGTGGGAGTTGGAAGGGACGAAGCTTTGCTGATGCGGATTTTCAGCCGAAGTATGTGCGGAGAAGCTCTTGAATGGTTCACCTCGCACGAAACTCGACAATGGCCCAGCTGGAATGCTCTGGCAAAAGACTTCATCGAGCGATTTGCTTATAATGTAGAAATCATTCATGATCGCTACTCTTTGGAGAAGATGAAGCAGAAGTCTACTGAGAGCTACAGAGAATTCGCCTATAGGTGGAGGAAGGAAGCAGCAAGAGTAAGTCCGCCCATGACAGATAAAGAGATTGTGGAAGTGTTTGTGCGGGTGCAGGAGCCAGAATACTATGACAGAATCATGTTGCTAGTCGGAGCTAAATTGGCCGAGATAGTCAAAGTTGGTGAGACTATCGAAGACGGTTTAAAATCGGGGAAGATAGCCCGTGTATCCGCGTCACCTGGATCTTCAGGATTGATGAGGAAGAAAAGAGAGGAAGTTGCCGCTGTCTCGTATGGGGGAAGAAAACCCCCAGAAACTCGTCACATTCCCAAGATCGTTCCAGGCCTTCCCCAAAGTCTCACCAAGCCTACTACCCGGAATCCAATCATCCCAATAACCATAATACTACCCCCACCTATCCAAACGCTCAAGTTCCGTTGTACCAGAATCCACCCCTTAATCTCCAAAATCCTTCCCCCATATACCCAAATTACCCTCAACCTTACCAGATTCCATCCCCTTATCAGAATATTGCTCCCAACTTTGCCAATGTACAGTCGAGCTACCGAGCACCCTCACCCATTTATCAAGTCCAAGCTCCATTATATCAAAAAAACCTCTCGAATTACCAAGCTCCATCACCAAATTATCAAACAAACCCTTATCCTAGAAGCCAAGCTCCTCGTCCGAATACCCGAAATTATCAGCAGGTGCCTCCCCCTCAGAAAAGTGGTTATGACCCTTCCCGACCCAGATTTGAAAAAAGGCCTTCAAGGAACTTTACTGCACTTGCTGAAAGCCGGACCAAACTATTTGAGAGACTAGCCACGGCTGGATACATCCACCCTGTGGGGCCCAAGCCCGTGGATGTAAATTCAAAGTTCTACAATCCAGATCAAAGATGTTCTTATCATTCCAACAGTGTTGGACATGACACGGAAGATTGTATCAACCTTAAGCACAAAATCCAGGATCTGATCGATCAGGAGGTAGTTTCTCTCCAACCGGCAGCACCAAATGTCAACACAAACCCGTTGTCGAATCATGGAGGCGACAATGTCAATATGATCGAGACAGATGAAGACTGGTGCGGAACAAATATGATTACTCCCATTGTGCATGAGGACTTGGAAAGGGCTGTCGCTTCTTTAAGCATCAAAGAAAGAAGAGAGTTTGTTATTCTGACGCCTACAAAGGCTTTTGCCTCGGTGCCTTCGGAAACTCTCGTCAAGCCCAAATTTGTCATTGAAACTGATGTGGCCCAAGGCATGACCAGGTCCGGAAGGTGCTACACTCCTGACGAGCTTGCTCTCGGAGGACAGAAGAAGAACCATGCTAAGAGGCCGATAAGTGAAGGAAAGCGGAAGAATTCTGGAGAAGGATGCAACCAAAGGATTATTCCATTGTCAAACATTTAGAGAAGACTCTGGCTCAGATCTCCGTATGGGCCCTGCTGATGAGCTCTCAGTCCCACAGGCAGGACTTAATGAAAGCTCTCGAGGATACATACGTACCCTCAGGTATAAGTAGTGATAACGTGGTTGCCATGATTCATCAGGTTATTCGAGGGCACCGGATCAGCTTTTGTGACGACGAGCTGCCAGCTGAAGAAAGATCACACAACAAAGCGCTGCACATTACTGTGATATGCCGTGAAAAGGTTGTCAACCGTGTTTTAGTAGATGACGGATCTAGTTTGAATATCTGCCCATTGTCGACGTTGAGGCAACTAAGGTTTGACCTTAGAAAACTGGAGCAAAACCAGGTCAACGTGAAAGCTTTTGATGGGGTTCAAAGAGACACGTTGGGAGCAGTGAATTTGACCCTTCAAATGGGCCCCGCAGAGTTCAGCGCACAATTCCAAGTATTGGATATAGATACCAGTTACATCCTTTTTTTGGGAAGGCCGTTCATCCATATGGCGGGAGCCGTTCCCTCTACTCTCCATCAAATGATGAAGCTTGTGTGGAAGAATGAAGAGTTGGTTATTCACGGCGAGGGAAGTCACTCGGGCAGGCAGGTGCCGATCATTGATGAAATACCGCGAGGTACAGACTTTTACACGGTGGAGCTGGTGAATGCCACTGGTGAAGACTTGGCCCCACAGACCCCCATGCCAGCCGTATATAAAATGATAGCCACTGTGATGCTGCAGAATGGTTTCGAGCCAGGTTTCGGATTGGGAAGAGATTCCCAAGGAATTATTGAGCCTGTTTCGGTCCTTGTTAAGGGATCCATATATGGTTTGGGGTACACCCCCACAGATGACGACATGAAGATGAAGAAGAAAAAGGATCAAGAGTTGGATAAGCCGATCCCGCATCTGTATCAATCCTTTCCGGTCCGAGAGTATGCCGAGCCTGAAGACTTTAGGGAAGGAATCTGTGACCTCTTCGAGGAGATCGATGATGTTGTCGAGGAGGAGGTCGAGCTAGCTGGTATTCGTGATGCTGAACCAGGGGAGGTGCTGCAGAACTGGATTTCCACTCGATCCTGATGTCCCGAACTCTTCGGTAGAAAGGAGTTATTTTATGCACACTAAAATCGGTGGTTGTCGGAGGAGGCCCGAGACCCACCATTTCTGCATTTTTCTTAACTGTTCAATTTTTGAATTTCCGTTGTGATGTTCAAAAAGGCAACATGGACCCCATGCCATGGCCAAAGTTTGCATTGTTTTAAATGAAAGCCTATTTATTTTTAACTTTATTTATTTAGTTGTTTGTTATACTTTACTTTCCTAATTTTGTCTGTTTATGATTTCAGTAATATAAGTTACAGACCTGCCAATGTCATGTCATGTCATGATCTAAATGAACAAAATGAGACAAATGACGACAAGGTTGACGATTGTGAAGAAGAAAGTGGGGAACCAGATTACGTCGCCAAAGAATTTCGACAGTTCGAGAATTAGCATAAACCAAATATAGAGGAAACGGAAACGGTGAATTTAGGAGATTCGGAATGTGTCAAAGAGGTTAAGATCAGCACCCACCTAAATGAGGTTCAGAAGGAGAGCTTGGTTCATTTGCTTGCCGAATATAGTGATGTGTTTGTTTGGGAAGTCGGTGATATGCAAGGGTTGAGTACCGATGTCGTATCTCATAAGCTACCGATCAACCCAGGGTTCGAGCCGGTGAAGCAAAAAACTCGAAAATTCAAGACTAAACTGAGTTTGAAGATTAAGGAAGAAATCACCAAGCAAATAGAGTCCCGATTGGTGGAAGTAACACAATATCCAACCTGGTTGGCCAACGTCGTTCCGATCGCCAAAAAAGACGGGAAAATCAGAATGTGTGTTGACTATAGAGATCTCAACAAAGCTAGCCCTAAGGATAACTTTTCGTTGCCAAACATTCATATTCTGATTGACAACTGTGCTAAGCATGAAATGCAGTCATTTGTTGATTGTTACGCAGTTATCATCAGATTTTGATGGATAAGGAAGATGCAGAAAAGACAGCTTTTATCACACCTTGGGGTGTATATCATTACAGGGTGATGCCATTTGGCCTTAAGAATGCTGGCGCTACTTATATGAGGGCTATGACGACCATATTTCATGACATGATTCATAAGGAGATTGAGGTATATGTGGATGACGTCATAATCAAGTCCCGTGAGAGTTCGGACCACTTGACATATCTGAGGAAGTTCTTTGATCGTTTGCGTCGTTACAACTTGAAGTTAAATCCCGCCAAATGCGCTTTTGGAGTTCCAGCCGGCAAGTTGTTGGGATTTATAGTCAGTAGAAGGGGTATAGAGCTCGATCCTTCTAAAATTAAAGCAATTCAAGAGTTACCTCCGCCGAAGACGAGAAAAGAGGTGATGAGTTTCTTAGGGAGGTTGAACTACATTAGTCGATTCATAGCTCAATCAACCGTGGTGTGTGAGCCTATCTTCAAGCTGTTGAAGAAAGATGCTCCGACGAAGTGGACTGAAGAGTGTCAGACTGCTTTTGATGCTATCAAGAACTATTTGTCAAATCCGCCAGTATTGGTTCCTCCACGAGAAGGGAGTCCTTTGTTGCTATATTTGTCCGTATCAGATAGTGCATTCGGATGCGTGCTCGGTCAACACGACGAGACAGGGAAGAAAGAAAGAGCTATCTATTACATAAGCAAGAAGTTTACTCCATATGAGTCTCGTTACACTCTGTTAGAGAGAACATGTTGTGCCTTGACTTGGCTTGCTCAGAAATTGAGGCATTACTTGTCTTTTTACACTACATATCTCATTTCCAAAATGGACCCGTTGAAGTATATTTTCCAGAAGGCGATGCCAACTGGAAAATTAGCTAAATGGCAAATGTTGTTGAGTGAATTTGACATTGTGTACGTGACTCAAAAGGCGATAAAGGCACAGGCCTTGGCTGATCATCTTGCAGAGAATCGTGTTGACGAAGAATATGAACCGCTCAAGACTTATTTTCACGATGAAGAAGTATCATTTGTGGGTGAAGATATTTCTGAAACATATCCTGGGTGGAGATTATTCTTTGATGGAGCGGCGAATCACCAGGGGAAAGGTATTGGGGCAGTTCTAGTGTCAGAATCTGGTCAGCACTATCCCATGGCAGCTAAGCTCCGATTTAATTGCACGAATAACATGGATGAATATGAAGCTTGCATTCTTGGGTTGAAAATGGCTATCGACATGAATCTTACGAGTTATTAGTTATTGGAGATTCAGATCTTTTGATTCATCAAGTTCAAGGAGAATGGGCCGTGAAGAACCCAAAGATTATATCGTACATGCAGTATGTACAGAAGTTATGCAAGAGATTCCGTAAGATCGAGTTAAGACATACTCCTAGGATACAGAATGAGTTGGCCGATGCTCTTGCCACCATTGCGTCAATGATCAAATATCCGGATACTGATTATATTGATCCTTTGGATATAGAGTTGAAAGAGCATCCACTCCACTGTTCACATGTTGAAGCAGAACCAGACGGTTTGCCTTGGTATTTTGATATAAAGAAGTATTTGGAGTTCGGAAATTATCCTGAAGATGCGACATCCAACTAGAAGAAGTCGATACGCCGCATGGCTCTCAACTTCTTTCTAAGTGGAGAAGTCCTTTATAAGAGAACTCCAGATTTGAGTCTTCTAAGATGCGTCGATGTTGTTGAAGCCGCGAAGCTTATTGAACAAATACATGCTGGAGTGTGTGGAATGCATATGAATGGGCTCACTTTAGCACGAAAAATCCTTCGAGCCGGTTATTTCTGGATGAATATGGAGAATGATTGTTGCAAGTTTGTGCAGAAGTGTCATAAATGTCAAGTGCATGGTGATTTGATACGAGTGCCGCCTCACGAACTTAATGCTATGAGTTCACCTTGGCCGTTTGTAGCTTGGGGCATGGATGTCATCGGTCCGATAGAGCCAGCCGCTTCCAATGGACATAGATTTATCTTGGTTGCTATTGATTACTTCACCAAGTGGGTGGAAGAAGCTTCGTACAAGTCGGTCACCAAGAAAGTTATAGCTGATTTTGTTCGCAACAATCTAGTATGCAGATTTGGAGTGCCAGAATCCATCATTACTGATAACGGTGCAAATCTCAATAGTCACCTGATGAGAGAGATATGCGAGCAGTTTAAGATTACTCACCAAAACTCAACCGCTTATCGTCCGCAAATGAATGGAGTTGTAGAGGCTGCCAATAAGAATATCAAGAAGATTCTGAGGAAAATGATTGATAATCACCGAGGTTGGCATGAGATGCTGCCATATGCTTTTTGGGTTATCGAACGACTGTCAGAACATCGACTGGAGCTACTCCATACTTGTTGGTATATGGAACAGAAGCAGTCATACCTGCTGAAGTTGAGATACCGTCTTTGAGAATCATCCAAGAAGCTGAGTTAAGTAATGCTGAATGGGTTATCAAGAGAATTGATTAGTTAACTTTGATTGATGAGAAGAGAATGGTGGCCGTTTGTCATGGTCAATTATATCGACAGAGAATGATTCGTGCTTTCCACAAGAGAGTCAGAGCTAAAATTTTTGAAATCGGTCAATTGGTACTTAAACGCATTTTTCCTCATCAAGACGAGTATAAAGGAAAATTCGCACCAAATTGGCAAGGCCTTTATATGGTTCGTAAAGTATTATCTGGAGGTGCATTGGTCCTGTCAGAGATGGATGGCACCGCGTGGACAAAACCGATCAACTCAGATGCTGTCAAGAGATACTACGTGTGAATATTCGGTTTGCGTTTTTACTATTTTCTTGTAAATGTTCATTTGCTTGTATTTGCTTTGTCTTAAATTTTTATCCCGCTTGTAATGAACTACGTCTGACCTGAATTCTCAAGAATGAGATACGTAGGCGGCCTATGTCGGCCTCGGTCACCCCTTTATCCCCTTTAAATATTTCTTTGTATCTGAACTACGTTCGACTTGAATTCTCAAGAATGAGATACGTAGGCGGCCTATGTCGGCCTCGGTCGGTTTCCTTTGTAATTTTCTTATCTTAGTCAGCCTTTGAGGGGAACTACGTTTGACCTGATTCCTGCCTCAACGGGATACGTAGGCTCCACAAGGGTTCGGTCATATCTCCCGTAAGATTTCTATTCCTCTTTACAATAGAAACTGGGACAGAATTTTTGAGAGGGACTCAAATATTCTCAAAAAAAGATTTTTCCTCAGCAAGTCGAGACTGAAGCTATTTCGAGATTTGCAACTGGGACAGAATTTTCGAGAGAATCTCGAAAATTCCACGGATTTACTTACCGACATTCGAAGATAAACAAAACTTGTAACTGGGACAGAAATTTTGAGGATGACCTCAAAATTTCAGCATGGGTTTATCGACAGTCTAGAGTGACTCTGAATACTCCCCATCGCGTAATCAGATATACCTCCCAATCATCAAGCTCAGAGAAGTTCGATAAGTCTGACGTGACATGACATTTGGCAGTGCCCCTTTTCAAAATATTACTTCTCAAAAATTTATTTTTCTAAAATATTTCCTTTTATGTTTCATTTGTTTTGGCATAAATATTTTGTCTTGTCTATCAAGAGTCGGGAGATCTGGAAAACAAACAGAGATAGACGATTGAAGAATCGACAGAGATCAGTTCGTTTTTAAAACTAACAATTTTTCTGTGGATGTAGGTTTATATCTTTGCTTTGATATCAGCAGATTCCTCCGATCGATAAATATGGAGAAGTCAAGGGAGGAGAAAACTCTCCCAAAAATAATAGTTTTCCTGGATTGCAGGAACCATGTTATATTGCTAACGTCGAAGGCTTGGGAATATGATTTGTTTATTTCAGTCAATTTCCAACAACGTGAAGTTTATAAGGAACGTCAAGCTAGATTCGAAGGTAAATCAAGCGAGGAAGAGTTTACGGTTGCCGTAAAAGACGTCATTTGCATCATAATGTCAGATATGATATTATACATTACCCAGAGGGGTCATTTATATTATTGCAGATCAAGACGATATACTATCCAAAAGTCATTTTACCATTATCGTCAATTAAGACGACATGATTATCCAGAAGGCACTCAGAAGATCTCTACGTTGCTCGATTTAAGCACTATCTTCATTCGGTACCAAGGATGACATCAAGATTTAATCACAAGAGGAATCATGCATCGCGGAAGATCATGCATCGCGAGTCAATATTCATGCATCGCGGAAGATCATGCATCGCGAGTTAATACTCATGCATCGCGAGTCAACATTCATGCATCGCGGAAGAACATGCATCGCGAGTCAATATTCATGCATCCCGGAAGATCATGCATCGCGAGTTAATACTCACGCATCGCGAGTCAACATTCATGCATCGCGGAAGAACATGCATCGCGAGTCAATATTCATGCATCGCGAGTTAATACTCATGCATCGCGATTTAATATTCATGCATCGCAAGAAGATTTATACCTTGCGGAATTTATGCATCGCGAGAAGATTTCATGCCTCGCAGAAATTTGTACATCGCAAGAAGATTTCATACCTTGCGGAATTTATGCATCGCGAGAAGACTCTATCCCTCGCAGAAATTTGTACATCGTAAGAAGATTTCATACCTTGCAGAATCTATGCATCGCGAGAAGACTCTATCCCTCGCAGAAATTTATACATCGCAAGAAGATTTCATGCCTTGCGGAATTTATTGCATCGCGAGAAGATTTCATGCCTCGCAGAAATTATGCATCGCAAGAAGATTTCATACCTTGCTGAATTTATACATCGCGAGAAGATTTCATCCCTCGCAACAGTTTATATATCGCAAGAAGATTTCATACCTTGCAGAATTTATGCATCGCGAGAAGATTCCATCCCTCGCAAAATTTACGCATCGCGGGAAGATATTCATACCCCGCAAGTAATCATGCACTACTAGAGTAGAAGTCGTGCATTTCAAGAAGAATATTCACTTTATTGGCATCAACTGCACTCTTTTATTTATGATAAGAGTAAACAACATGAAGAGTACATCGACATCAAGAGAAGCATCAGCACCGCATCATCTTTCATTTATGTTGACATCAGCATGAAGAGTACATTGACATCAATAGAAATATCAGCATGGCATCAACATTTATTTATTTTGACATCAAGTGAAGAGTACATTGCAGATTACATTGCAAACACAAGACATAAGCTTTATTTGCTTTACGTCAAACCGATCGAGTTGACGTAAAATGAAGAAGGAGAAAAATTAAGTGTCGACACGGTAAAAGACACTATCTCCCATTTGAATCGCATTTTTAAGCTGACGAGTTTTATCTCAGTCTTTGTCGAGAGCATCCGAAAGGATGAATTCTCCAAAAACAAACCACAGGTGCGGACGAAATCAAAAAGGATGCAACACAACGTGGAACTTTTCTTAGCACCGAACTGGGACATAGTCCAAAGAGGAGTGTCAAACTCTTAGGACGCGAGCAGAGGAGCGACTTCCACCACAATGAAACCACACCCCTATCGAAGGCATGTGGGTTTTTCTTTGATTTTTGTCAGTTTCGATTTTGCACCTGGATTTTGGTCTACCAGAGGCGAGTTTCCAATCTAAGTGACCATACACCAAGAGCTTTGGAAATTTCCTCTTTTTCCTACTCATTTAATTGGTCATTTATCCAAAACTAAAGGTTATCTAGCATAATAGATTTCCTTTTCAACCGATCGAGTCGAACTACAAGCAGCCTGATTCCTAAGGTGTAAGGATATGTAGGCGAGCTCAATGTGAAAACTCGGCTGTATCCCAACATTCACTCTCGAATCAAATTCTCGAGCATTTTGGTACCTTCATAATCCGGTATCGAGATGACTTTTTGATCTCTTTCAAAATCGTGCGTTAAATCAAGCGTATCTAACTACAAGTGACCTGAATTCTCATATACCCTGAGATATGCAGGAGACCCATTTTTAGGCCTCGGACATAATTCCTAAAGTCCGTACCAAATCCATTCTTAAAGATGAATGTGTGGTCGGTCAAAATTGGATTGGTCAATTTCATTTTCCTCAAATTTCTTGCATCAATCCAAGCAAAATGAGGGACAGTTGTTGACACCCAATTTTAACCCTCGACGATGAATTAATTAACGAGTTTCTTAATTCTAAACGACTTGAAATAATTAGTTTTACATAGTTCAAAATTATTGTTGTTATCATTATTGTTATTATTGTTATTATTATTCTTATTATTATTAACATTATTTTTTAATATCATTAAATACATGTTTTTCCGTGATTTCTGAATAATATATATTTTATAAAATGTCTTATATATTTAGTATGTTTTTATAAATATTTTGAAAATAAATCATCTCGAAAGGTCTCACTTTGAGTCGAATACTCTTTAATTAAGTTAAATTCAATTATAATAGCAATTATTTTCTACTCTTTCAATCGAGTTAGCTATTTTTATTTCGTCAAAATTAAAATTCTCGTTAATTAATTCATTTATATATTCATTTCGTTCAAGTTTTAATCGGAATGGGTTATTATTTATTTATGGCTTGACACCAATGTGTTAAACCCAATTAAAGCCAATTTTGGGCTTTCTATTTTGGCAACCCGCCAGCCCACTTCAAAATTTAACCCAATTTTCTCAGGCCCCATTCCTCTTTTCCCAATTCCAGCCCAACAGCAAAAACTAAAGTCAGCCCAACCCATTCTTAACCCGACCCAATTTGATTTACAAAGAAATGAACCCAACTTCAGCTTCACCAAAGAAACCAAAAAAAAAAAATAGCGCGTGAACGACCCCCTCTCGTCCCTTTTCTTCTCGGTGCTGCAAACCCAAAATTCCACGCGGTTTCGATGGTAGTAAGCTCAGTCGCGCGTGATGCGTCTTTCTCTTCTTTTGTTTTTTCAGCTCTTGGCCGAACCTCTGCGCACTCGTACGTTCCAGCAGCCTGCCATTCGTCCTTCATTGTCCAGGTGTTGCGATCTCAGGCTGCATATGTCCTTACCTCGAGATCGAACGACTCTCGTTAATGAGACGTTGAAAATGGTTGAGCAATTGAAGAGCTTTCGTACAAGCACCTGCGATTCCCCTGCCTTTGGAGAAAATAGGAATAAAAAAATTGAAATGGGCTTTGTTCTTATCCGATTTTTTTTCAGCCCTTTCCCCCCAATTTGCTTTCATCCGAAACCCTAATTTTTTGCCTATATATATTCTCTTGTTATTCAACGAAGGGGGATTTTTTTTGGGGGGGAAGAAAATTTTTGGTTTAGGATTTGCTTTACAGAGATTTTTTTTGTATTAGCAAAGCGTACAGAGAAAAGAGAGGATTTGTTCTAGCTTCATCATCCATATAAGGTATAATCAAATTCATAGTTTCCTTCCATAGGTTGTGTGTTACTGGAAGTTGTCGAGTTTCTTAAGTAAGTTTGGTGTTGGAGTTGCTCAAAGCTTCGCCTTGTTGTTCGAGTCTCGGTCGCTGCTCAAAAAGAGGTGAACAACTCTCACTTTTTTTTTTTCCTTTCTAGTTTCGATGAATATTGAATCGAGAATTTTTATTATTAATCTCGCCTAGTCTGTTTAGAATCTAAGGTGCATTTTTATGCTTTTTTCTGATAAGAGTGAAATGTATGTTTTTCCTTTTAATATTGGTTTAACTTTGATCATGTGTCTGGAAAGTAGTAAAAGGCATTGGTCAGTCATGTTTCCAATTTCTCATAAATCAGATGATCTTTGGAACTCTGTACTACTTTGGAAAGGTGTTTATGAAGTTGTCTATGTTTAGCTTTGAAGGAATTTATTTCTGCTCGTAGTTTGGTTTATTTATTGCGATTGTTTCTGGCTTTTGAATGCGACTGAGTTTTTTTTATCTCCTAAATATGATTAAGTTTTGTTTATATTTTGATAAGTTATCCTCAAAAGTTTGAAATATCAGTGAAGTCATTTAAGGTATCCATCGCAATATTTTTTTTATCCATGAATCTTTATAGTGTTCCTCATTTTGCTCAAAATAGTACCGAAGTTCCCATGTGCATCTTTCCATGCGCCTCAGGAGTTGTTGATCAGACATTTGGTACACTGTTTTCTTTGTGAAATGGCCATGGGATGTTTACTGTGAAGAGCCCTTTTGAACCAAATTTTCAACTTACTAGTTTGTAGGTATGAGGTCCCGTTGATAATCATTTTCGACCAGCTCTTCTCACGTTTGCTTAAAATATATTTGTTAGTCGGCTACTGCTTTTAATTTGTTATCTTATTTGTTTGCTTAAAATCTTGATTGAATTGTATATATCTCTTTGGCTCCTACCTATGATATTATGTTCATATTTCATCTATCGCAATGCATCGCTTTGTCTAAGGTTTGCTTTAATTTCTTAAAAAAAAAATTACCTTCCTGTCTTTGTCTAATATGAAATCAGTCATGAACTTAGTTGATACTCAACCTCTGTAGTGGTCATTTTCTCGCCAATGAGCTTTAATGTGATGGCCTTAGTTTTATTTTTTTATTTTATTTTTTTTTTATTTATTTTTTATATATATTCATTTAATCATTTCTCGTTTATTTTTGTTTGTTTTACGCTTCGATAGGACAAGAGTGTATCTACTGTGAAGGCATAATTTTTTTTGCCTACATCTACTGAGAGTAGAATGCGATGTCTTTATTTGCTTTGAATGGTCACTGATTCATTTTCCTTTCTCTCATGTGCTTGATTCAATGTCGACTTGTTTGAGATCTGATGGATGTCTTTAAGTTTAGGTTATAGGTTGTTTGTGTCGATTGTTTATTTTATCCTGAATTTTTAGTTGGACCAGCAGTGTGTGTTGAGCCTATAGCTTGTACCGTCTTAGTTTTGAAGCCATCGTTCGACATCGTGCATCTAGTTTAGGCCCTTTAGTGATCTGCCATAATTCATTGCGTTGATTCTAGCTACCTGTGTTTCCAATCGGGTTTTTTTTTTCCTTGCTAATTGTTATAGGTTACTTTCTTAGTTCCAATTCAATTAAAAGGTAATAAGTTAATTCCATGGAGTTAAATTTCCGTTTCATTTTGTGAGTATGAAGTAATCGCTAAGTGATTTGGTTTTTGTTGAAGCTTTGCCACCAACAGATAAGTTCTAATATCATCCATGCCTTTTGAGTTGTATGTTGAGCTTTTTTTTTTACTTTAAGACTAAACTTCAAATGATCCTAATTTATCTTATGTTTGTTTACCCACTGTATCTTGTTTTTAAATAATCAAATCCAAAGTCAGCCAATTAAATCATGATCTATGCCCTAATGTATTATTTTAAATTTAACAAGTTCTTTCCAATATTAATTGAATACTGATGTTCTTCTCATTCTTTCCGTTGCATGTAAAACTCGTTCGAGTCCTATGGGACTTCATATTTCCTTGCATTTCTAAGGAGCCATGAAGGCTCGAATTTCTATTACCTGGTTGGTCAGCAAATTTGGCGTATAGGTCCGAAGTTTAAAGAATTGAAGATGACCGAAGAAGTTGGATTAGAAGACCTGTTTTATTCTTTGCATTTCGTATTGTATTTATTTTCGGGCATAAGCCCTTGTCGTCTTTTACTTTACTTTATTCATTTGTGTAATTATTTGCTTAGTTTAGGACAGGTACAAAATGGGTCAAAAACCCGAAAAGTCAAATGGGATAAAAAACCAAAACAGGTGGGTCCAGATTCCGGTCAAGGCGGACAGAAAACCCGGATTTGGACCCAAATCTCTCTCCCTCTCTCTTTTTACATGCTTTTAATTATCGTTTGTTGCTTGATTGTCGGTAGTTTTAAAGTTAGAAATCCGCATCCCCGCAAACGCCGTATTGTTTCAAACGACTTAAAATCAAATCAAGTTTAAGTAACTTCAAAAATAATAGTTTTGGAAGTTAGATTTTTTCACTTAGATGCAAATTAAGTGTTCATTTCTCAAACAAATAAATTTTAAGTTTTAGCCAAATAGAGTTAGTTGTCGGATAACCGCATTTAGCGGATATTTTAGGTGCTTAACACCTTCCTAAAATATTAATAGGAATCCCCGAATCCTGTTTTAATGTTTTAAAATGATTACTTCTGTTTAAGTCTTTTGTAAACGATAGTTTTCTTGATTTTTCTCAAAAATCAAGTGGCGACTCTGTAATTCGGAAAGTTGATTTCTCTTAAATCATAAGATTGATTGATTTTTCGAAACTTAGTCATTTTTACTTCACTTATATATATTTTTGATAAAATATGGACTACCAGAAGTTGAATGTTTGGACTGAAAAGGACCATTTCCCCATGCCCTTTATGGATCAGATGTTAGATAGACTCGCAGGCAAAGGATGGTATTACTTTATTTATGACTATTCGTTCTACAATCAAATCTATATTACCCTTGAGGATCAAGAAAATGCCACTTTCACTTGCCCTTATGGGACATTTGCATATAAAAAGATGTCGTTCGGGTTATGTAATGCACCGGCCACTTTCCAGCGATGTTTGGTGTTGATATTCTCAGATATACTGGAGTACACTATTGATGTGTTCATGGATGGCTTATCTGTGGTTGGAAACTCCTTTGATCGGAGTTAGATAAATTTCGTTGAGGTGCTCAAAAGGTGTGAGGATTGTAATCTAGTGCTTAATTGGGAAAAATATCACTTTATTGTGGAAGATGGTATAGTGGTGGGACATCGCATCTCGGAGAGGGGGATAGAGGTTGATCGAGCTAAAGTGTAGGTGAAAGAGAGGCTTCCTCCACTCATTTCTTTAAAAGGTGTGAGAAGTTTTCTTGGACATGCTGGCTTTTATCGGAGGTTTATTAAGGATTTTTCAAAAATTTCACATTCTTTGTGCAAACTACTCGAGAAGGAATGTAAGTTCTATTTTGATGAATCTTTTCTAAAAGCATTTGGAGAGTTGAAGGAGAAGTTGGTGTCCGCTCCCATTATTATTTCACCAAATTGTAGTGAGCCATTTGAGGTGATGTGTGATGCTAGTGGGGTTTCCCTTGGTGTGGTATTGGGTCAAAGAAGGGATAAAATCCTTCACCCAATTTACTATGTGAGTAAGTCCCTTAATGAGGCTCAGAAGAACTACACGGTAACTGAACATGAGCTTTTTCCGGTGGTGTTTGCATTAAAAAAATTCTGCTCCTATTTGATTGGTACAAAGGTTATAGTGCATACAAACCACTATGCCTTAAGTTACTTGATAGCAAAGAAGGATGTAAATCCAAGGTTGATTAGATGGGTATTATTGCTGCAAGAGTTCCATGTCTAGGTGAAAGATAGAAATGGGACTGAGAATTAAGTGGTCGACTATTTGTCTAGATTAGAGGATGAAGTTATGCATGAATGATGCATTCCCATATGAACATGTATTGGCCGCTTCTCAAGATTTGATCCCATGGTTCGCAGACTTTGCGAACTATCTGGCAAGTGATGTAGTTCCGTCGGATTTGTCCTTCCACCAGAGCAAAAAGTTCATGCGTGATGTAAAAATTTTCTTTTGGGATTAGCCTTACTTATACTAGATTTGTGCCGATGGTATTATTCGTTGTTGTGTATCGGAGGTTGAGATGTTGAGTGTTTTGGAGGCATGTCACTCCTCGCTTGTGGGTGGGCACAACAATGGTATCCGAACTGTGAATAAGATCATGCAGTGTGGGTACTATTGGACAATCATCCACCAAGAAGCTCACAATTTCGCCAAGTCATGTGATCGGTGCCAACGAGATGGAGGAATTTCGAGGAGACAAGAACTCCCCTCAAATCATATTCTAGTGATTGAGTTGTTTGATGTATGGGGCATTGATCTTATGGTCCCATTTGTGAGTTCTCATAGGATGAAGTAGATACTTGTGGAGGTCGACTATGTGTCAAAATGGGGGGAAGCAATAGCGCTTCCTAACAATGAAGGAAAGAATGTCATTGCGTTCTTGAAAAAGAATATCATCTCCAGATTTGGAACACCTAGAAACATTATTAGTGATGGTGGCTCTCACTTTTGTAACAAGTTGTTCAAAGGGATATTGGAGAAATATGGGGTTCGCCATAATGTGGGTACTCCTTACCATCCACATACTAGTGGGTAAGTTGAGGTGTCCAATCGAGAGATCAAGAAAATTCTGACAAAAATGGTAAATGCTAATAGAACGGATTGGTCAAGGAGGCTTAATGATGCTCTTTGGGCCTACCGCACTGCATACAAATATCCCATAGGTATGTCTCCATACAAACTTGTTTATGGGAAGGCTTATCACTTGTCGGTCGAGTTAGAGCACAAAGCAATATGGGCAATGAAGAAACTGAAGATGGATTGGACTGAAGCGGCACAACAAAGAAAAAATGGGTTGAATGAGCTTGATGAGTTTCGCCTCAAAGTATATGAAAGTTAAGCCATCTACAAAGAGAAGATGAAGAAGACCCACGACCAAAGGATTGAAAAGCGAGAATTTATAGCGGGTGATTTGGTGCTTATATTCAACTCTAGGCTACGCTTGTTTCCGGGCAAACTATAGTGCAAGTGGACAGGCCATTCCTCATCAATAAAGCGTTTCCACATGGAGCGGTTGAGTTGGAGAACAAGGAAGGTACAAAGTTCATAGTCAATGGGCAAAGGATAAAGATCTACCTAGGGCATGCGGAGAGTGTCCGTGAAGTGGTTGAGGCCTATCATCTTGATGACGTCTGAGTAATCAAGGAGCTTGCATCGTGCAGCGATGTTAAATCAAGCGCTTCTTGGGACGCAACCCAAGGTGTATCCTCTAGCCAACGATAGGTTTTATTTTCTTTGTAGGAGTAGTCGTATTTTGTTTGTTTTGTTTTGTTTTTAGTCTTATTTCACTATTGCTTATGTACTAGTGTTGGCTAGAGATTAGTGTAGGGTCCGTCTCTAAAATGTTTCCAGAAAAACACAAAAAGAATGGCCTAATGGGTGTTACATATGCAGGGATCAAAACAAAAATATGCAGAAAATGGTCTGGTGCAGAGGTCTACGGACCCCATCGACGGGCCGTCGTTCCAGCGACACACTATCAATGGTGTTCGTAGATCCCAAGTAAGTCACCTATTTTTTTCTAAGTCTAGAAGTAATCGACGGCCCGTCAACAGAGCTACAGATCGTCGACGGGGTTTCACTGATCCAAACTGCCAGCAACCCGACCCGAACCCGACCGGTAATATTAAAGGACATAACAGTTCCCATTCATTCCCACCTTCAAAATATTTTAAAATTCCATTCCAAAACCATTTTTCTTCCTTTATTTCTTTCCTTTATCATCAAAACTCAGCCTCTCATATCCCATTTCACTCCCAAATCAGAATTCTCCCAATTCCCCAAACTCTCTCTTCCACAAATTCTCTTTTCTCTCGATTGTTCTTCGGCCGGTGATCGTGTTCGGGCGTGTGGGCTATTCATTAGAACTTCACAAGTGCACACAATAACGCCACTACTCCAAAAGGTATTTTGATGTCTCTAACAAACTTTGAATTCCCGTTCATAGTGTAATTTAGAAATATGGAAGTGGGACCTTAGGACTACAATAGGTGAAATTGCATGCTAGAACTTAAAGTGTGGTTGTGTAGCCGTGTAGTATATATATAATGAGGGTGTTTCTGTATTTTTGGAAATTCTGACTTAGGGTTTCTTACTGTGGATAAATTAGAACACAAATTACTTGAAAATGAAATCCTAGAAATGACGAATTTGTCTTTTCGGTGTTAAAATTGCATATCTAAACATGAGTGTCAAAAAGAGTCTAAAAATTGAACCTTGCAAAGAGGGCCTGAAATCTGTCTCATGCCAACAACATGAGACCCCGTCGATAGACCGTCGATTGATAAACGGGTGGTCGATAGGGTCTGTCGATTGCCCCAATTTATTATTGTCTAAGTCTTAAACGACGGAAGTGGACTACGGTCCGTCGATTGATCGACAGACCATTCTGCACGTCCGTCTTTTCCATTAAACAACCTGTTTGAAACTAATTTCTAAATATAATCTAAGTGTCAGACGACAAAAGTGGACTACGGCTTGGCGATTGATCGACGAACCGTTCTACATGTCGTCGTTTATATCTGAGAAGTCTGATTTTTTTCAAAATTGAATAATTCTCAGTGTGTGACGAAGGACCCTATCGACGAACCGTCGTTTGCTCAATGGACTATTGATGGTGCCCTGTCGATCTGAATCTGCAGAACAGAATTGTATCGTTTATTTTTCAAATTGTCTTTGCCCGATGTGTTTCAAGTGTGTAGTAATGCTGAGTTGAGACTAACAACTGGTCTACAGGTACAAATGGCTCCCAAGAAGGATATCATCTACTCAAGAGGCAAATCCAAATTTGTGTCTCCGTCTAGTCAGATGATTGTCGACTCCGACAACGAGCAGGACCCAGCATACGCCCCTTTGATTTCCACAACCCCAACTACAGCTGCACGAGTCACGAGGGGTACCCCCCGGAAGGTGGTTCCCAGCGTAGTCATTGCCTCCTAGTCTAATAAGGAGCGCACACTTACTGGCTCACCGTCCGGGGTTGCCTCTAGTCCTGAAGGAGCATCAGGCTCCAAATCTGTTTCCGTATCAGGGTCGGCCCAGTCTTCTTGGTCAAATCCATCCACTGCCTCTTGTTATGCCTCCTAGGGAGCCGCTCGTTCAGAGAGCCACGACCACGAATCCTCATTTGATGAGGATACCAGCTCAGACTCTGCCCCTACACCCCAAGCAGATGTCCCCGCAATTGTTGCTGAGGAACCTAACCGTTGGCGCGTCGATGGACAATATCAGGTATATAGGGATGCCAAAATGTTGAATGATAAACAGTTAATGACCCGGATAGTTATGGTGGAGCCCCGAGACCTCATGGGGGGTTTGCACACAGTCCCTGAGGTGCATAGATTGTTCAACCTGCACAAATTTAAGTGGACGACTCAGAGTTTGGGATCCTACAGTGAGGAGATAGTTAGGGAACTCTACGCTTCCTATGTGGCCACTCTTAGAGGCTCTATTGATAGGCGGGTGAGACCTACCAAACAGGACAAGCTCACCTCTGTACTAGTCAGGGGTTGCCGGGTTGATCTATCTGAGGCCACCATCCACAAGTTTCTGTACGACCCTACAACTGGCACACAATGGGCCCTAACCACTACGGAATTCGACTATAGATGGGAGACTGTTAGGAGTGGAGTATTTGAGAGGACCGTAGGGCAGCGAGAGTCGATCAAGAAATGGCTTGTGCAGTATTTGTCAATCGACGGTGAGAGGGTTGACTGGGTGTTAGATCCCCGAGGGTTAATCAAGAAGGTTAACCTCACTTTTGTGGACAATTTCTTCTAGTTGCTGGTCCAACATCGCATATCTCCCACAAATGCTGAAAATGTCCTTACATGGGATAGAGCGTTGTTGGTAGCAACTATGGTAGCAGGGTTGGAGATAGACTATGCTAGGGTGGTGATCACGATGATTCATGAGAGGGAGTTCAAGAATTATACCACTTACCCCTTTTCTTGTCATATTTTCCAATTGTGCAGGGAAGCTGGAGTGAAATTTGGCACTATGACACACTCCGTAGTCCAGTTGGGACTGCTGATATAGGCCTCATTAGGGATGAGGCCAATGTAGAGGCGCCACGGAGAGGACAACGTGGCGGATACAATGGTGTTATCCCAAGGGGTTGACCCTTCTACTGCAAAGCCTGATGACACCATCCCGGCTGATTCCACCCATACCATCAATCGGGCCCCCAACTCATCCCGAGCCACACACCCTTCTAAAGCATTGGTCCCTCTAGCACGGGTCCAGAGATTAGAGGCCCAGATGGCCACCATGATTCACCACATTCAACCTTGGATGTATAAATCCATTGTTGAGGCTGAGGACCGAATAGAGAAGAGGGTAGCCCAGCAGACCGAGCAGAACATTCGGGCGGTTCACCAACGCCTTGACGCTTTCAAGGTTTGGGTGCAAGCACAACCAGCCCCTACCATATATCTCACTACTCTTCAGGCTGTTGTGGCTAGTTTGCAAGCGGATATGGACGCTATTCTATATATGAGGGGGACTGAGCCAGAGAGTGCACCCATAAAGCTTGCAGAGGACACAGTGTTTGACGCCTTGTTCAAACCTTCTGTTGAGCCAATATCTGAGCCACGTGTGCATACCGAGAGGTACTGCTCCAGCCACACCACTGAGGCAGGTGATGAGGCCTGTGTTAAAAAGAGAGAGAGGAAACAGTTGGAACGGGCTAGGCATGCTTCCCTGGTGGATGAGGAGCTACGTCAGAGGAGGGCACTGGAGAAGGATGCTGGGGCATCCAGTTCGGTACCAGTGGTTGATGATCGGAGCACGCCTGATAGTGTGGAGGTTGTAGTGGGAACTACTGAGGATGACCCAAGTGTTGATCTTGTGGGTTCAGGGAAACTAGACCCGTCCACATGTTGATAGTTCGTCGGTGCTATGCGCCTCAGGTTTGCTTCACCTACCACCCTGTACTTATGATTTTTATGCATTGGGGACAATGGCATGCCCTTTTTGTTGGGGGTGGGGTAAATTGAAAGTGAGTGTTCGGGTGAAGTATGAGTAGCCCAACTCACAATCCTCTCATGGGGTTTTCTTGCCTGTGTTCTTTTTCCCCAAGAGACTGATTAAGTTTGTTGAACCGACATACCGTTATTTGTAAAAAGTATAAAAGCACCAAAAAAAAAAAATGAAGCATGCTGGCTAAAAAATAATGATATCCCTTCCTAGATAGTGCTTGCATGAATAGGTGAAAATGAGTTGAATGTGTTGGATCTAAACATGACATAGATAGACACCCACTGCATGACCCTCAAGTAACACCTAAACTGGGAAATCTGACAATCCGATAGTGTAATGAGGTCCCAAGAGAGTGTAAGGAAATTGGAATTTTCAACAGTTAGTGTCTAACCAGAACTTGTCCGGTTAGTCCTGCGAAGGGAATCTATGTTAGAAGCTAGGAAAGGATCATAGGAACTTGTTCGAATTAGCAAACATCTAGCCTTAAATGAAGTTAACCAAACGAAAGAATTATCCCTTTTGATCCAAATCTATTGAGCCTATAATAGACCATATTTTTTTTATCACCAACTCACCTTCCCAGGGTCTAATGTTTTGGCCCCGGTCCCTCCTTGGACATGTGCATCTTGACTTAGGCCAAACGCCTAAGTTGAGGGTAGCTAATGCAAAAAATGACCCCGTCTTGGCCCTGACCTGATTTCGGGTATTGTGTACCTAAGCTCATTGAAAAGTCATGAGTTGAAGGTGGCTATTATGAGTAAGGACCCAAAAATGGGTATGAAAAGAGTTGGTGTTAAAAAGAAAAGATAAAGTGAGCAAAAGATGTGACTCGGTGAAATTATCAATTGAATGAAAAGGAAAATAAAAGTAAAAGAAAAGAAAGAAAAGAGTTTGAAGAGAAAAAGTTGAAAAAGAAGTAGGATTCATATCCAAAAAAAAGAGGGGGGGGGGGGGAGCAAGCCAAAGATGAAAAGAGAAGAAAACTAGGGCGTAAAAGGCAATAAAAAGAGGTAGAAAGCTTAGCAGAAATGTCAAGGAGGGCAAAGAGTCACCAAAAATGTACCCAAATGTACCACACCTGACCCTAATCCTACGTTACAAGCCAAGAAAGTCCTACCGTGATCCTAGAGTCTAGTGTGGTGAACCTACGCAGAGAAAATAAGATCAATCCTATGGCGATGAATACTAACTGGCTTTAAACTTGTCCTTGAGCGTAGTGTTGAAATAAATATCCTTGTACCCAAACATAAAATAACTTTGCGAAAAATGAGGATTTCTTTTGAAGTGAGGGCACTAGTTGCGGTGTCGGAAAGTTGGTACCTTGGTGAGAGGCAGAACAATAGAGGTGTATGTGCATGGTGAGTTTGTGTCATGATGTGATCCACATGAGTTATCTTGTTGAAACTGAGGGCGTAAGCCTGTACTAAATCAAAGAAAGAGTCGGGATTGATAGTCATGTGATTGTGAAAGGTTATAAGAGTATACTTTTGTACAAATGTTGTGTGGAGTCATAGTGCGTCGCTTGAGGACAAACAACAAATTTAAGTTGAGGATGTTGATGTTCCGTGATTTCACGGTGCTTTCAATGCATTTTGCTTAAGAGTTGTGTGTGTCTAGAGCCTTTTTCTAGTAGTTTTAACATGTTTTTGCGTTTATTTTATAGGAAAGATGCTCAGGCGGCTAGATGAGAAAACAGTTGAAAAAAATGCAGAATAGGGTTTATGGAGGACATTGACGTTCCGTCGTTTGATAGACATACCATAGTTGAGAACCGTAGATGAGAAGCTTAGGACTTTGGAGACAACTCGGAAAAATATGACTAAGTGTGGAACTACGAAAGGGAAGGACGATCCGTTGATGCATCTACAGTCCGTCGATAACCTTCGTCGTTCCATCCTTAGAATTTTTGAACATCGGGTACTGGAATTTTCATTGATCAAAACAACGGTCCACCAGTACGGTCCGACGAATGATTCAGAGAAGTTTCCATCTAAGGAGAGAAAAATTATTCCAAGTCCTGAACGACGGAAGGAGTCTACGGACCGTCGATTGATCGACGGTCCATTAGCTGGTCCGTATATTGACGTCGCGTGAAATGAGCAAACTTTCCTTATTTTAATTTCTTTTGATTTAGGACAATGTTTTCTATAAATAGGGAATTGAAGGTCATAATTTCTTCATTAAAAACTATGAATTGTGATCTTGCTTGCTTGGGTAACTAAATCCACAACTAGGATTGTGGAACCATGGGTAATTAACAAAGTAAATCTAGCAACTAAGCAATTCTCAAATAGGTTCTTTCTTATATTTATAATTCTTTCGCTTAGAAGTCTTTTAAACGGTGGCCAATGTTAGAACTCGCCATGTTGCTACTTGCCGGACCAAGGAGGTAGTTAATAAGAAAAGAATTATCAACATTGATTTAGTGGGATACTATCTAATAGGCTAGTGTCAATTGGTGCGAATTAATAACTAAGTCATACATCGATTATGATGTCTAATATGAGGTAAAGGTAAGGGTTAGTAGTTTATACACACATAGCCGGACCAAGAGACGGGGTAAAATTCTCTAGATTTTGTACCAAGGATTTAGATATACATAACTTACCACTTTACATGCAAAACACTAGGAAATAATTGCTATTGATAGGATTACAGTGTTATGAAGCTATGGGAAACACATATACCCTAGTTAGTCTCACAACTTGATAAAAACTCAATATTTACTTTTGTTTACTTGTTAACTTAGAGTGTTTTAGGAGATTGATTCATAAACTCCCCCCCCCCCCAATTAATTATTTGTTTTTTCGAAAGACTTTGACTAAATAGATATATTTATAAATTGAAATTTAGTCTAAACCATTTTCCTCGTGGGATCGACCCCAACCTACTAGTTGGGTTCTCTACTTATTACGACTGCTTATACTTTTTTAGGGAGGTGTAATTTGAACGTATCAAATACCGTTAGAAAATAACTACCCTCTAGTGGAATTGTCACAATTGACTATCTAAAGTCAAAGGATAATGTGTCGGATCCACTTACAAAAAGGCCTAACTAGAGAAAAAATTGAAAGATCATCTAAGTAAATGAGTTTATAGATTAGGATAAGTCATGATGCCGGTAACTCTATCTAGCAGATTGGAGATCCCAAGAGCTAGATTGAAGGAGAAAAATAAAGTTTTGAATGACGGTTCGACATTGTCAATCAACTCAATTCATTATCGTGCTGAAGACAATATTCAGGAATGAGGTTAAAACATTAAGGCTTGTTAATGAGTTAATAAATCTTAAAGTTCCTAATGATTTGCTTAGTTTGACAGACTTGACCAAATAGTGTATCTACGCGATGACACAGTTAGAAATCACCTATATGAGTGTGAAGTGTAAGTCGCTTCAAAGAGAACTATTGTCAAAAGTCTATTCTCTATACACTCATGAAACTAGGAGGTGTTTATGGATGAACCAATTGTAAGAACCATAAACGATAAAGGGTTAATTGTGTGACATATGGTTGTCTAGGTATACACCAAAGCTTGACGGTTCAAAGATATCGCATCTATCGATTGACCGAGTATATCCGACATATGTTCACTTCGGAAAGTTCAAGGGGAAACCTACTTATCTAGATGCAATTAATTCTTGCTTATAAAGTACACATAATTGTCCGTTTCTTTAACTTGGAGTCATTTCCCATTAATGCGGGCGATTTTTGGGTTTAAAAAGGTGTGAATGAAAAATGAAGAGTTGCGACATTTATGAAGAGTTGTGACTTGTATGAAAAGTTGTTACTTTTATGAAAAGTTGTGACTTTTATGAAAATTTGTGATTTTTATTAAAAGTTGTGATTCTTTTGAAAGATTGTGACCTTTCTGAAAGATTGTGACCTTTCCGGTAAGACACCATAAGAACATTTTCATACTACCCTTTGTTTTCTATATATTGAGGGATTTTCTCTCATTTTAGTTGAACAAATTTTTGTAGACTTAATTTTAGGTACCAATACACCAATGAGTAACATTGTTCAATATTGGGAGGATATATATTCCATTAACCTTGGGTACTTGAGGGGAATAATTTTCTTAAGGGGACACTGTGCATTCAGTGGACTCAATTTTTTTTCTTTGAGAAAAATATTTTTATATGGTGTCTAATTTGTTTTTTATTCTATTTTCTCTACTAGTTTTAATTTTCTAGTTTTGAAAGTACTCTTTATACTATGTGGTTTCTTATCAAGTTTTTCAAAGTTTTGTTCTAAGTATCTTTGGAATACTAGATGAACAACATTTAGACGGTAGATCTTTCTTCATTCTAGTTTAATAAAGTGACCATACATACAATGATAATGATAGTAGTAGACGGTTGTTATGGAATGAAAAGTATTATTTCATTTTAATCAGAGCTCTTCGGTTCGGGGTCTCCTTAGGTACGGAATCATATTTGTTAGAGAAAGCTTTATCCTAATGTGAAACTTTGTGGCACGAATTTAAATTTAATCAGACTTCATTATGAATACAAATTTAGTAGCTCTCCAATGTAGATACATGACGTAGGGTGGAAAGCAAAAAAAAATATAGTAGGAGAAAAAGGAAACTAATAGATACTGTGATTTTGCTTTGTGCTTCAATAGTTTTTTTTACCCAATATTTAGAAGTTAAAAGAGGACGAAAACTACCATAATTAGTTGTACAAATAGTACTAGAAAATGTAGGGTTATTTTTGTTGCCTTTTTGCGTTCGGGGCCTATTTAATTGGTTATTAAACACGTGTAAAAGACTATCATTCGTGTCAAAAATCAAATAACTCCCTCTCAGTTTACCCATTTCTCATTTCTTCCCTGCGATTCTCAATTTACCCATTTCTCTGTGGTTTTTCTTTTCTTTCTCCATTTGGTTCGATTCACATTTATTTTATTTTATTTTTAATTTCATTTTACAAATTTAACATTAATGTTCAAGATCGATTTAATATTTTCATTGGAAGGTAATCAGTTTCCTTGTTACTTTTTTATTCTCTGAAGTTTGATGTTCTTGGGATTACTTTTATTTTTATTAATTATTATATGTAGGTTACACTGTGAAACTATCATACCGCACTCAACACCTAATATGACAATAATGGAACAGAAAAAATTACTACTGAGTAGAGTAAACATGACTTGTTAAAGTGCATCATCAAATTATAAAATAAATAATTATTTGACAAAAACTAAAAATGTTCACTAAAAGCATATATTTGAACGTTCTCTCAAACGTTATTATTTTGTGTTACATTGAAATTATCAAGTAATTACTTGAACATGGATAAACCTTGATTCTCAACAGTGAATCCTCCATCAACAATTAAATCATGACCACTGACATACATAGAGTTAACACTTGCTAAGAAAACAGCAGCTTCAGCCACATCATTTGGAGTAAGTGTAGCACCTTTTATTAAGTTAAAATAAACATGTGAACTGTCCTTGCCTATTTTTTTTAAGGCATCTAAACCGGTTGTTGTAAGAATAGCGTATGGCGACACACAATTCACACGAATTCCATATCGTCCTAAATCAACAGCAGCATTCCGAGTAAGTCCTAAAATACCATGCTTTGAGCTGGTGTAGGCATGAGAACAAACACCCCCTATCGATGCACAAACACTAGCAGTGGATATTATGCTACCTTGACCTCGAGGGATCATCACTCGGGCTGCTTCTTTAATCCCCAGGAATGTACCTGCGTACGTGTTTGACTCATTAGGTTGTGTAATTAATCATGCAAAACAATCTGGCCATAAGATAAGATCATAACTATACCTATGAGGTTAATGTTAATAACTTTCTCGAATTCAGATTTTTCATTATAAGAATGTTGGATTTTATTTCATCCACAATACCAGCATTGTTGTACATGATGTCGAGTTTGCCGTACTGTGAAACTACAGTCTTCACCACTTTTTTTAGGTGATCTTCTTTTGTAACGTCACAATGCACATAGGTAACTGATGATGGATCCAAAATTTCACAAACTTTTTGAGCCAACTCGTCTTGAATATCTGCAATCACAACTTTAGCTCCATGTCTCATGAAAAGTCTTGCAGCCACTTCACCAATGCCACTAGCATCATCAGTTATGATTGTAACTTTACCTTCAAGCCTAAAATAATACCATGTTATTTCAATAATTCGTTTCATATCTATGTTTTGTGTACTATATGGTTAATTACATAAAAAGATATAATAAGAATATGAAGTTACATTGATACTCATGTGAAAAATCTCGTTATATACTATCAGGTATACAACTTAGATTGGGCAATTAACACAGTAATTAGAAGAAAGTCAGATTATCTTAAAACATTATATTAAGAAATGTGTTACCTTCTTGCAAAACGTGCAGCTATTGAAAAAGGTAATTAATAGACAAGTGGAAGAGAAAAGCAAATTATGAGAGAAGTCTATGGTTTTGCTCTATTATATAAGGGATAGGACAGAAGGATTATTGGCCAAAAATTTGTATAGAAATTATAAAATATAAATTATTATTTCCTCCGTTTCACAAAGAATAAACTGGTTTGACTTGGCACGTAGTTTAAAAGTAGAAAGAAAACTTTTGAATCTTGTGATCCCAAATTAAAGTTAGGTCAAATGTACAAAATTGTCCTTTGATCTTATGACCTTAAACATGTCACGTGGAAAGTTGAGATTAAAATTTTCCCAAAAAAACGAAAAAGGTCATTCTTTTTTAAACATACTAAAAAGGAAATGATGTCATTTTTTTTAAACGGATGGAGTATTTATTAATATTTAATTTGTTGAAAAGTAACCTACATTATTTAGAATAAATTATTTTATTATTTCTTATTTTAGGTTAAAAAAGGAACATGTCTCCACCAAACATTTTACATTTTTAGTATATATACCTCGGGTAACTTTCAATCAGACAATAGATAAAAGGTTGAGATAAATTTTAAAGTGATAGAAAATAAATTGCAACCACAATTAAAGATAAAATAATTACATAACCTTGTAGAGTCGAATTTGAATTGAACAACTCTTGTATAGTCTCATAAAATTTCAAAAACATACTTCACTGTTTATCTAAACTAATGTTTCAGATAAGACTTTAAAGGACTCCAAAGAATGAATTTTTTATAGTGTTGTTAAACTCAGTTCCAAGCACGACCATGTTCACTTTTCTCTTGGCAGCAGGTACCTTTTTTTTTTTGAAAGTACACAAAAAAATGAAAAGTAAACTAATACGGATACAGTTTTAGTTTTATAATCTTAATTTATGTATAACTAATATCTATGGCAAAATGTGCAGCTATTGAAAAAGGTAATTAATAGCCATGTGGAAACCAACAGCAAATTATGAGAGAAGTCTATGTTCTTGCTCTATTATTGAAGGGATAGGGCAGAAGGATTATTAGCCACAAATTCAAGTGAACTGTTTTAAATATTAAATATCCTACCAACAGGTACTAAAGCTCTGAGGATCGTTCTGCTTCTAGTTAAAATTGTGCAGATATAATTTATGTAAAAATTATAATACATAAATTATTATTAATTAATATTTAATATGCTGAAAATTAACCTACATTATTTAGAATAAATAATTTTATTATTTCTTATTTTAGGTTATTAAAGGAACATGTCTCCACCAAACAATATTTATATTTTTAGTATATATAACTTGGGTAACTTTCACTCAAACGACAGATAAAAGGTTGGGACTGTTTACAACAAATTTTAAAGTGACAGAAAATAAATTGCAATTACAAAATAATATGTAGTAATTACATAACCTTGTAGAGTCTCAACTCAAATTGAACAAGTCTTGTAAAGTTCCATAAAATTTCAATATCTACGAGGACACACTAAGCATACTTCACTGTTTATCTAAACTAATGGCTAAGATAAGCCTTTAGTGGACTCCAAAGAACAAATTTTTAATAGCATTGTTAAACTCAGTTACAATAGAGTATTAAGCACGGCCATGTTCACTTTTTCTCTTGGCAGGTACCTTTTACGGATACATATGTAATTTTATTATCTTAACTCATGTATAATTAAGGAAAAGACATAAATTCTATCATGAACTTGTATGAAAAAGTCATTTATACACTTAAATTATTACGATGATCTATTACACTTTTACTATTTTAAAGTGAATTTTTATACACCTTGAAACTGACGTGACAAAGAAATAAAATAAAAGTAAAAATTAAACTCATCAGGTGAAAAAAATAAAATAAAAAATTAAAATTAGCTTTTAAACCCCCTCACACCCTCCCCACCCCACCCACAACCTCTTCTTCAAACCTCTTCTTTTTCACACCTATTTTTCTTTTTCACATCTCTTCTTCTTCATTCTTTGTACATCATAATCTCAAAGCACAATTTTTCTTTTAAATTAGCAATTAGGTTAATTCTCATAGATTTGTTAGTGAATAATTGTATTTTGTGATAATTTTTACTAAAGTAAAAATCTAAAAAGAATTTTGAATAAATCTAAATAAATAAATCCTTAAGTTATGTTTAGGTGATTTTGGTTGATTGTTTTTATCTTTTCTATTTTTTGATTTTGTTAAAGAAATTTTGGTTATTAATAAATTTTTGGGTTTGATTGTAGTTGCAACTTTATGGGTATGGTGGTTCTAGGTAATGGGTTAAAACAAAAGAAAAAATTAAAGGTGGTGAAGAAGATTAATCAATTTTTGAATTTGGTGAAGATGATAACTTTATGAGTGTGGTGACATTAAGTAACGATTTTGAAAAAAAGAGTTAAATTTGAAGATGGTGAAGAAGAAAAAAAATTGAAAATGGTGATTGTGATATTAGGGGTAGATGGCGAAGAAGAAGAAGAAGAATTGAAGGTGATATGGCGGCGGTGAACAACAAAGAATCAATAATGAATAAGATAGTCGGATATGATTTTTTTCATAAGAGACGGAGTGGGTGAGATTTTGTGACAAAGAAGGTATAATTGTTAGAGAATTTTAATAATTAATTAGAGATCAATTAGTGTAAACTATTGTTAACAAAAGAAAAGTAATTAATAAAGAAAAGAAAAGAAAAAAAATTAGAAAAAATTAGAATTTCTGACATGGTTGACGTAGCGATGATGTGGCGGCGAGTGTATTATACCACACTAAGTGAGAGTGGTGTTACACGTTTCAGGGTAGTATTAAATTCATTTTTAATATTAAAAATATGTAATAGATAATCATGATAGTTTGAACGTGTAAGTGACTTATCGATATAAGTTTAAGATGAAATTTATGCCTTTTTCCGTATAATTAATATCCATATTTGTAAAATGTGCTGCCATTAAACAAGGTAATTAATAGCCAAGTGGAAAAGAAAAGCAAATTATGAGAGAAGTCTATGCTTTTTCTCTATTATATAAGGGATGGGACAGAAGGATTACTAGCCACAAGTTTAAGTGAAGTAGTTTTAATATTAAAAAACCTACCAAGAGGTACTAAATCTCTAAGGATCGTTCTGTTTCTAGTTGGAATTATACCAATATTATTTATGAAGAAATTATAATAAATAAATTATTATTTATTAATATTTAATTTGTTGAAAATTAACCTACTTTATTTAGAATAAATAATTTTATTATTTCTTATTTAGGTTAAAAAAGGAACATGTCTCCACCAAACAATTTTTATATTTTTAGTATATATAACTTGGGTAACTTTCAATCAAATGATACATAAAAGGCTGGGACTGTTTGCAATAAATTTTAAAGTGGCGAAAAAAAAATTGCGTTCACAATAAAATATGAAGTAATTACATAATCTTGTAGAGTCTAAACTCAAATTGAACAAGTCTTGTAGAGTTCCATAGAATTTCAATATCTAAGAGGACACACAAAACATACTTCACTGTTATCTAAACTAATGGCTAAGATAAGCCTTTAGTGGACTCCAGAAGAACAAATTTTTAATAGCATTGTTAAACTCAGTTACAATAGAGTATTAAGCACGGCCATGTTCACTTTTTCTCTTGGCAGGTACCTTCTTTTAAACCGCACGCATAAAAAAATGGAAAGTAAATTAATACGGATAAATATGTAATTTTATTATCTTAATTGATGTATAACTAATATCCATATAACTCATATTACCTTCTACCCTCATGAAATTATAAATAGAATTTATTATAAGTTATATGAGTATTAAACTATTTATTATGTAGAATTATTGAACACAACCATATACTAGGGGTACAAGTAAAATCGTAAAGTCAAACTGAACCGACGAACCAAATCAAATCGAAAAAATGATTTGTGGTTTGGTTTGGCGTTAAAAAACAACAACCACTCTTGGTTTGATTTGATAGTACAAGAAAAGAAGTAAAACCGAACACAAACCAAACCGACAAAACACAGACACACACACACACACACGTATGTATATATATATATAAATTAGGTATTAGGCCTAACTCACACCCCAAAAGCTAGCTCAAAGGGAGAAGGATTGCCCAAGCCTTATAAGGAGTCCACATATCTCATTAACCACCGATGTGGGACTTCTGTCATTCTTTAACACCCCACCTCACGCCCAGTGCTTAGCATCTGGTGCATGGATAATTTTGATTTTGGGGGTCCCAACATCGGGTGAGACGGGCCCTGCTCTGATACCATGTGAAATTAGGTCTTAGGCCTAACTCACACCCCAAAAGCTAGCTCAAAGGGTTTTCAATGTTTAGATATATTATTTCAAAGTTGGGCTTGTAAATATTATATTTGTATTAAGATCGGAATTTATAATATATTGTTAGAGTCTTTCAAATTCGATGTTAACAATTTAGTTTGTAATTTTTTTTATTCAATCTTACCTTAGCCTTTAATCTTTACTAATTTAACGTATTGAACGTTGATATTTTGATATTTTGTACTCATGTGGATTTACCGTCTTTTCGAAGATTTCTATTCATTTAACATTTTTAAACTTAAGCTTATCACACATGTAATTGCAAATATATCTGATCTCTTTTTCAAACACCGTATAGTTATAAAAAAAATACAAGCTGAAAAATCGAAAAAATTGAACGAACCGACTAAAGCCAAAACCAAAAAAGCAGACTTTATGTGATCTGTTTGATTTTTAGATTTAGTAAATCGACATAATTGGTTTAGACTTAATTTAATGAAAAATCAAACCGACCTATGTATACCCCTATCAAATACCATAAAAAATAATACATAAATAGCTTTAACCCAATTTAAAAACCTACCAATCAAACATCATATAAAATTAATATATAAATAACTTATTTTCTATTTATAAACTAAACAAAAAATAAAAGTAATACATAAATAACCAACTTATTTATGTGTTAGGTTGGGCTTTGATCAGCTACCAAAACACCCCTAAATGTGTGATACATGTTTACAATTTACAAGTCTTAAAAGAAGAAAAAGCAAAGAGGACACCATTTATTGAATATCTTTTGTAAAAAATGTGATGCATGTTTAATTGTGTTGTTTTTTTATTTAATCTATAATGGACGATAATGAAAGAACACGACAATATATATAAAAAATTAATAATTTTTTTTTGATTTAGTAAGGTGGACAAATAATATGGAATAACTATTTTTATTAAGAAGACCAATATATATGGGAGAGAGAGTGTAACCATCCTCCTAGTCGTTTTAATGAATTCTACTTATTTCCTCCATTTTTAATACTCCTAGTAATCCTTATATGTTATGAATTACATGGATGGGTAGTATGGATCCTTAGGTGTTTGGGATGGCTATTTTGATGTTCCGAACATATCCAAAACATAACTTTTAGTCAATTTCTATATATATATTTTTGTTTTTATGGGATTTCGAACAAATTTTGATTGTCTATGTGAAATTTTTGTTATTCTAGATAACTAATTTAATTAATAGTTAATGAGTCAAATTCATAATTGAATTAATATTATTATTTTTCATATAATATAATAATTGTAATGTTTCTCCTATCAATTATTGAAAATAATGATAATGGGTGGAAGTTCGTAGGGCCTTTTGTCTGCAATTGCTCAGTAAAGCATTGTTTTCGTGCTTGGGCTTAGGCTTAGATATTTTTATATTATCATCATTCTGTGATTGAATTTTGGAACATTGTAGTTTAGCTTCTAAAAAACTGTCAAAAAGAAATGGATAAAAGAGACGCAGTTCATCATTTTTTGGCCAAAAGCAACGGAATGCACGTCCTTTGCTTTTTGGGTCGACGCTTTTCCAAAAGCGACGGATGGCATCACATTTTGATTACTTAATTTTTTGATTTTTTTTTAAAAAAGTGACATGCTCCATCGTTATATTTTAATTTTCCTTTTTAAAAATAAATTTCCAAAAGGCTACGCAGTCCAGCGCTTTTGTGGAAATACGGATTTTGAAAATCCCTGAAAAGTGACGGACAAAAGGACTCAGTCCGTTGCTTTTCTGAAATTTTCTTTTCTGCAAATTTAGAAAAGCGACAAACTAAATCACGTTGTCCGTCGCTTTTCTGGATTTTTTTACAAAGCTAATACCCATAAAAGTGACGGACTGAACCACGTTGTCTTCCGCTTTTAAACTGGCAGTTTCTGTTGGCCACCTGCGAATTCAATTCAATTCAATTCTATACTATTCAGCCCAATCAAACACACACAATTATATAAACAATCTACACAACATAAAATAAGAAACTTAAAATAACATTTAAAAGCATCTAATCAAAATTTAAAGACCTATATAGCCTTTCAAAATTCGTTTCAAAAGTACAAAAAATCATAAATGTCAAGAGATTTAATCTAAGGAGTGGGTTCTACATAATAATTCACATCACTCTCGTTGTCTGTGTCATTAGGAGCCAAAGTAGTTGATCGATGAGCGAGGTTCATCACTTTTTCTTTGATTTGTTGAACGGTCGCACTAATGCTTTTTTGTTCAGCTATTCTTCTCTGCTCCGACTCTGCCAGTGCCATGTTTGATCCGAAAGAGTACTAATCTGAACACCGTCAAGTGCATCAGCTTGACTTGACAATCCAATTCTTTCCGAGCCTGACTGGAGTCTTCTTTCATCGTTTAGAGATCCTAGACCATAGACTCTACCCCCACCGCTTTTTTTTCAAAATCTCGGTGGAAATTTAGGTGGCATTTGAACCGGACTATCTATATTCTTAGCAACGTACTCCTAAAACTCATTCTTTATATTAAATATAAAAATTGACATCAATATATATACATGTAATAAATATATTCATTATTAATATATATTATTCATATTAAAAAACTTATAAAAGTTCGTTCGACTCTTTCCTCAACCCACACATTCGGATTTGACTCATTTCTTTCTTTTTGACATGAGTTTTCTTGAAAACCTCCGGTGCAACAGGAGTGCGTCCCAATTCTTTTTCCTATAAATAGAAAACTAAAATTTCTAATGATATATATATATATAAATAAACTAGTTATTTATTTGAATAAGAACTTACCATCTCTCTTCTAATTGTTCCAACATACTTTGCACCTCCGGTGTGCAACAAACCATTTTTAAGACTGCCTCTAGCCATTTTTGCTTGGTCTGATATTTCGTTAAACTTGTCTGTGTTCCAATACAGTCCTAGTTCATCAAAAACATGTGATAACATCCAATCCAGACGTTAAACACTATCCCGATCTTTATTTAGCCAAGCAGACACTCTGGCGGATGTCTTCCTCTCAAATGTGGTCGTAATGACCTATTGTACCTCGACTTTTAGTATACACAATCTGAATAAAAAAATTGAATAACGTTAATTATATCGATACTAAAAAAAGTAAAGTATACTAAATTTAACTAAAAAATATATACCTTAAAGTTATTAAGCATCGTTTGGCGTATATTGTTTGGGATCTCGCCCCAAGAGTGATGAACATGTGACAGAGCCTTCTAACACAGTCTTTTAAAGATGGGGCATCATCCTTTTTCGAATGTCACCTACAAAACACATAATAAATATGTTAGTTCATAAAAAATACATTAAAGTATAAGACAATAAATAAAATAAACTAACAAATAGATAACAAAACAAACTTACGATGACCCATCTAGCTCAATCATGAATCTAACAAGTTTGTCCTTCTGGCCGGGAACTGGATGAGGCATCTCATCATTTGTAGTAGCACTAGGTGTAGCTGTAGATGAGGGTGATACATGAGGGTGCACATAATTATGAGTCAATGGAGGCATACCGGCCATAGCATCTGTCTGCTTGCTACTAGAATCTACAATCGTAATGACAGATAACCGAAGAGATGTACCTTTGGAATATGGAGTATTTGTGGGAGATGGAGTACCTGGCGATAAGTGTCGTCCTCGATGAATAACTTGTAAAAGTAGGTCCTCGTAGCGTACTAAAGGCAATGACTGTGAAGAAGAGGAAGCACCGACTTGTCGATGGTAATTAGGATAATATTTTTGAGGATCCTCCGTACCAAACGGAACAGAAAAAGTATATGTGTATCATGGATGATGCGCTCTGGCGCAGAAGAAATAGATTCTGCAATATCCTCAGGATCTATAGGTCTCTAGACTTCTTCTTTTTAGCATGTTTAGTCTAGATAACTCCAAGATGCTCGTGATGTCTATCACCGTCACCGCCTGGTGACATCTGTATGTAAATTTACATGTATATTCTATATAAAAATCATAACTTAATTAGTTATATATTCAAACTAATTAATTAGTTTCAAGTTCAAGTTCTAATTTCAAGTTCAAGTTGTAACAAATCGCAATTCAAGATAGTTAGGAAGAAGCTAAGAACTGGAAATAGCTATTTTCTCGAAATTTGTTTAAGTTAGGAAAAGTTGAGTTTTGGTCAATTTCAAACGGCCATAAATTCTAGCTCAGGATGATTTAGATGTACTTCCAGATATGGTTGGAAAGATAATCTTTCAACGCAGCCAAGTTTGCGTGATTCCGAGTTTATATGAGTGAGTTATGACCTTTGGAAGTTGAGTTGTTGGAATAAGAAAAGTCTGAAAAATCGGATTTTAGAAAGATAGTTTGGTGTTTTACTTACCTAACTTAATTAATTCGTTTTTAGGAGTTTAATTGGGGTGAAGTCTGATTTTAGTCAGTTAAGAAAAGAGAATTTCACGCTACGACTTGGAGAGAATATAAAAGAGGAGAAAAGGGAAAAAAGTTCAAGATTCATCAAGAACGTTCCAGAATCACTTGTGAATTTCGTCAAGGGGTGATCCCTACGAAGTATGTGAGCTTCCATACTGTTGGGTTCATTTAACGACCCAAAGTACACCCTAGTCATTATCGGCGGCGGCCTCCTCGAAGAGGACTAAGACAAATCTCTTAGCCTTCATCATAGCATATCATAGGTCAAAAACGCGGAAAAATTAAATTTTTTGCTTATATAGCAAGGAGGTTTACATAGAAATCTACATAGGAAGCACACATAGGCTTCTCGTAATAGACAACTTAAAAAAGCATAGGAATTTAATCTAATACTTTGTCTCATACCAACATCTAAACGAATTCAAACAATCCGGGCAAAGCCCTTATACAAATCCATAATTGCCACATAGGGCTTACATCAATATCTTCAACAATAAGAAAGAAATGAATGTCTATTAGACAATACAAGTACTACTAAAATAGAGTGTGTGGTAGCATCCTCGAATTAGAGGCCATAACAAAACATGAAGAGTCTAGTACAAGCCTTCTTGCTTTAGCCTCAATAATACCTCAACGGCCCGAACCTACAATGTTGGGGGAAAGGGAAGAGATTTGGGTTAGTACAAAACACATGTACTAAGTATGGTACCTATGCATAAAAATCATTCATACATGAGAAAAGGCACAATTTAGTCAAAACTATGTACAATGACCAACAATTCAATATACACATATAAGGAACACCATAATCATATCAACATACAAGTAACTCAAGCAACACTCGTGCAATGCAAAGAATAAAGCCCCATAACCCTATCCAAAGCTAAGTATCACATTAAGCAACCCATTTCATACTTACTACATATTCTCATATATATAACATGCTTCATATATCAATACTAGTCATAACTTATCAACATAATCATAATCATAATCATAATGATAAAAGAACACTACTAGAATCATCCTATAGGATTCCACATGTGCAATGTGTAAGATAAGTCCAATACCCTCCCTCACATTATGTAGTGACCTTTAAGACAACCCAAATAAGAGTTCACATACATAACTTGTTCATTATTTTACTTTAGGGAAAACAAGTACTATAACCGACATGAGACCATGTGAGCAACATGGAATCCGGTGTTCTACTCCCACACCGAAAAGAGAGGGTCAACACTTGCCTAAGGTGCAACCATTCGTACGTAGCTATCTAGGTGGATCTACTAAGCTAGAGTCCTATGTGGGAACATAGTTAAGGGTCAAGGAGATTGTTTCTAGAAACCTAGACTTACTAACGTGGAGGTTTCCATCTCATGAGACAACACATAATTAGGGAATCCGGACTTACTAACGTGAGGAAACCCATGTGGGAGGCCGGACTTACTAACGTGAGACCTCCATCTCATTTACATGCCTTTCGGTGCTAAGCAATAATTCCCTTTAGTAATCATCTTATGACATCATACAAGTTCACATTAGTCTCTTCTAGACCCTTATATAAACATCCTATCAGAATATCTCATAGGTGATCACAAGTGAGAACTATCCTTTCACTTTAGATACATTATCATAATCATGAGAAACTACACTTAATCATATAATAATCATATCATAACATAATTACATACTTCATAGACAATTTATGAATCTAGGGTTAGGGATGAGGGATTCTTATCACCAACATTACAACAACACAATTAGCTATATCATCACTATCACATAAGTAGATTTCACCTTGCATAATTGAGATCAAAGTAGAATCAAGATCATACCTTATTGCCCTTCTTGGGAATTCATACTTCAATACACAAGAACTCACAACCAACATAGGAATTAGGGAAATTCATGAAGTATTAACATAACTAAAATCAAAGTAAGTAACATGTTCATCACCCTCATCAATTCACCTTAATCAACCCAATAAATTAGGGATTTGGGGGAAAGATACGGGTCAAGGGAAAACTCATAGGAATTCATTAATTAACCATTAATTCACACTTAAAAAACATTAATACATCATAATTCATCCCAATTGATACACAATTTTGATTTAGAAAGAAGACCCATGTGAGGAGAAAAACCCTTATTTTGGGGGATTTAGAAATCATATTTTGAAGGACCTCTTTGGGAAAGGATTTCCAAGAGTGAAAGAAACCATACCATATAGGTGATAAAGCCACGAAATTGGGTTGAAAAACTTGAAGGCTTGATCTTCTTCTTGGAGCTCTAATGGTATTCAATCGAGTTTTGGAGGAAGAGAGAATTTGGGAGAGAGAGAGAGAGAGATTTTTGAGTTCAAATTTTGGGACTTGATTTTTGTGTTAAAATTGACCTAAAACTGAACCTAAGGCATTATATAGTCACCCATTAAATTACCCAAAAGACCCCTCACTTAAACGGGTTTATTTGTGAAGTCAAAACACCCAAAAAACGACTTTTACGATATATGGGAAGTAGGTGCGCGTCGCGAGGCTAATTCCCCAATTTATTTTCCAATTTTGAGCTGAGTCAGTAGGGTCCGTGCCAGCCTCGCGTCTCGAGGCCAACTCCATATCTCCACGTGATGTTGCACGTCGCTCAGCAGCCACCCGAATCCTGCTGTGCAGCTGCCTTGCAGCTTGCTCGCCCAAGTTTGGGTCCTCCCCAAGGACCCTTCCGGTGATCCTTGGGGTGTCGTAACTGTACGTTTTGACCCTGTATACTATACTCTACCCATTCAAAGTCTTTTTACAAGTTTTGGACTTCATATGACCCTCCAAAACCTTCACCAAACATAGGGACGTCAACTAGTTCAATTTCGCTAGTTTTCGGACGTTAAGGTCTTTCATTAACGTTATGGCTCCAGTACTTCTCAAACAAGTTATTTAAAATTATTATTGTCTAATATCATCATTTTTCAACATATAATTCTCTATTATAGGTCATGGAATTTACGAGGTGTTGCAATATCCCCCACTTAGGAACATTCGTCCCCGAATGACACCTTAAACCTTCTATTGGGAAAAAGGAAAAAGACTCAAGACTAGCAGCCAACCAACAACCAATATCATAATGAGTCACAGCTCATTGGAGGACATTTCAGCTCCCTTCATCATAAAAACATAGCATAAACAAATAGGAACTTAATCCACACATACCATAACAAAAGCTCAAGTTTTCGTATCACTTAAGGAGGTACTACCTTCTCCATTTTAATATGACCTCAATATGAACATTAAAATTTGACATGATGATTTAAATGCTTATTATAATCTTCAATGAACAGTTATAACACATAAGACTCAAGTGAAAGCTAACATAATAAGCATATTTCATGGAAAGAAAAAAAAAGAACTCAACTTAGGCATGAATTCCTACTATAATATGCACATATGTTTAGAATAACATGATAATATTAATAGTATTCATAATAACCTTATATGGATTTACTCATCTTAATATTTACTAGGAGTAAGGGGAAAGAGATGAGGATAGCGGGTCTTCATGTCGGCCTCGGTCTCCCATGTTGCACCCTCAACAAGGTGGTTCCTCCATAGCACTTTTATGGAGGCAACCTCCTTATTTCTCAATTTCTTAATTTGACGATCTAAGATCTCAATCGAGAACTCTTCATAAGAAAGGTACTCTTTTACGCCTAAGCCTTTTAAAGGGAGAATGGAAACCGGATCACCTATACACTTTTTAAGCATAGACACATGGAATACCGGATGAATTATGGTCAACTCATTTGGCAATTTCAATTCATAGGCAACACTACCAACCCTCTTCAAAATTTCATACGGCCCTAAACGGGGACTAAGTTTCCCCTTCCTTCCAAACCTCATCACCCCTTTCATGGTTGAAATTTTCAAATAGACTCAATCTCCTACTTTGAATTCAAGGTCCATCTTTCTATTGTCGGCATAATATTTTTGACGACTAAAAGCCATTTTCAACCTCTCCCTTATGAGTCGAAACTTCTCGGTGGCCTCATACACTAATTCAGGACCAAGAAGAGAAAACTCACCCACTTTAAACCATCCAATCGGGGACCGACACCTTCTACCATAAAGTGCTTCAAAAGGTGCCATACTGATACTTGCATGGTAGCTATTGTTGTAGGAGAATTCGATTAAGGGTAGATGATCATCCCAATTGCCCTTGAAATCAATCACGCAAGCCCTTAGAGTTTGGATGGTGAGCTCCGCTTGTCCATCCGTTTGAGGGTGGAAAGTGGTGCTAAGCTTTACTTGCGTACCAAGTCCACTTTAGAAAGATCTCCAAAAGTGTGAAGTGAATTGGGCTCCTCTATCCAAAATGATCGACCATGGGGCCCCATGTAACTTCACAATCTGTCTAACATACAATTTAGCATAATCCTCCACCGAGTAAGAAACCTTTACAGGAAGGAAATGGGCTGACTTGGTTAACCTATCCACTATGACCCAAATGGTGTCATGTTGTTGACGTGTTCGAGGCAAACCTACCACAAAGTCCATGTTGACATCTTCCCACTTTCAAGTGGGGATATCAATATCTTGGGTTAGGACACCCGGGCCTTGATGCTCGGCTTTGACTTTTTGGAAATTTGGGCACCTCGACACAAACTTAGCTACCTCTATTTTCATTCCATTCCACCAATATATATTACGCAAGTCATGATACATCTTAGTGCCCCCCGGATGGATGGAATATCTGGAGCCATGAGCGTGCTCCATGATTTTCTCCCTTAAACCATCCACATCCGGCACACATAACCTCCCTTGGTACCTAAGTACCCCATCCTCCCCTTGGGAGAAAGATTCATTATTCTTGTTAAAGACCGACTCTTTCAACTACATCAATAGGGGATCAGGATGTTGCTTAGACTTCACATCCACCACCAAAGGCGACTCGAAGTTATGACGAACCATAAAACCACCCTTCGACGATTCTTCTAGGCGAACACCCAAACGGGACAACCTATGAACATCCTTGACTAGTTCCTTTTTGTCATCATTAACATGATCCACACTACACATAGACACTCGACTCAAAGCATCTGCCACAACAGTAGCTTTTCCGGGATGGTAAAGTACACTCATGTCATAATCCTTTAAAAGCGCTAACCATATCCTTTGGCGTAGATTCAAGTCCTTTTGGGTGAATACATATTGGAGACTTTTGTGATCGGTGAATACATCTACATGCACCCCATAAAGATAGTGTCTCCAAATTTTCAAAGCAAATACCACGACCGCAATCTCAAGGTCATGAGTTGGATAATTCTTCTCATGTGGATTGAGTTGTCTACAGGAATACGGTATGACTTTGCCATGTTGCATGAGCACACATCCTAGACCCACTCAGGAGGCATCATAATAAATCACATAGCCTTCGGTACCCTCCGATAAGGTCAATACCGTAGCGGAGGTGAGTCTATCTTTCAATAATTTAAAAATCTTTTCACACGATTCCGACCATTCGAATTTGGACTTCTTTTGGGTTAAGGCCGTTAATGGAGATGCGGTAGACGAAAATCCCTCAACAAACCTCCTATAGTAACCGGCCAACCCTAGAAAACATCAGATGTCGGTAGGACTCAAAGGTCTCGGAGAACTTTTTAACACTTCCGTCTTCCTTGGATCAACCTCTACCCCTTCACTAGAGACAATGTGCCCAAGAAATGCAACCGACCTCAACCAAAACTCACACTTGCTAAACTTAGCAAAAAGTTGGTTATCCTTGAGGACTTGCAAAACTATCCTCGAAGTGACCATATCTTGTTCGAAATGTCATTTTCAGAATATCACCTCCCTCACTCTAAGTTGATGATAACCCGACCTCAAGTCAATCTTTGAAAAGTAACTTGCTCCTTAGAGTTGATCAATAAGTCATCAATCCTAGGGAGCGGGTACTTATTCTTTATAGGGAATTTTTTCAATGACGATAATCGATACACATTCTCAAGGACCCATCCTTCTTCTTCACAAACAATACCAGGGCACCCCATGGAGATATGCTTCATTAAATAAAACCCTTATCTAACAAATCTTTGAGTTGAGCCTTTAGTTCTTTCAACTCGGCCGGGCCATTCGATAAGGAGGGATTGAAATAGGTTGTGTATTCGGCAATAAGTCTATGCTAAAGTCAACGTTCGAGAGAAATTCCGAGAAGATCATCAGGAAAGACCTCCGGAAATTCCCTCACTACGGGTACCGACTCTAGGGTACCGACTACAGAAATGCTAGGGGTCACAAATGATAATGTAGATCCCGGATCCAACAAAGCATATACATCAAAGGAAAATAATTTTAACATACCGGTGACCACGGTCGGTGAGCTCTCTTGATCACTTCGGGATTGGAGAGCATAGAAACGATTCTTCTTAGGAGCATCCGGGTTTGGGGCACTCGCTTGAGCTTAAAAAGTTTCCCTTCTTTGAGACTTCATCATAGGGAATTCTCTCTTCATGTGACCACTCTTGCCACAACCATAGCAATTACCCGTGCAACCTAGGCACTTACCATTATGTCTCTTATCACATTTTGCACAAAGAGGCTTCTCAAAATAAGATCTTCAACCTTTCCCCTCTTGGGGCATGGGAGTAGGCGCCTTACTCTTGTTGACCTTTGAAGCATTAGAAGATCCTTGATTGGAAAACCTCTTCTTTAACCTTGGTTTGTCTTGAATATCAAATCTAGTCTTAGAAGATTCTCATCTTTGGTTCTTACCTTCTTCAACTCCCTACAAACTTGCTTAAGCTTTTGCTCCTCAATTTGTTCGGCATGAACCATGAGACGAGAGATTTCCATTCTAGGAATCTACATAGCTGACCTACATTCATTAACCTCAAGATCGGATATCCCTATGAAAAATTTGTTCATCTTGTCCCTAGAATCCGCAACCATAGTTGGAGCATGCTTTGATAGTTGAGTGAATTTGAGACTACTCCTTCACGCTCATACCCCCTTGACGAAGGTTGATGAATTCTTGCATTTTACTCTATCTTAGTTCCAAGAGAAAGAACCTATCAAGGAAAGCCGTTTTGAAATCTCTCCAAGTAATCCGACCTTCTATAACCGGCCTTTCATCCTTCCATTGCTCATACCAAAATTGAGCCACGTCTTTGAGTGGGTAGGAGGCTAGTTTTGCCTTCTCTTGAGAAGAAACACCCATAGCATTAATAACTTTGAACACTTCATCAATGAATCTTTGTGGGTCTTTCTCCACCTTAGAACCATAGAAAGTAGGGGCATTCATCCTTGTGAAATCCCTAATCCTTGAAGCGGTGGTAATAGCATTGGTGTTCACTTGCACCCTTGTATCCCTAACAACTTGTGTATCCAACACTTGAGTCAAGCTATGAATGGCCTACCTTATCTCAACATTAGACATTCACCCTTCTTCAATAGGAACTTGAGGGTTTTGAGGAGCTTGAGAGGGAACCGTCTCATTCAAATTATCCTCTTCGGCCCTTCGAGTATTGTTCCTTCTTGTATTCATTGCCTATAAGCACAATAAAAAGATTCGAAGAAATGACTAGATAGAGTTAAGACTCTTAGGCATGACTAAGGAATAACAAGAGAGTGAGAGTTCCTAAGCATCACATAGTCTCTCATTCATAAGTGTGGCGCGCTTCACAATTATGAATTAAGTAGAACTACTTCCCTTACCATAGTCACTCGGTGCTAGCCTTTGTTCTCATAGAGTAATTCACATTAGAGGTTCATATAAAAGGTTGTATATCAAGTTCAAAACCCAATTACATTTGCCCTACCAAAGACGTCCCCTAGGGCTAACTTACAATGGCGACAAGAAGCTCATAATGACTTTCCTAAGGATTGATATGATGCCGTTCCAGCTAATCAACCTTAAGTCCATCATTCATTACAAGAAGGATACCATTACGGCTAATGACTTCAAGTTTCATAACCTTACCACTAAATTCAAGGTTTCACATAAAGGACCCTCTTAACATCATCAAGGTCTCATGTCATTCATACATACAAGACTAAGAGGCTTTAGCATCCTAAGTCAAGACATCTCATATTCACATTCATAAATGCATCAAGTAAGGGACACAAGTCTACCAAAACAAGACACAACATACTTTACTTTAGCACATATTACATGTCATTCTAGAAGCACATAGGTATAACCATTATCATCTTTAAGTCACCCTATACAATACTATATCATCATCAACATAACCATCATAAACTCATATAGCCAAGTAGGAACAATCATGCATCAACTCTAAGACTACACACACAAGACATAGTCATAGTCTAACATGATCACCTAAATAACATCAATAGAAGAAAAACATACTTTCAAGTTATTTCACATATAGGTAGATATGATCATACTTGCACATAATCAACTACACAAATCATCATATTACTTCAAGTAGTTGCCGACAAGGCCATGATCATCATAATACTTAAAGTAATGCCGACAAGGCCACATCAATCGCATAACACTGCCACCATAAGTGGACCATACCAATCACAACATAATTCAAAAGCTATAATACTTAAAATAAATGGAATTAGGGCAGCGTACCACCAATCCATTCTCTCCACTTCAATCCATGTCTAAATCATCCAATTCAATACCATAAGGCCATTACCCATGGCCATGAACATCACTTTAATGCATAAATCATAATACTCAATGAATATAAGTCAATTCAATATATATTTATGAATATAATACAAATTAGACATCAATTGAATATAATTCTTACATCATTAGATAGCCCATAGAAAACTACACCATAATTCATAAGCATTAAGTCAATATCAAGTAACCCATAAAATATTCAAAAACTAGGGCTCATGAATTACATGGGTTCATAGGTTAATTGAGTTAAAATCATCTAAATAACAAAAATTCAATCAGTATACAATGATTAAAAACCTTTAATACAAGAACACATGGTTAGATCATGAAATTGGACAATTCATCTTTGAAAACTTTAGAAAATTTCTTTGAATTTGGGCTCCTTGATGAATAGGGTTTCAAGGATCAGAAACCATACCTAAATGAAGATAACACTCCAATTTGATGAAGAATCTCCACTTAAATCTCCAATCCAAGATCTTCCTTGAGTTTTGGCTTCAATGGAGTTCTAAGGAATTTCTAAGGGATTTTGGGGTTTTGATTTTGAAGAATGAAATCTTCTAAGTGTTAAAGACTTATATACATGTCTAAAATACCCGAAAAAACCTTAAGGAAACGCCAAACTTCTAATTTGGACATGGGGTGAATTTTAAAATTTCACCCCTAACATTACAGTGAACCTGCGCAGGAGAACAAGCTCACAGACGGAAGACCATCGACGGCCCATCCCTTGACCAATAGACCGTTATGTTAGTCCGTGGTTTGGGATTGAGGCTGGTATTTGGCCTCTACTTCCCCACGCCTAAGTTTCCAACAACGACCCCTCACCTACGGGGCGTCGACTGACCCACTGGGCGTCGATTGCCTCCGTAGGTTGGGTTGTCTTGGGCAGTTTTGGTACAATGAAAGTGTCCTTCCTAAAGGACCCTTGGATGGTCCTTGGAGATGTTTGCCTGGAAGTTTCTAACCCAAATATGCTGGTATACATTTTTAGGACCTCTCACATGAATTTCACCAAAAGCGAACACGTAAAACTCGACAAAACATGCCAAGACACACAAGGTCATTTCAAGGCAAACCTTTCAAACGTAGTGGATGTTCTTTGACCTTTGACCTCCAATCCTTATGAAACTTGGCACACTAATTATATACACTATAATAAATCATTTAAGAACCTCATAACCTCATGAATCACACATAAACACATATAAACCATATATGAGGCACATGGGTGACTTAGTCGTCGAACATCTTAGTCGTTCCTTGACGTTTCACTTCCAAATCACCTAAGACTATACACTGCTTCAATACCACATTATAGACAATTTTAGGACCTTAGACCACCATGAAAACCATGTTAGGCTCTATCTCACCTAAGTCATTTTTGAGATCTTACAAAAGAAATGAATGTCTATTAGACAATACAAGTACTACTAAGATAGAGTGTGTGGTAGCATCCTCGAATTAGAGGGCATACCAAAACTTGGAGAGTCTAGTCCAAGCCTTCTTGCTTTAGCCTCAATGATACCTCAATGGCCCGAACCTACAATGTTGGGGGAAAGGGATGAGATATGGGTTAGTACAAAACACATGTACTAAGTATGGACCCTTTGCATAAAAATTGTTCATGCATGAGAAAAGGCACAATTTAGTCAAAACTATGTACAATGACCAACAATTCAATATACACATATAAGGAACACAATAATCATATCAACATACAAGTAACTCAAGCAACACTTGTGCAATGCCAAGAATAAAGCCCCATAACCCTATCCAAAGCTAAGTATCACATTAAGCAACCCATTTCATACTTACAACATATTCTCATATATATAACATGCTTCATATGTCAATACTAGTCATAGCTTATCAACATAATCATAATCATAATCATAATCATAAAAGTACACTACTAGAATCATCTTATAGGATTACACACGTGCAATGTGTAAGATAAGTCCCATAGCCTCCCTCACACTATGTAGTAACTTTTAAGACAACCCAAATAAGAGTTCACATACATAACTTGTTCATAATTTTACTTTTGGGAAAATAAGTATTATAACCGACATGAGACCATGTGAGCAACATGGAATCCGGTGTTCTACTCCCACACCAAAAAGAGAGGGTTAACACTTGCCTAAGGTGCAACCATTCGTACGTAGCTATCTAGGTGGATCCACTAAGATAAAGTCCTATGTGGGCACATAGTTAAGGTCCAAGGAGATTTTTTCTAGAAACCTTGACTTACTAACGTGGAGGTTTCCATCTCATGAGAAAACACATAATTAGGAAATCCGGACTTACTAACGTGAGGAAACCCATGTGGGAGGCCGGACTTACTAACGTGAGACCTCCATCTCATTTACATTCCCTTTCGGTGCTAAGTAATCATTCCCTTTAGTAATCATCTTATGACATCATACAAGTTCACATTAGTCTATTCTAGAACCTTATATAAACATCCTATCATAATAGCTCATAGGTGATCACAAGGGAGAACTATCCTTTCACTTTAGATACATTATCGTAATCATGAAAAACTACACTTAATCATATAATAATCATATCATAACATCATTACATACTTCATAGACAATTTATGAATCTAGGGTTAGGGATGAGGGATTCTTATCACAAACATTCCAACAACACAATTAGCTATATCATCACTATCACATAAGTAGATTTCACCTTGCATTATTGATATCAAAGGAGAATCAAGATCATACCTTATTGCCCTTCTTGGGACTTCATACTTCAATACACAAGAACTCACAACCAACATAGGAAATAGGGCAATTTATGAAGTATTAACATAACTAAAATCAAAGTAAACAAGTGACATGTTCATCACCATCATCAATTCACCTTAATCAACACAAGAAATTAGGGATTTAGGGGAAAGACATGGGTCAAGGGAAAAATCATAGAAATTCATCAATTAACTATTAATTCAAACTTAAACAACATTAATACATCATAATTCATCACAATTGATACACAATTTCGTCTTAGAAAGAAGACCCATGTGAGGAGAAAAACTTTTATTTTGGGGGATTTAGAAATCATCTTTTGAAGGACCTCTTGGGGAAAGGATTCCCAAGAGTGAAAGAAAACATACCTTATAGGTGAGAAAGCCACGAAATTGGGTTGAAAAACTTGAAGACTTTATCTTCTTCTTGGAGCTCTAATGGTCTATAATGAAGTTTTGGAGGAAGAGAGAATTTGGGAGATATATATATATTTTTGAGTTCAAATTTTGGGACTTGATTTTTGTGTTAAAATTGACCTAATACTGAACCTAAGGAATTATATAGTTACCCATTAAATTACCCAAAAGACTCCTCACTTAAATGGGTTTATTTGTGATGTCAAAACACCTAAAATACGACTTTACGATATCTTGGAAGTAGGTGTGCGTCGCGAGGCTAATTCTCCAATTTATTTTGAATTTTGAGCTGAGGCTGTAGGGTACGTGCCATCCCCCATCGCGAGTCAAACTCCATATCTCCACGTGATGGCTGCGCGTCGTGAAGCAGCCACCAGAATCCTGCCTGCCCGCAGCTGCCTTGGCAGGTTGCTCGCCCAAGTTCGGGTCCTCCCCAAGGACCCTTCTGGTGGTCCTTGGGGTGTCGTAACTGTACGTTATGACCATATATACTACAATATACCCATTAAAAGTCTTTTCTACAAGTTGTGGACTTCATATGACCCTGCAAAACCTTTACCAAACATAGGGACGTCAACTAGTTCAATTTCGCTAGTTTTCGGACCTTAAGGTCTTTCATTAATGTTATGAATCCAATACTTCTCAAACAAGTTATTTACAATTATTTAGGTCTAATATAATCATTTTTCAACGTATAAGTCTCTAGTATAGGTCATGGAATTTATGGGGTGTTACAGTTCATTCACCCACACACCAATAATGTTATTTTCAGCGCAATTTCATTCTTGAAATTTTGAGAATTTAAGTTCTTGATGAGTTCTTGAAAAGTGTTCTTGAAACTTTCTTATCGATTAAGTTTTGATGTTAAGGTTCTACTTGGGTCAAATTTAGACGATCATATCTCCCAGAACATCAAGAATTACGTGAGCCATAACCTATTCGGTTAAAGGTAATTGAATATAATTTCCAATGCCGCCAATTTCGCGTCAATGGAAATTATAAGGAAAAAGTTATGACTATTTTAGTAACCTATACATCGTTGTTACGAATTAGCCGACGAAAAAATATTAAAAAGGGTTGTTTTTGTTTTTTTACCTCCAAGAAAACCCTAAAAGAATTTCTTGACTAATAAAAGATTCAAAACAATCATATTTTCATATTTACTAATGAAAATCATAATTCTTGGCCATAGAGATTTCAAGAAACGAATTCAAGAATCTCAAGAAAGGTTTTCTTGATCACTTACCTTCAAGCTAGGGTTTCAAGGTTTCTCTTCAAATTCTTATCCAATATTCTCAAGAATCCATAAATAAATTCAAGGAAAGTTAAGACTCAAGTCAAGAAGTTAACAGTCATGAAAAGAAGTTAAAAGTCATGTCAAAGAAGTCAAGATAAGCACTTAATGTTTTTCAAAAGTTTTTACAAACGTTTTAACTTATTTTAAGACTTCAATTTCAATGTTAAGTAAAGAGTTCAGATTTGAAGTTCTTTTTTTCAACGATGTATATGAGAATTAAGTATTCCCAAGAAGTTTTAATTTTTTTTCACATTTAAATAAGAATGGAAACTGATAATTCCAAAGAGCCTTCGGGGTAGTTTTTAGAAAAGAGTAATAGATTTCTAAATGAAGCAAGAAGAGAAACTAAGATTTCCAAGATAGCCTTTGAGTTATGTTTTTAGCACTAATCTCAAATCACAGAAGAAGTATGTTTTTAAAAACAAAAGCTAGTATATTCTGAGAGTAGTATTGAGCACCGAACTGGGAACGAGCATGAGTTCAGATAACTAAAGTCTCCATAAAACCTTGTAGCCACCATGGGTAGAAAAGGGTTATACTTTTTAGATGAATCTATTTTACACTAGAATAGTGGATCCTCTTAGTGAGTTAGGTCCTATACCCTGGCAAGGTATGGTCCTTGGCAGCATGAGGTAAATTGTTGTATCATCACTATAGCTCTTAAGTGATGGTTGTCGGTTAGAGAAACTCCCATATCAGTATATTATATTTCTATATACATCAGAATTATTTGTGTTGTTATATACATTACATAGTTCATATTGTTTCTTTGCATACACAAAGAGTTATCATTATATTTCTAAATACACAAAGTTTAAAATCATGTTTTAAAGCTTTTCTTTATACTGCATTTATTCACACTGCTTTATATTGAAATCAATTGAGTTAAGTAAAACCCACGTAAATATTTCTTTCAGACTCTTTTCAAGACGATGTTATGTTTAGAATTCCAACTCGCATACTCGTATATTCAATGTACTGATATCATTTTTTCTGCATCGTCTTATGAAGCAGACACATGTAACCAGGACTAGCAAGCAGCGCATCATTGATCAAGTGAGAAATCCATAGTCCGTTGATGATAATACGGGCAACATGGATGACACTAACATGAGTGGCATGTACCCCTCAAGACCATTCACACATAGTCAAACAAAGGATCTCCAAGGCCTACAAGCAATGTCCATGAAAAGGGAAGCATTAGAGGAGATTGAAGGTCACCAAAGAAGGATATACAATGTGTTTACAGTACATCAAAATGAGAAGGAAGAAGGAAAGAGGCTATGTTTGCAAATGGCCATTTCATTAATTCAATAATTCACAAAACAAGAACACCAAACAAGGCCCTTATCTCATTAAATACAAAATTGTCAAAGAAGTTTCTATGAATTCAAGAATCTACAAAAGTAGACAACCAAACAAGGCCCTTACCTCATTAGGGATAAAATTGTCAAAAAAGTGTCTTCTTTATTTCCTTAGTATATGTAAGGTCCAAAAATAACTTAGGTGAACTAGAGACTAATGACACATCCGGGTTTACCCCCTAGAAGTAACCGTCGTTGTTGTCCTTCTTGAGGACTAAGACTAGCCCCTTAGTTTACACCATTGCATTCATAAGTCAAAAATACGGAAGAATTTAAAACTTTTAATAATTTTACATTGAGGTTTACATAGACCTCTACATACACATACATATACTTATATCGAGTATACATAGACCCTTCATATAAGAAGATTACATAGACTTCTATTTTTATTGCGCGCGCGCGCGCGCACACACACACACACACACATATATATATATATATATATATATATATATATATATATATATTTATAAAACATAAATTAGAGTCTCAAAGTCATCTCATCTCATAACCATCTAAAACGATTATAGCAATTTGGGCACAACCCTACATCAATAACAAGAAGCCACATATAGGATTGTACAAATCATACTCAAACGAAATAGAATGAACATAAGAGTCTAAAAAGTAAAATAACTCTGTAAGTTATATATCGGCATCGCCCTCGGAAAGTGAGGACCTACCCACTTGGATGGTAGAGAATATCCAAGTCTTCTTCAAGTCGTCTCAAATGAGCCTTCAATGACCGAAACCTAAAATATTTTGGAAAAGGAAGAAAATGGGGTTATTACGCCACTTGTACTAAGTATGAGACCATATGCACATATAATGTCAAATCATGCTAAAAAGGACATTTAGTAAAATCATGCCATTTTTTTATCCTTTGAAAATATTATGCATAATCAAACAAACCATACCAAACAACCATGACATTCATTTAATCAAAGTAAGTAATATGCATACCATCATACAAGAATCCATTATCTACTATAACCCTATCATCAAGGAATAACATCACAAGCATGAATAAACGTTTATCATAGCATAAAAAGCATGACAAGTAATCACGAATCCCTATCAAGTCAACAAGTGCAATAACTAAGCAAAGCCCTATAACCTTACTTAATCAAGTAACTCAACAAGAAATCCATAACCAATGCCCAACTTTACACAATATTCTCTTAATGATACATAACATCATACTTTAATAATATAGGCCAAATACATGTTCATAAACATAACCATCATCATATGATATCATTTACATGTAAAGTCAACATACTATCATCATTTACATCATTAGCATATACATACATAATATCAACCTCCTAAAGCTTCCCTCAAGGCAAACTAGTTCAAGGCGTAGGTAGAGTCCCATACCCCTACCAAAGCTAAGTCAAACCTCTTAAGTCACCCTAGTTAATTTATACTTTATTACTTCATTTTAGTTTAGTGAACACTTGCCTTAACCGACATAGACCACATGAGCTAAGTGTGGAATCCGGTGTTGTAAAACCTTTCACCGATGGAAGGTGGTCTACCGGCCAAAATAGAACATAACATGAAACGTAGCATCTAGGTGGATCCACTAGCTTGTATTCCTATAGTGGCAACATAGTTAAGGAACTTGGGTCCATCTTGGAAACATAAATATACACCTTATTTGGGTCATGAGGCTATCCACCCCGTGAGGATCGTAATGAACCCTACCTTCCCTATGTGGGAAAGTGTCACCCCCTCACACACAAGATCACTCGGTGCTAAGCTAAGTCCCTTCTTGAAATGTCTTTAATGTTTTTATTTATCAATCATAACTTAGTTTAGGTCATAAGTTCTAGCCCTTGTATAATATTCATCATCATAGCTCAATATGAATTGCATGAATATAATCCCCTCATCACAATCCATATAAGTAAGGTCAATACATTTACATGTTCATTCATAATAAGGCACATTGGTAGCTATCTACACCCTCATAACCTTTCACCTTAATAAACCTTACAACCGTAGACAAGATATTCCAATTCAACAACATACCACCCTATCAAACCTAATCAAGGCACACTCCAATACAACATCATGGCTTAATCACAATTCACCATAAATTGGAGTAAAGTATAGGGATCATAAGACTTACCAAGTATCCTTCACAATTCATGACCAAGGTATTACCATCAACCCATAACTCAACCCAACTAGGGGAGTAACATCATCACACAATGATAAACAATAAGATAACAAGGCCAATTGCATCACTATAACACAATTCAACACTAGATATAGTTTAAGACAAGATACTTTAGGTCAATTTCACAATACACTCCATAACCTAAATCACATCTCAATAAATAGACTGATAGACCTATAATTCATATGAATCTATTCATAATAACACCATTGGATAGTAATTTAATCAATAACCAAGTCAATTGAATGATCATAATACAATATAGGTCAAGATCAGAACCTAGGGTTAGGGGTTGAGGATCATGTTCTTTAATTTAGACCAAACCATCAAAAATTATCATAATCAAGTTAAAATAAATGTTAATAAATTCAATTTAACCTAAAGAAATCATCAATAACTCAATAAATAACTTCAATTTCGAGATTAGATGAAACCCACTTCAAAAGTCACGTTTTTGAAATACTTTGAAGGAACCCTTTGAGGAAAGAGATCTCAAAGGTGAATAGATCCCATACCTTAACTTTTTGATGAATATTAGAAGATGAAATCGTCCCTTTCCAGACCCCAAAACCCTTCCTTATCTTAGTCTTCATTGGTGTCTTCCAATAGAGAGAGAAAGAAGAGAGAAGGAAGAGAGTTTATTTTGTGAGTTGTGTTAAGACTAATGAGGGTTTGGGTCTTTATATGGGGAGTTAATTAACCCAATTAGACTCCCCTAATCCCCTTATTAACCACCCAAACCCTTAGCTGATTAAATGAACTTAATTAAAAACATGCACAAAACTTAACCCTCATAGACGGAACCCGATCGACGGGCCGTCTGTGAGTCGACGACTTGGCCCCCCTCCGTCCTGCACACTCATCGTTCTGGTCAGAGAGTTGTGCAGGCGAGGGCTTCCCCATTTTTTCTAAGTGTGGGACGATGGTTGGCATTGACACCCCATTGATCCACACACGAGCCATCGTCTGCCTCTCGTTCGTACAAACTGCCAAGGCAGTGTTGCCTCCAACATGCAAGTGTCCTCCTCAAGGGCCCTTGGTTGGTCCTTGGGGAGTCGTACCTAGACGTTTCGACCATAAATGACTTTGACATATTTTATACACCCTTCTGCCAAATTTCATACATTCCCGACTCCTAAAATCTAGTCAAGTAGGCCAAGACACACTAGTACCTCTTTGAACCTACTTTCGGACGTCATGGACGTTTTGATTTCTAAACTTCCTAAATGACCTATATTCATTAAAATAGACTTAAAAACTGTCTAGACCTCATGGCACCTATGTTAGGCTTTACGACACGTCTTGAATTTTTGAAGTGTTATATTATCCCCCCCTTAGGAACATTCATCCCCGAATGACACTAAAACTCTTTTTTGAAGGAAGGAATAGACTCAAGACTAGCAGCCCAACCAATCAACAATATCAACGCAACATAAGTTATATCATTTCAACAAGAAAATTTCAAAACTTCATTTACCACCCATAAGGCTCAAGCATTACATCATGAGGCATTTCCTTCTCACAACACACATGAGCTCAACATACATTACAAAAGTCAATTATCACAAAGTTCAACTTAACAAAATGTCACATAACTTTTCACAAAGACTTACCATGTCAAAATGCACATCATAACTCAAACAAACCAAAATGCAATTTTTTTTTCAAGTTTTAGGCATCAACTCACTGTAACTCACTGTAATGCAACCCAAAAATGCACATTTTTGCAAGCTTAACCAAAATCATGAAACTTCATTTTCTAGTCATATTTATAGTATTAAAAATAATGACTAACCTTAGTTATCAAAAAGATGAGGGTAACGGGACTTCATGTCGGCCTCGGCCTCCCATGTTGCACCCTCAACTAGGTGATTTTTCCATAAGACTTTTACGGAAACCACCTCTTTGTTCCTCAAACTCTTTCCTTGCCTATCAAGGATTTGAACCGGAACCTCCTCATAGGAGAGATTATACTTGACACCAAGACCCTCAATAGGATGAATGGACTCGGGATCACCGACACACTTCTTTAGCATAGAAACATGGAAAACCGGATGAACCGAAGCCAATTCACTAGGCAACCTCAACTCATAGGCAACCTTTCCAAATCTTTGCAAGATTTCATAGGGACCCACATAACGAGGACTTAACTTTCCTTTCTTGCCAAATCTAACCACCCCCTTCATAGGTGAAATTTTCAAGTACTCCTTATCACCTTCTTCAAATTCTAGATCCCTTCTCCTATGATCGGCTCAAGACTTTTGCCGACTATAGGCCGTTTGCAAGCGATTCCTTATAATATGAACTTTATCCGAAGTCTTATAAATAAAATTGGGACAAGAATTGAAGACTCAAAGAATTCAAACCACCCAATAGGAGACCAACACCTCCTACCATACAAGGCTTCATAGGGAGCCATGGAAATGGATGAATGAAAGCTATTATTATATGCAAACTCCACCAAAGGCAAGTGCTTATACACACTTCCCTTGAAGTCAATGACACAAGCTCTAAGCATATCTTCAAGGGTTTGAATAGTACGTTCCGCTTGACAATCTGTTTGGGGATGAAAAGCGGTACTCAATTTCACCTTTGTACCTAACCCTTCTTGAAATGACCTCCAAAACCTATATGTGAATTGTGCACCCCTATCCGATATGATGGATAGCGGAATACCATGTCGACACACAATCTCATCTATGAAGATCTTTGCATAATCTTCCGCCGAATAAGTAGACTTGACGGGAATAAAATGAGCGGACTTGGTTAATCTATCAACCACCACCCATATGGAGTCATGTTGTTTTTGAGTCTTAGGAAAACCTACCACTAAATCCATATTGATGTCTTCCCACTTCCAAGCAGGAATTTGGATTTCTTGTAGTAAGCCACCCGGCTTTAGATGTTCCGCCTTCACTTGTTGGCAATTTGGACACTTAGCAACAAAGTCCACTATGTATTTCTTCAAACCTTCCCACCAATAAGTTTCCTTAAGGTCATGGTACATATTTGTGGCCCCATATGAATGGAGTAGCGGGACCCATGGGCTTCCTCAAGGATCCGGTCCCTCAACTCATCTACCTTGGGAACACACAATCTCCCTTGGTACCTCAAAACACCATCCCCCTAAGGAGAATGATTCATTTAGCTTACCAAGAACCGACTCTTTAAAATCCATCAATGGTTGATCAAGGTGTTGTTTGGACTTAACCTCAACCACCAAAGATGACTCAGAGTTATGCCGAACCAATACACCACCATTTGGAGAATCTTCCAACCTCACTCCCAACCTAGCCAACCTATGAACATCTTTCACTTGGTATTTCTGGGCTTCATCTATGTGAGACACATTACCCATAGTCGTAGGACTTAAAGCATCCTCAACTACATTGGCCTTTCCGGGGTGATAGAGGACACTCATGTCGTAATCTTTCAACAATTCTAACCACCTTCTTTGTCGGAGATTCAACTTATTTTTGGTAAACACATATTGGAAGACTCTTATAGTCGGTGAAGACATCAACATGAACACCGTACAAGTAATGCCTCCATATTTTCAAGGCAAACACCAAGGCCCAACTCAAGGTCATGAGTTGGATAGTTTCTCTCATGCACCTTAAGTTTTCTAGAAGCATAGTCAATTACTTTGCCATGTTGCATAAGCACACACCCCAAACCCACTCGGGATGCATCATAATACTCAAAGAAACCCTTTGTTCCCTCCGGTAAAGTCAACACCGGAGCGGAAGTAAGCCTATCTTTCAAGATTTGGAAGCTCTTTTCACATGCCTCTGACCACTCAAGCTTCTTACTCTTTTGGGTCAACGTAGTCAAGGGAGATGCTATGGACGCAAAACCATCCACAAACCTCCGATAGTAACTCGCTAGACCCAAGAAACTCTTAATGTCGGTTGGATTCAATGGTCTAGACAACTTTTCACCGCCTCCGTTTTTCTTGAATAAACCTCAACTCCTTCACTAGAGATGATATGACCAAGAAATGCCACAGACCTTAACCAAAACTCACATTTGCTATACTTGGCAAACAATTGATGTTATTTAAGGCTTTGCAATACCACTCTCAAATGACCCGTGTGATCACTCTCATTTTTCGAATATACCAAGATGTCGTCAATAAAGACAATGATAAATGAATCTAGGTAACTTCGTAACACCCTATTCATTAGGTCCATAAATACGGTCGGAGCATTAGTGAGACCAAAGGACATAACTAAAAACTCGTAATGCCCATATCTAGTCCGACATGCTGTCTTTGGTACATCATCATCTCTCACCTTAAGTTGGTGATATCCCAATTTAAAATCAATCTTAGAAAAGTATCTTGCCCCTTGGAGTTGATCAAACAAGTCGTCAATCCGAGGGAGAGGATACTTATTCTTGATTGTGACTTTGTTGAGTTGGCGTTAATTGATACACATTCTTAAGGACCCATCCTTCTTCTACACAAACAAAACCGGAGCACCCCATGGCGATATACTAGGACTTATGAAACCCTTGTCTAGTAAATCCTTGAGTTGTGCCTTCAGCTCCTTCAATTCGGTCGGAGCCATCCGATAAGGAGGAATTGAAATGGGATTTGTTTCCGGTAGCAAATCGATACCAAAATCAATTTCCCATTCAGGAGGAATACCGAGAAGTTCATTAGGGAAGTCCTCCGAAAATTCACTCACTACGGGGACTGACTCAATGGGAGGAAATCCCGATTCCAAATCTTGGACTCTTACTATTTGATAAAGACAACTCTTTGAGATCATTTTGCATGCCTTTAGACAAGAAATGATACGACCCCTAGGAATAGAACTTCCCCCCTTCCACTCAACAATGGGTTCATTTGGGAAATTAAACCTCACAACACTTGTTCTACAATCAATAGTGGCAAAACACGAATGTAACCAATCCATACCCAAAATGATATCAAAATAAAGCATATTTAGTTCTACTAGATATACATTAGAAACTCTAATAGGCAACATGATAGGAAAATTTCTATATACCCTCGTTGCATCTACTGAGTTACCCACCGGAGTAGACACTATAAAAGGTTCATGCAAAATATTGGGCAAAATGTCAAACTTTTTGGCTACGAAAGGGGGAACAAATGATAAAGTAGATCCGGGATCAAGTAAGGAATATACATCAATAGAGAAGACTTTTAACATACCGGTCACCACGTCGGGAGAAGTCTCTTGTTCACCCCTAGAGCGGAGAGCATAGAAGCGGTTCTTCTTTTGAACCTCATTTTAACCACTTGCTTGAGCTTGATCACTCTTGTCTTGACCCTTCACATTAGGGAAATCTCAAACCTTGTGCCCAACTTTCCCACAACCAAAGCACTTATCCGTTCCTATGAGGCAAGCACCATAATGCTTCTTTCCACACGCACCACAAGTTGGTTTCTCATTTGGTGAACTAGTGCCTTTTTCCTTTTTAGGCTTAGGGTTTGAACCCTTTTCATTACGAGCCATAGGGAACTTGGTTAGAACTTGACTTGAGAACCTCTTTTTGAACCTAGGCTTGTCTTGTATCTCAAGCCTATTATTTGAAGAACTAACATAATAAGATCTTGTCCTTTTTGCATCTCTACTTTTCCTCCTAGCCCTTGCCTCCTCCACTTTCCTAGCATGCACCATAAGACGGTAAATGTCCATGTTGTCATGTAGCATAGCCGAATGACATTCCTCTTGCAAGTCTTCCGACACCTCTGTCACAAAGCGGTTGATTTCATCTCTAGGATCGGAAACCAAAGAAGGAGCATATTTTGACAATTGAGTAAATTTCATGGAGTATTCAAGCACACTCATACCTCCTTGACGAAGGTTGATGAACTCTGCCACTTTAGCTTCCCTCATCTCCCTAGGAAAGAACCGATCAATAAAAGCCTTCTTGAATATCTCCCAAGTCACCGGACCACCCCTAAGAGGCCTATTGTCCCTCCAATGCACATACCAAGTTTGAGCCACATCTTTGAGTTAATAAGTGGCCAACTCGGCCTTCTCACTAGTAGACAACCCCATAACAAAGAGTATCTTGTAGACTTCATCAATGAACTCTTAGGGGTCTTTTTCAACCTTAGACCCATAGAAATTTGGAGGATTCATTCTTGTGAAGTCCCTTAGACGGGATGCCATGGTAGTGACTTGTTGATGAGCTCGGGGTACGGCCTCCCGATTAGCTTAGGCCGTCATAGCTTGTGCTTGAATAGTAGAGGCTTGAGCTTGAGTAGTAATGGATTGGGCCATTTGGATGAGGATAGCCCTTATTTCACCTTCCGCCAAAGGTGGAGGATTGGCCGTAACTTGTTCAACTTTATCTTCTTCTTCAAGAGGAGGATGTTGATCACCATAGGGAGAAGCTCCCGCATTAGAAACCTCTTCCTCAAGTCTTCGAGCCGAATTCCTCCAAGTATTCATTGCCTATAACCAAAATACAAGGTTTAGATAAAAGAATACAATAGTTACTCTAGAGGCACGATATTGGATTTCCAAGAAAAGAGAGATATTCCTAAGCATCATATAGATTCATATCCAGAAGTGTGGCGCGCTTCACAATTATGAATACGAATCTACATAGACGTGGTTGAGAGAGACATCATCATTAAGGATATTCAACTTCATGCTCTGATACCAAGTTTGTCACATCCGGGTTTACCCCCTAGACGTAACTGGCGTCGTTGTCCACTTTGAGGACTAAGACTAGCCCCTTAGCTTACATCATTGCATTCATAAGTCAAAAATACGGAAGAATTTAAAACTTTTAATAATTATAAATTGAGGCTTACGTAGACCTCTACATACACATACATATACTTATATCGAGTATACGTAGACCCTTCATATAAGAAGATTACATAGTCTTCTACTTTTATTGCACACACACACACACACACACACATATATATATATATATGACATAAAATAGAGTCTCAAAGTCGTCTCATCTCATAACCATCTAAAATGATAATAGCAATTTGGGCACAGCCCTACATCAATACCAAGAAGCCACATATAGGTTTGTACAAATCGTACTCAAACGAAATAGAATGAACATAAGAGTCTAAAAACTAAAATAACTCCGTAAGCTAGATATCGGCTTCGCCCTCGGAAAGTGAGGACCTACCCACTTGGATGGTAGAGAATATCCAAGTCTTCTTCAAGTCGTCTCAAATGAGCCTTCAACGACCGGAACCTAAAATATTTGGGAAAAGGAAGAAAATGGGGTTAGTACGCCACTTGTACTAAGTATTAGACCATATGCACATATAAAGTCAAATCATGCTAAAATGGACATTTAGTTAAATCATGCCATTTTTTTATCCTTTGAAAATCTTATGCATAATCAAACAAACCATACTAAACAACCATGACATTCATTTAATCAAAGTAAGTAATATGCATACCATCATACATGAACCCATTATCTACTATAACCCTAGAATCAAGGAATAACATCACAAGCATGAATAAGCGTTTATCATAGCATAATAAGCAAGAGAAGTAAGCACGAATCCCTATCAAGTCAACAAGTGCAATAAGTAAGCAAAGCCCCATAACCTTACTTAATCAATTAACTCAATAAGAAATCCATAACCAATGCCCAACTTTACACAATATGACTCTTAATGATACATAACATCATACTTTAATAATATAGGCCAAATACATGTTCATAAACATAACCATCATCATATGATATCATTTACATGTAAAGTCAACATACTATCATCATTTACATCATTAGCATATACATACATAATATCAACCTCCTAAAGCTCCCCTCAAGGCAAACTAGTTCAAGGCAAACTAGTTCAAGGCATAGGTAGAGTCCCAAACCCCTACCCAAGCTAAGTCAAACCTCTTGAGTCACCCTAGTTAATTTATTCTTTATTACTTCATTTTAGTTTAGTGAACACTTTCCTTAACCGACATAGATCACATGAGATAAGTGTGGAATCCGGTGTTGTAAAACCTTACACCGATGAAAGGTGTTCTACCTACTAAGATAGAACCTAACATGAAACGTAGCATCTAGGTGTATCCACTAGATAGTATTCCTATGGTCACAACATTGTTAATGAACTTGGGGCCGTCTTGGAAACATCACTCTACACCCTATTTGGTTCATGAGGCTATCCACCCCGTGAGGACCGTAGTGAACCCTACCTTCCCTATGTGGGAAAGTGTCACCCCCTCACACACAAGATCACTCGGCGCTAAGCTAAGTCCCTTCATGAAATGTATTTAATGTCTTTATTTATCAATCATAACTTAGTTTAGGTCATAGGGTCTAGCCCTTGTATAATCTTCATCATCATAGATCAATATGAATTGCATGAATATAATCCTCTCATCACAATATATATAAGTACGGTCAATACATTTACATGTTCATTCATAATAAGGCATATTGGTAGTTATCTACAACCTCATAACCTTTCACCTTAATCAACCTTACAACCATAGACAAGACATTTCAATTCAACATCATACCACCCTATCAAACCTAATCAAGGCACACTCCAATATAACATCATGGCTTAATCACAATTCACCATAAATTGGAGTAAAATATAGGGATCATAAGACTTACCAAGTATCCTTCACAATTCATGACCAAGGTCTTACCATCAACCCATAACTCAACCCAACTAGGGGAGTAACATCATCACACAATGATAACCAATAAGATAACAAGGCCAATTGCATCACTATAACACAATTCAAAACTAGATCATAGTTTAAGACAAGATACTTAGGTCAATTTCACAATATACTCCATAACCTAAATAACATCTCAAGAACTAGCATGATAGACCTATAATTCATCTTAATATTTTCATAATAACACCATTGGATAGTAATTTAATCAATAACCAAGTCAATTGAATGATCATAAAACAATATAGGTCAAGATCACAACCTAGGGTTAGGGGTTGAGGATCATGTTCTTCAATTTAGACCAAACCATCAAAAATTATCATAATCAAGTTAAAATACATGTTAATAAATTCAATATAAACTAAAGAAATCATCAACATCTCAATTCATAACTTCAATTTCGAGATTAGAAGAAACCCACTTCAAAACTCAAGTTTTTGAAATACTTTGAAGGAACCCTTTGAGGAAAGAGGTCTCAAAGGTGAATAGATACCATACCTTAACGTTTTGATGAATATTAGGAGATGAAATCGTCCCTTTCCAGACCCCAAAACCCTTCCTTAGCTTAGTCTTCAATGGTGTCTTCCAATAAAGAGAGAAAGAAAGAGAGAAGGAAGAGAGTTTATTTTGTGAGTTGTGTTAAGACTAATGAGGGTTTGGCTCTTTATATGGGGGGTTAATTAACCTAATTAGACTCCCCTAATCCCATAATTAACCACCTAAACCCTTAGCTAATTAAATTAACTTAATTAAAAAACATGCACAAAACTTGACCCTTATAGACGGAACCCCGATCGACGGGCCGTCTGTGAGTCGACGACTTGGCCCCCCTCCGTCCTGCACACTCATCGTTTTTGGTCAGAGAGCTGTGCAGTCGAGGGATTACCCATTTTGTCTAAGTTTTGGACAATGGTTGGCATTGATGCCCCATCAATCCACACACGAGCCGTCATCTGCCTCTCGTTGGTACACACTACCAAGGCAGTGTTGCCTCCAACATGCAAGGAACCTCCTCAAGGGCCCTTGGTTAGTCCTTGGGGAGTCGTACCCATACGTTTCAACCATGAATCAACTTTAACATATGTTATACACCATTCTACCAAATTTTATACATTTCCAACTCCTAAAAGCTAGTCAAATAGGCTAAGGCAGGCTAGTACCTCTTTGAACCAACTTGCGGACGTCATGGACGTTCTTGGACTTTTTGGTTTCTAAACTTCCTAAATGACCTATATTCATTAAAATAGACTTAAAACAGTGTCTATACCTCATGGCACCTATGTTAGGCTTTACAACACGTCTTGGATTTTCTAAGTGTTACACCTAACATGGTTTTCATGGTGGTATAAGGTACTAAAATGGTATATAATGTTGAATTGAGGCATTATCTAAGAGTTTAGGTGCATTGGAAGTCAAACGTCAAGGGACGACTAAGACGTTTGACGACTAAGTCACCTATGTGCCTCATATGTGGTTCTATGTGTTTATGTGTGATTCATGGGGTTGTGAAGACCTTAAATGAGTTATTTTGGTATATATTGGTAGTGTGTCATGTTTCGTGAAGTTTGGAGGTCAAACGTTCAAGAACGTCCATGACGTTCAAAAGATGTGCCTTGAAATGACCTTGTGTGTCTAGGCATGTATCGTCGAGTTTTACGTGTTCGTTTTGGGTGAAATTCATGTGAGAGGTGATAAACTTGTATACAATATTTTTGGGTTGGAAACTTCCGGGAAAGTATCCCCAAGGTACATGCAAGGGTCCTTGAGGAAGGACCCAAAGTTGGTGCCAAGGCTGCCCAAGACAGCCCAAACCACGGAGGCAATTGACGCCCAGTGGGTCAGTGGATGCCCCGTTGGTTGGGTATCATCGTTTGGGACTTAGCCTGCGGAAATGAGGGACCAAGTACAAGACTCTCTCCCAGACTATGGACCAACAGGATGGTCCGTTGGTCAAGGGACGGTCCGTAGATTGGCTTCTGTTGATTGAGTCTGTTCCTGCGTGTAGTTCACTGTATGTTGAGGGGTGAAGTTGTAAATTCACCCACGTCCAAATTAAAAGTTTGGAGGTTCCCTAATTGTGTATTGGGTATTTTAGACATGTATATAAGTCTTTAACACTTAGAAGATTTCATTCTTCGAAATCAAAACCCCAAAATCCCTTAGAAATTCCTTAAGACTCCATTTAAGCTAAAACTCAAGGAAGAGCTTGGATTGGATATTTGAGTGGTGATTCTTCATCAAATTGGAGGATTACCATCATTGAGGTATGGCTTTTGATCCTTGAAACTCGTTTCATCAAGGAGCCCAACTTTAAAAGATGTTTTCTAAAGTTTTCAAAGTTGAACTTGACCTATTTCATGATCTACCATGGGTTCTTGCATAAAAGGTTTTTAATAATTGAATAGTGATTGAATTGTTGTTATTAATATGATTTTAACTTAATTAACCTATGAACCCATTTAATTGATGAACCCTAGTTTTTGACTAAATTATGGGTTACTTGATGTTGGTCTAATGCTTATGAATTAATGTGTAGTTTCGTATGGGCTTTCTAACGAAGTAATAATTGTATTCAATTGATATCTAATTGGTATTAGATTTATAATTGTATATTGAATTGATTTAGATTCATTGAGTATTATAGTTTATGTATTGAGTTGATGTTCATGGCCATGGGTAAGGGCCTTATAATATTGAATTGGATGATTTGGAATTGGATTGAAGTGTTGAGGATGAAGTGGTGGTACGCTTCCCTACTTCCTTTTATTTAATGTTAATTAGACTTAAATTATGTTGTGATTGGTTTGGTCCACTTATGGTGGCGGTGTTATGTGAACTGATATGTCCTTGTCGGAGTTATTTTAAAGTATTATGATGATCATGGCCTTGTGGGCACTACTTGAAGTATTATGTTGATTTGTATAGTTGATTATGTGAAATATGATCATATCTACCTATATGTGAAGTAATGTGAAAGTATGTGTTCTTCTATTGATGATATCTAGGTGATCATGTTATGCTAATGACTATGTGTTGTGTGTAGTCTTAGAGTTGAATGCATGATTGTTCCTACTTGGATATATGAGTCTATAATGGTTATGTTGATGATGATATATTAGTGTATAGGGTGTGGTCTTGGGATGTGACAAGCATGGTATCAGAGCATAGGTTGTTAAAGTAGTCTTAGGAATCAAAAAGTCTCATCAAGTCACGTCTAGTAGAGTCTCGACCATCGGTGTGAGTCGCAACACATCTATGGGCGAGAGGCTATAGGATGTTAGAGTTTCCATTGTTTCTACTCCTCTGTCGTGCGGTAGAGTAAATGTTATGAGTATCCTTCTTAATGTGTTTCCTTGTGTTTCTAGGAGATGAATACTATAAGGATGGCCGCTAGAAGGTTGGAAGAGGAAAGGGTGAATGAGGAGATTCCTCCTCAAGTTTAGCAAGTTGATCAAGTTCCTCAAGATGGGCAAGGAGTCCAAGGTGCTCAAGTGCCTCCCCAAGGTGATCATGTTCCTAATGTGGAAGAAGGTAATGAGGTTCCGGTGGATCTCTCGGAGTTGAGTAATAGGGTGATTGGAGAGGCTTTACTTGCTTTAGCCCGAGCCGTGACTACTCAAGAGAATTTGAGTATGGAGCCTAGCGTTGGGGAGAGAACTATGACCTATAGGTTGAGAGACTTTGTCAGGATGAGTCCTCCTATCTTTCTTGGCTCTAAAGTAGGTGAAGATCCCCAAGAGTTCCTTGATGGTGTGTATAAGGTGTTGAATGCTATGGGGGTTACATCTAGGGAGAAGGCGGAGTTGGCTTCGTAGTAATTGAGAGATGTTTCTCAAATATGGTACACTCAATGTAAGGATAATAGGCCGGTGGAGTCAGATCCTATTGAGTGGGAAGAATTTAAGGAAGCTTTTCTAGGTAAGTACTTTCCCCGTGAGAGGAGAGAGGTTAAGGTAGAAGAGTTTATCATTCTCAAGCAAGGCAATATGAGTGTTGAGGAGTACTCTTTGAAATTCTCAACCTTGTCAAGATATGCACCATCCCTAGTGTCTTATCCAAGGGATGAAATGAGTCGTTTTGTGACGGGTGTCGCCGACTTAGTAAGGGAAGAATGACGTACGGCTATGCAACATGATGATATGACCTTAGCTAGACTCATGGTTTATGCACAATCTATTGAAGAGTCTAAGCTTAGGAGGATGTCTAGAAACTTGAAAAGAAGTGGTGCGAGTGATCAAGGGCAACCTAGGTTCAAAAAGAGGGCTCGAACTCAAGAAGAATCTGGGAGTGCTAAGTTCAAGATTGAGAAAGGAGGTAGTTCTCAAAATGGCAAACCTACATGTGTCACTTGTGGCAAGAAATATTATGGTGAGTGTCTATTGGGTACCGGTAGTTGTTTTGGATGTGGAAAATATGGGAACAAAGTGAGAGATTGTCCTAATAGAGATGGTAAGGAGGCTGCTCCTAATGTTTTAAAGGATGATGCTCCAACAAAGAGACGTTTCTATGCACTCCGGACTAGAGGAGAGAAGCCGGATGAGAGTGATGATGATGTTTATAAGTCTTTGTATTTCTCTTTTTAGTGATACGAGTTACTTCTAAGTGGGGGAGTATGGTTAGTAGATGGGTAGAAAGTCATAGAAGTTGATGCATGTGCATGATGTTAGGAGTTTGGTTGAAATTGAATTTTATTAACTTCTTGTATTGTGTGTTTTATGAAGCCTTTATCATGTTGTAAAATGTGTTTATATGATGTTACCTTGAATATTAGCATGTTTATATCATAAATTGTCTAAAAGTCGCATTTTTGAAAATTTTGCCAAATTCACTGTAAAGTACGGGCAGTTCAGTGTAAAAATTTGGAAAACTTGACTAATTGATTCTTTGGTCTAAAATTGTTGTAATGTGGTTAAAAATGATGTGTATGAGTATAATAATAAATATAAAATTAATTTTTGCTATTTGGAATGAAGCATGTGAGTTTTGTAGCATAATGAGTTATATAATTATATTCTACTTTCTTGTTGTGTTGTGAATCTCTTGACTGGCTGAAATTGATGTTTACTTCTTGATTATGTGTTATATGGTATGGTAATGAGCTGCTAGTTGAGTCTCTATTCTTGAAAGTGTTCGGAGAGTGGCAAGTGTCATTCCAGGACAAATGTTGTCCAAGTGGGGGAGATTGTAAGGTCCCGAAAATGACTTAGGTGTACTAGAGCCAAACATGGTTGTAATGGTGGTATAAGGTCCTAAAATGGTCTATAATGTTGTATTGAGGCAGTAGCTAAGAGTTTAGGTGCATTGAAAGTCAAACGTCAAGGGACGACTAAGTCACCTATGTTCCTCATATGTGGTTCTATGTGTTTATGTGTGATTAATGGGGTTTTCAAGTCCTTAAATGATCTATTATGGTATATATAGGCAGTGTGTCAACTTTCGTGAAGTTTGGAGGTCAAACGTTCAAGAACGTCCATGACGTTCGAAAGATGTGCCTTGAAATGACCTTGTGTGTCTAGGAATGTTTCGTCGAGTTTTACGTGTTCTTTTTGGGAAAAATTCATGTGAGAGGTTCTAAACTCGTACAGTCATGTTTGGGTTTGAAACGTCTGGGAAAACATCCCCAAGGACCATCCAAGGGTCTTTGAGGAAGGACCCAAAGTTGGTGCCAAGGCTGCCCAAGACAGCCCAAACCACGGAGGCAATCGACGCCCAATGGGTCAATCGACGCCCCTTTGGTTGGGTCTTGTCGTTTGGGAATTATATTGGGGAAAGGAGGGACCAAGTAAAAGCCTCAGTCCCAGACCACGGACCAACCGGACGGTTCGTGGGTCAAGGGATGGTCCGTAGGTTGGCTTCCGTCGATGGAGTTTGTTCCTGCGTGCAGTTCACTACAAGTTGAGGGGTGAACTTGTAATTTCACCCCACATCCAAATTAAAAAATTGTATGTTCCTGAAGGGTTTATTGGGTATTTTAGACATGTATATAAGTCTTTAACACTTAGAAGATTTCATTCTTCAAAATCAAAACCCCAAAATCCCTTGGAAATTCCTTAAGACTCCATTGAAGCCAAAATTCAATGAAGATCTTGGATTGGAGATTTGAGTGGTGATTCTTCATCAAATTTGAGGATTAGCATTGTTGAGGTATGGTTTTTGATCCTTGAAACTCGTTTCATCAAGGAGCCCAACTTTCAAAGATGTTTTCTATAGTTTTCAAAGTTGAACTTGACCTATTTCATGATCTACCATGGGTTCTTGCATTAAAGATATTTCATCATTGAATAGTGATTGATTATTATTATTAAGATGATTTTAACTTAATTAACCTATGAACCCATGTAATTGATGAACCCTAGTTTTTGACTAACTTATGGGTTACTTGATGTTGGTCTAATGCTTATGAATTAATGTGTAGTTTCTTATGAGCTTTCTAATGATGTAAGAATTATATTCAATTGATATCTAATGGGTCTTATATTGATAAATCTTTATTGAATTGGTTAATATTCATTGAGTATTATAGTTTATGCATTGAATTGATCTTCATGGCCATGGGTAAGGGCCTTATGATATTGAATTGGGTGATTTGACATTGGATTAAAGTGTTGAGGATGGAGTGGTGGTACACTGCCCTATTTCCTTTTATTTACTGTTAATTAGACTTCAATTATGTTATGATTGGTTTGTTCCACTTATGGTGGTGGTGTTATGTGAATTGATGTGGCCTTGTCGGCGTTATTTTAAAGTATTATGATGATCATGGCCGTGTCGGAACTACTTGAAGGATTTGTGTAGTTTATTATGTGAAGTATGATCATATCTACCTATATGTGAAGTAATGTGAAAGTATGTGTTATTCTGTTGATGATATCTAGGTGATCATGTTAGACTAATGACTATGTATTGTGTGTGGTCTTAGAGTTGAATGCATGATTGTTCCTACTTGGCTATATGAGTCTATAATGGTTATGTTGATGATGATATAGTAGTGTATAGGGTGATCTAAAGATGATAATGGTTGTTCCTATGTGCTTCTAGAATGACTTGTAATATGTACTAAAGTGAAGTATGTTGTGTCTTGTTTCGGTAGATTTGTGTCCCTTACTTGATGCATGTATGAATGTGAATATGTGATGTATTGACTTAGGAAGCTAAAGTGTCTTAGTCTTGTATGAATGAATGATAGGTGAGATCTTGAATGATGATAAGAGGGTCCTTTATGTAAAACCTTGAACCTAGTGGTAAGGTTATGAAACATGAAGTCGAAAGCCGTAATGGTATCCTTCATGTAATGAATGATGGACTTAAGGTTGATTGGTTGGAACGGCATCACATCAAACCTTAGGAAAGTCATGATGAGCTTCTTGTCGCCATTGTAAGGCAGCCCCTAGAGGACCTCTTTGGTAGGGTAAATGTAATTGGGTTATGAACTTGATATGAAACCCCTTTGTATGAACCTTAATGTGAATTAATTTATGAGAACGAAGGCTAGCACCGAGTGAGTATGGTAAGGGAAGTAGCTCTAGTGAAGAACGAGACTAGAGTACAAAGTAAGCCTTCCTATTCCTTAACCATATGCCTACATGGGATGTGTCCAAGTTCTACAATTGGCAAGTAGAACAACCTCATCGGAGTAGGATAGAACTCCGGATTCCATGTTTTGCTACCATGGTATATGTTGGTTATTGCCTATTCTCATAATGTGGGATACCTATTAGCATTAGAGAAGTTCTATGATGTGTAGGTGGATGTATGGGACGCTATCTAGACATTGCACAATAGGCTTTGAAGATGTTAATAAGAGTCCCTAGGTCTTCTCCAAGACCATTACTTGAATATCCTTTATGTGATGAATATCTCTTAATGAACTAATGAACTAATGACTTATGTTTGATAATATGTAAATGAATGAGTACCTAATATAAAGTGGCTGAAGGATTCCTTAGTTAAAATGTGAAGAGGGCATATGAGATGATCTCTTCATGTCTTATCTATGGAAGTCTTGAGAATGACTCTAGTTAGGGAAGTTGGTTGTTATGCTTGACATGATCTAAGCTTAGGAAGTCTTACAGATTATTTAGGTAACCTTGAAAAGGGTGTATGGGTGTTCTCTTCTAGGAGTACTTAAGTAAGTCTTTTGATAGACTTGGTAAGGAGAATGTCTTGTCTTGTAAGTGTGTATGTGTCTCATCATGAGTAATCTTGAAGATCATTTAGGCACACTTAGAGAGAATGTATGGACGGTCTCTCTTTGTGTGACTTAAGTGAGACTTAGGATAGCTTTGGTGAGAAGACTACATGCTATAAAGTGTTGAAAAGGAAAAGCAAGCACTTCACTGTTACAGTAAAGCAATTTACTGTACAGTAAATATGGTTACTGTAAAGTGACTCCTAAAATGTGATATTTGGTTTAAATGATTTCTTAAGTGTTTCTAATTTGACAAATGTTGTTCTTATGATTATATTACGATATTTAAATGAAAAGATGCATATTTCGAAAAAATGTCCGTTTTCATGATTTTTATGCATTATGACATACTTAGTACATCTGGTTGTACTAATCCACACTTTTATCTATCTCTATAGTTGTTGGTAGGTGAGGAGCATTTGGGAAGAAAGACTTGGACCGTAGCATCGTTCAAGAGAAGTTGAAGTATGTCCTCAATTGACTCGAGGGCATATATAGATGTCTTTTATGTCTTTTATTTCGAAGTATTGTAATAGACTAGTATTTCTATATTTTGAAGTATGGGCCGTGTCCCAAAATTATTCTCGTGTCTTAAGATTGATGATATTGAGAGTTAGTATTTCCTATTACTTTTATATGAAAGAGTTTTTTAAGGACTATGATAAGTTTTGTGAAAAGTTTTAATTCCCCACTACTTTTCACTATGTATATGCGATGAATGATAGTAAAGGGCTTGTATAAGACCTCCGAGAGGTCGAGTACGCCGGTTACAATCCTAGATTGTGCCCTAACTTCTAGGGTGTGTTCTTGGAATGTGACAATATAAATATTAGTATTTTATCATTTTGCAAGACATATGTTGAATATTGACTCTCAAATTGTAGTATCTTCTTAGTGAGTAATTAGTTAGTAATTAGAGTGAATCTTGCGGTTGCTAGTTAACTTCTTGAGTTTGATTAATCAAAGTGTTACCCCTTTGTGATTTTTGGTTTCATGTGATTATTCTTCCTTGGGTTAAATTTAGGTTATTGAAGTCAATTGGAAGGTGAGGGTTTTAGTCCCTTGTTGCCCATAATTTAAATAACTTGAGTATTATCCACATATCCTTTATTTGTTTGTTTCTTTCCTTCTTTGATCTTTATCATTTGGTATCAAGAGCCTAGGTTTAGATTTGATCTTACTAATCTAGTCTTTGGTTACAAAAACAAAAGCAAAAGTACAAATTCGTCCAAAAAAATATGATTTTTTTGTTTTGATTTTTTTTTTTTTTACACTAGATCCTTGTTCCCTAGTGTTTTTCGAGTATAGGTTTCCAATTTTGTTCAAGTTGGAGTTGTAGAAGTGAATTTACCATTGAAGGGTTTAAAGTTTTTCAATCTTTTCAAATTTTGAAAGTGGGTCTTTTGATAGAGAAAAAATTGGAGGTTAATAATTAATGGGCTTTGTTCTCTTAGTTGAAGGGAAGAAAATCCTAAATTTTGAGCCAATTTCGAGTTGATTTGAGTGTATTATGGTTTAGTGTGTGTTCTTGGTGTCTTCAAGTTGTTCTTGAAGAAGAAGAAAGAAGAAAGTACATTTGATTCAACTTTTCAAGTCAAAGTTGGTCAAGGGTGTTTTTTGGGGTCCATTAGTGGAATTTTGAGAAAAAATTGAAATCTGAAAATAATAATAATCAAAATATGAAAAAAAAAGTTTTTTTCCACGTGGTCTGATACATCAAGCAGCCACATCAGATGCCATATGCCATGCCAGCGCCACACGGCATTGCATCAACAACCAGCGCAGAACAAACCTGCTAGTGACGCCAAGTCGCACCTGATGCGCGTGTGCGTCAATTTCAGAGAGCAAAAGACCTGCAGGTTTTTTCTACCCTAAAAATATTCGAAGTATGAGAAGTTTTTTGAACCTAGAAATTTTTCTAAGTGTCCAAACCTCGTGATTCTTTTTTCTACCATTTTTTCCTTCAATTCCTCAAGTAATTAACAATTAATTAACATATTTAATTACTTGTTAACTAATTTTAATCATCCAATCATCAAATCAAAAGTTTTATAGGTGATGAACTTTTTTTAGGCTTAAAATTTTTCTAAGTGTCAAAATTCACTTCTTCTTCTTCTAAACTCATATTTTCTTCTATTTTAAAACTATTTAACAATTAATTAACATCTTTGATTGCTTTTTAACTAGTTTTTAATCATAAAATCATTTCTTTGATCCTTCAAATTAAGTAACAAGTACTAATTCTTCTACTTTTGTTACTTGGTTTATTTTGAGTCAAAATTATTCTATACTTCTTTATTCTATTTTTCTAATCTTAATTCGTTGATAACCTTCTTGATTCAAGTCTGTTAGTTTGTTTGGGTCATCCTTGTTTCAAGAGTCACAAGAATCCATTCCATCACAAAGGATAGGCGGTCTTGAGTTTATTTAATGGAGCTAGTTCACTATCAATTTTGAGACGACACCATAGAAGGTGAGTTGAGAGTTACATACGAATGACGTGAGGCTTTTTCTACTAACCTCATTTGTTGAGTTTTGTAGGTATCATGAATACATGTTCAATTGGGGAGAGCTCGGAAAACATCATGGAGGTTCTCACCAACATCTCTAAGCAAGTAGTAGAAATTAATGGAAGGATGGGAGGTATGGAGGAAAGATTGGTACAGGTAGAAAATAAGAATAGAAGGAAAGAAATTCAACCCAAATATGAGAAGATAAGGAGGATATCGGTGCATTCCACCACCCTTACTTCGAAACAAGCTCATAATCTATGTTCTCCTACACAAAGCCGTACCCAGAACTACCAATGCCCACTTTTCAAAATCCTAACCCTCCAAACTACCTAAGACAACCTACACCACATCCAAATCCAAAGCCCTATCACCCACCACAAGAGAATCTTCCTTTTGTGGCCAACCAAGTCCAATAGAAAACTCCATTTCAAAATGATTCAAATACATCTTTTCATGAAACCTACACATCACATCCACAAAATGCACCAATAATGTGCTACCAAGACTACCAATACAAAAATCCTCTCTATGATGAGATTCATGAGGAGTTCAATAATGACAAGTTTTTGGAGCATGGAGGTAGGGATGGAAATGGAGTACAAAGGGAAGGAGTAAGACCTTGGGACTTAAGGTGGGACCAAGACAGAGGAGATCAAGAATATGGGAATAGGGGAGATCAGATTAAATATATAGAGGAAATATGATGGGATATAGAGGCTATAGGATAGAATATAGAGGAAATAGGTTTAGGGAGAGTAATGATCAAGATAGGGGCTTGAACACTATCAAGGTCACACTTCCAAGGTTTAAAGGAGGTAGTGACCCCAATGAGTTCTTGAAATGAAAAATTCAAAGTGAGCGTATCTTTCTCACAAATAATATCTCAGCAACTTTGAAGGTGAAGTACGCTCTCACGCAATTTGAGGGGTACACATCAACTTGATGGGAGTCCAAGAGGAGGGAAAGGGAGAGCCATCATAACTATGAATTACCTACTTGGCAAGAGTTGATTACACTTATGGAGTTAAGATACTTGAATCCAAACTACTACCAAGAGGTGCTCAAGAAGGTGTACATGTTGAGTCAAGGTACCAAAAGTGTGGAAGAATATTATGATGAGTTTGAGAACTTGCATATGAAGTCTAAAATCGAAGAGAATATGGAATGTATTGTAATACGGTTCGTGGAAAACTTGAGGTATGATATATTGAAGTCCTTGAAGCTTAAGCACTATGAGACTCTTGAAGTGGCTTTCCACTATGCCTTAAAGGTAGAAGCAGATTTGAAAGAAGAAAAGTCATAGAAGGCCAAAAGTTCTTTAACTTCCAAATGGAGCAAAGGTTGGGATAATTGGAAGACGACATCCAGGGAAAAACCTAAAGGGGGAGGTCAAGCTAACCAAGTCAAGCTTTATTACAAATCCAAGGCAAGTGAGCAACCACAAGGAACTAATAATTATAAAACTAACATTCCTCGACCCTCTATAATTCAATACTTTAGATGTTAAGGGAGGGGACATGTTGCTAGTGAGTGTCCAAACAGAATAACAATTGTTGCTCTTCGTGAAGGATATGAGACCGAAGATGAAGATGAAGGAAAAGAAAAATTGAGGGAGAGGGAGATAGTGGTAAAGGAGAAGAAGGTGATTCTAGGGATGAAGAAGAAAGGTTGGATGAGAGGGTGAATTTTTCTTTCTTCATGGAGAAGGTAAAGTCTTTGATAGATGATGATGAAGACTTGAACATGACTGACAATATTTCATGTGTCATGAGAATAATTTTGAGAGCCCTTGCAAAAGAAGAACTTGACCAAAGGGAGAATCTATTTCATGCTAGGTGCAAAATCCAAGATAAAGTGTGTTCCTTAATCATTGATAGTGGAAGTTGCACCAATGTGGTGAGTAGTTCCTTGGTGGAGCATATGAAAATACAAACCAGAAAGCATCCCAATCCTTATAAGCTACAATGTCTCAATGAAAGGGGAGACATTAAGGTCCTCAAACAAGCAAGTATTCGGTTTAGTATGGGAAAGTACAATGAGGAATTGGTTTGTGATGTGGTTCCCATGTTGGCATGTCACTTACTATTAAGGAGACCTTGTTAATTTTATAGAGATGTTGTGCACCAAAGTAGATCCAACAAATACACTTTCGTGATTGAAGGTAAAAATATGTGCTTGCACCTCTCACTCCATATCAAGTGAGTGAGGACTATTGGGTTATGAAGGAGCTTCGGGAAAGATTAAAAACCGTGGAGGCAAAAGGTGACGCGAAAGTTCCACCATCGTTCCAAAGGAGGGGAGTGCCTTGGATAAAAAGAAAAAGAAAATGTGCATGATAACAAAGCCAAGTGAGTGTTTAAAGGGTGTGGATGAGAGAAGCTTTCTAGTGTGCCTTGTCAACACTTAACCTTTTGTTACATGCTAACCAAGATACTAGCACTTTGCTTAGTATTATTTCTTCTCTTTTTCATGGATATATGAGCTATTTCCAGATGAGATGCCTGATGGATTACCACCCTTGAGGGGAATCGAGCACCAAATAGATTTTATTCCGGGTTCACAAATTCCCAATCGTCTAGCTTATAAGAGTAACCTGGCAGAAACCAAAGAGCTATCAGGGCAAGTGGATGAGCTTATTGAGAAGGGGTTGATCAAAGAAAGACTAAGTCCTTGTGCCATACCAGTAATTCTTGTTCCCAAATGCTTGGATAATGTGTATAGATTGTAGAGCCATAAATAAGATCCCAATGAAGTATCACCATCATTCCTTGACTTGATAATATGCTTGATAAGGTATGTGATTATATTATTTTCTCCAAGATTGACCTTCAAAGTGGGTATCATCAAATTATGATGAAATCGGGTGATGAGTGGAAGACGGCTTTTAAGACAAAGTTTTTGTTGTATGAATGTCTTGTGATGCCATTCGGATTGACAAATGCCCCAACAACTTTCACGAGATTAAAGAACTATGTTCTCAAACCTTTAATCAACAAGTTTGTTGTTGTGTATTTTGATGACATACTTGTGTATAGTAAGACAATAGAGGAATATGTATCCCATTTGAAACAAGTTTTTGATGTTCTACTATGAGAGCGTCTCTTTGCTAACTTCAATAAATGTTCATTTGGTGTTGATAAAATTGTGTTTTGGGTTTTGTGGTTAGTGTAAATGGGATTGAGGTCAATGAAGATAAGGTGGATTCCATCAAGACTTTGCCGACCCTAATCAGTACAACCGAGGTAAGAAGTTTTCACGGGTTAGCAAGTTTTATCGGCGATTTGTGAAGTGATTTAGTTCAATTGCTGCTTCTTTGACTGAACTGATCAAGAAAGATGTACCTTTTGTATGGGGTGAGGAACAAGAGAAGTCTTTTCAAGCCTTGAAATAATGTTGAGTTTTGCACCTTTGCTCCAACTACCCAACTTTGATAAGGCCTTTGAAATTGAATGTGATGCTTCAAGTGTTGGTATAGGTGGTGTGTTGATGCAAGAAGGAAAACCATTAGCTTTGTTTAGTGAAAATTTAAAAGGAGCTACACTCAAGTACTCAACTTATGACAAGGAATTGTATGCACTTGTGCAAGTGTTGGCTCATTAGCAGCACTACTTGTGGCACATAGAGTTCATGATAAGGACTGATCATGAGTCCTTGAAGCATCTTAAGGGGCAATCAAGTTGAACCAGCAACTTGCTAAGTGGGTTGAATTCATTGAAACCTTTCCATATGTGATCAACTACAAGCAAGGCAAGGATAATGTGGTTGCAGATGCTCTATCAAGAATGTTTGTATTGGTCAATACCTTAGTTTCTAGAATGATGGGGTTTGAAAGCTTAAATGGATTCTATTCTATGGATTCCAACTTCAAAGATACCTTTATAAATCTTAGTCAAGGTAAGCGAGTTGATAGGTACCAATTGGTGGATGGTTTTTTGTTCAAACATGGTCGAGAATGTGTGCCCATGAGCTCACGGAGAGAGTTATTTTCAAGGAGACTTATAGTGGTGGTTTGACGGGACACTTTGGGGTACCAAGAACACTTGATATTCTTAAGGAGCAGTTCTTTTGGCCCAAGATGAAACATGATGTGGAGAGGATTTGTAGACAATTTCTACAATGCAAGAAAGCCAAATCCACGATTAGGCCCCAAGGTAAGTATACTCCTCTTCCTACTCCTAATGGTCCATGGATGGATATTTCTATGGACTTTGTGTTGGGACTGCTTAAGACTAAAGGAGGACATGATAGTATATTTGTGGTAGTGGATAGATTTTCTAAAATGGCTAATTTTATTCCATGCCATAAATGTGATGATGCATCCCATGTAGCATCTTTGTTTGTTATCAATGTGCTTAAATTGCATTGAGTCCCTCAAACCATTTTTATTGATAGGGATTCCAAGTTTCTAATTCATTTTTGGAAGAATCTATGGGGTACACTTGGTACCAAACTTCTGTTCTCTACTTCTTGCCATCTTCAAACGATGGTCAAACCGATGTAGTCAACCGGACTCTTGGAACCATGCTTCGATGCATGATTAACAGAACCCCAACTACTTGGGAAGATCGTTAACACTTGATTGAATTTGCATATAATCGGTCATTCCACTCCTCTATTGGAATGTCTCAATTTGAGGCATGCTATGGTTTTAAAGCCTTGTTTCCATTAACCATTATTCCTTTGTCTAGCGATGTTGTTGTGAGCCTAGATGCCAAGAAAAGGGCAAAAGAGATGATGAACATTCATGCCAAGGTCAACGAGGCCATTGAAAAGAACAATTCAAAGGTGGCCATTCAAAAGAATTGAGAGAGAAAGGGTAAAATTGTCAAAGAAGTGTCCTCTTTATTTCCTTAGTATAAATATTAGTCTTTTATCATTTTGCAAGACTTAGACTATGTTGAATATTGACTCTCAAATTGTAGTATCTTCTTAATGAGTAATTAGGGTGTATATTGAGATTGCTAGTTAACTTATCGAGTTTGATTAATCAAAGTGTTATGCTTTTGTGATTTTTGTTTCATTTGATTATTCTTCCTTGGGTTAAATTTAGGTTGTTGAAGTCAATTGGGAGGTGAGGTTTTTAGTCCCTTGTTGCCCATAATTTCAATAACTTGAGTATTGATCCACATATCCTCTATTTCTTTGTTTCTTTCTTGTTTGATCTTTATCAGGTTGTGAGCCTCCTTGCATTCTGTAGGAATCCTTTTTTTTCTTTCAGTTATTATATTAGTTCATTAGGAAGTCGTGGTGTTTGTCCTTCAATCTATCTCAGTTGTTTTAGAGGCTTCATTGATACTTAGTTAGATGTTAGTTAATTCATCATTATCTTGTTATTGGCTTATTTTCTCATTTGAGTTGCCACTTTGGCTAAGTTAAATGTTTATTCATTAAAACAATATGAATTTAGTTGAGACAATTAAGTTATTTAGCATTTGAATCCTTGTCTTTATGCTTAAATTATTCCGTTGAGTATGTAAGCCAGACCAAGAGTTCGCTTGGGGCCAACAATGGTTCTCGAGTGTCGTCCATGCCTAGAGTGTAGGCTCAGGGCGTGACACAAGTCTAAGTTCAACCTCAAATTCTATATAAGTTCAAGTTCTAAGTTGTTCAAGTTCAAGTTCTAAGTTCTAGTTCAAATTCTATGTTCAAGTTCTAATTTCAAGTTCAAATCTAAGTTAAATTGTAAATTCTATGTTCAAGTTCAAGTTCTAATTTCAAGTTCAAGTTCTATGTTCAAGTTCACATTCTGAGTTCATTTTCAAGTTCTAACAAGTTCAAATTCTAATTTGAAGTTCAAGTTCAAATTCAAATTCAAGTTCTAATTTAAAGTTCAAGTCTAAGTTCAACTTCAAAATAGGTTTTGTTTGTTCTAATAAATTTATAATAAGTTCAAATTAATTAAGGTCAATAAGATTTTCAAGTACTACGAATTCTAATTAAGTTCAACTAAAAGCCAAATTCTAATAATAATAAAAATTAAGTTATAATAAATTAAAGTCAACAAAATTTCTAGTTCATATTTCTAATTAAGTTCAATTTATAGTAAATTCAAGTTATAATTAATTATAAGTTATAATTGAGTTGTAATTGAAATCCCTAGAATTCCAAATTCAAACTAGCTAGGTAGTGGCTCAAATTCAAACTATTAGACTGAAAATGTCAAATATAATTCAAAATATTCCTAGTAAATTCCAAATTCAAACTAGTCTTAAAATCACAAGTTCAAAGTATCGTCCTAGAATCCAAAAATCAAACTAGTGCTAAATTCTCAAATTCAAACTATTAGTCCTAAAATCTCAAATATAATTCAAACTTGTCCTAAATTTGAAATTCAAACTAATCATAAAATCACAAATTGAAATCACTCCTAAAATCTCAAAACTAAACTAATTAACTCAGGAAATACCCAAATTCAAACAAGTCATTAAATGCCCTAATTCAAACTAATCCCAAAATCTCTATCTCAAACTAGTCCTAAATTCCAAATTCAAACCAATATTAAAATCACAAATTCAAAATTGTCCTAAAATCTCAAAATCAATAATTAACTCAAGAAATACCCAAATTCAAACAATTCTTTAAATGCCCTAATTCAAACTACTCTCAAAATCTCTAATTCAAACTAGCTAGTCCTAAAATCAAAATTCAAAAACTACTCCCAAATTACCCCAGTTCAAGTCTAGTCATAAAATACCCTAATTCAAACTAATCCTAAAATTACACAAATTCACTCACTAATTAATATTCTCTAATGCAAACTAACAATCAATAAACACAAATTCAATAATCTAGTTTCAATTAAACAGCTAACAAGATCAAAATATAGCTTAATTTGAAAAAATAATAATCACTTAATAAAACCTAACTTAAATTAGGAGAAGGAGAGATTGAAGAGAGAGGAGAATGAGGTGCAGGCGGTGGCGTCTGATCCGTTAGCAAAGGAGAAGTAGGCGGCGACTGGCTCTTTTCTTCGGCGACATCAGCGACGGTGGAGAAAGGAGAGAATTTTCAGAAATGGGGAAGGGGGAATAGGGGAAAATCACGACTGGTATTTTACATATTTAATGAAAATCAACGGACGACGTCTCTATGTCCGTCACTTTATTTAAAAAAATAGTTGAACAATATTTTGACCAAAAAGTGATAGTCTAAGAGAGGCTCTCAGTCGCTTTTTAAAAAATGTTGACCAAGTTTTTTGAAAAATAAGCGAGGACATAAAGACGATTTCCGTCATTTAAAAAAAAAATATTGTAAAATAAATTAGAAGCGACAGAAAGCTGTATAATATTTTCGTATATAATTATTTTAATAAAAGCGACGGAAGACATCGCTATGTATATTAAATAAATAATTTTATATATATATATAGTCCGCTAAAAAAAGTGATGGACTAAGAGATGTTGTCCATCGCTTTTCATCAAGAACATTAGAAAATAATTATTTTTATTAAAAAGCGACGAACAACGTCTCAAAAGCTGTCGTTATTTTGAGCGACATCGTCTGTCGCGCTTTTCAGTCCGTCGTTTTTCCCAAGTATTTTGGTAGTGTTTGGACTGTAGGGTCTTAAAATAAAATTGTTATACACTAAAAGTTCTAAATTAAGATCAGAACTATTGTACATTTATGTAGAAGATTGTGCCGAGTGATTATTAATTGTTCTTAAATGCTAAGGTCAATTCATTAGTGTGAAAATATTTTGGATATCAATTACGCTTACTAGAATCTCCTACAACAAAGTTGAGTTTAAAGTTTTCCTATCGATTGAGTTTCAATATAAGATTTTAATTGGGACAACTTCAAATGACCATATCTCTCATATCATAATTAATTATATAGTTCATTACCTGATATATTAAAGGAATACAAGCTCTGTTTCCAAAGCCACAAAATTTGGCTCATTTAGAGTTCAGAGTAAAATATTACACTTGTTTTAAGAAAATAATACACATTTGAATACTTCATAAGAAATTGATTAAATACTACTCTTTCGTCTCATACTAAATGGGTATCTGCCTAAAAATAGATGTCTCATATTACTTGATACTTACTCAATCAAGATAATATTAATTAAAATTTTCTCATTTTACCCTACAGTTAATATAATCTGTTGAATGTGAACAATTCTGAATACTAGTTATTCATATACTCTATTTATACGTTTTTCTAACTTATTTTTACGTATATTGATATGATCAGAGAGAACTAAAATGGATTAATCTATTAATAATTTTTTATTTTGTAAAATAGAAAATATCTCTCTAATATGAGACCGACAGAGTTATTATTATTGATAGATATTTATAAAGTTAGTTGACCAAACACAATTTATTTTTTGCCAAAAATATTTCTTGAAATATGTTAAATTTAAAAAATGCACTAAACGCGCATGAAAAAATTTCAGATTTCAACATAATTACATGATAAAAAGTACTTCTTTCGTTCCATATTAATTGATTATTTTACTAAATCAAAAAAATATTAATTAAATTGTTTCTATATTACCTTTGCAATTAATATATTTTTAAGTCAAGACACTAAAAATGAACTACGTTTATCTAGAGCCTCACATGTGACTTAGGAGTTAATAACATGTAAATAAAGTGTTTAATAACTTGTAATAGTTGTTTTAAAGAGTTTTGGAGTCAAACGTCAAAGAACAACCAAGACGTCCGGAAACTAGTCTTTTGCGTGCTAGTGTGTCCTTATATGTTTGTCTTGTTTTTTATGTGTTGTTTGGAGTCTAAAAACAGTATAAGTGACCCTAGTATCTTAATAGACATGTTAAGGGTCAAAACGTCTTGGTACGACTCCCCGAGGACCACCCTAAGGGCCCTCGAGCAGGACCCAAACGTCGAACAAGGAAGCTTCCCAAGGCACGTGCAGCACAAAGATTTGGAGCCTCTCACGCGTCGCGTGCCTGGAATGTAAACTTCCTGTGCGTCGCGCAACCAGCACAAGTCTCACAGCCTCAAAAATCTGGTGTGTCCAAATTAGTAGCTGCCTCCACGACGCGGAACCAATTCCCAGATTCGATTGCGTCGTTTTAAAGTTAAGTTTGACATGTCGAAAAGTCCAAATAAGTATGGGGTGTTTTGGTAACTCTGGGAGCCGGATATAAACTTTTTTGATGTCCTATTTAACCTCTTTCCCAAGTGAAAACCCCAACACCCAATAAGAAAATCAAAAATCTCAAAACTGTCTTCTCTTCCAAATTCTCTCAAACCTCCATTGGAGATCAAAACTCATGTTCAAGCTAGGGGCTGGATTTTTATGGTTTCTTCTACAGTTGTTCATGGGATTATCATATATTAAGGTATGATAATAGTTGATCCTTATTTAACCTTTCATCTAACGAGTTCTTTCAAAGGTTCTTCAAAGAGAATTTATGATAAAAAAATCCTATCTTTCAATCTAGCCATGGGTTCATTGTTAAAGTGATTTCAAAAGCATTCTAATGGTGAATATGTGATTAATCTATGGTTTTAACATGATTTTCAATCCAATTCCATGAAGAACCCATGATCTCCTGAATTATTCAAATTACCCATTGATATGGGTCTTGTGATCTTGATTAGATTATGATTCAATTGTTATTAAATTATAGTATATTGTTTAATCCTAGTATTATATATATCAATTGATTATGAATTAGGGATAATTGATCAATGATTATAATAGCTTGGATATTGGGTAAGTTGACCCATTTCCTCTAATTATCTTAGAATGTATATCGAATTGTGTTGATTGGTATGGTCCACTTATGGTGGCGATATTTACATTCTTGCCTATCTTTATGTGTTGTGATCATGGCCTTGAAGGCATTATATGAAAGATCAATTGATATGATGATTTCATCTTTATGAAGTTGATGGGTGTAACCCTTGATTCTAGTATTATGTTCTAAGTGAACTGATGTTATTTGATGTTATATGTATAGTCTTCCACACTAGTTGCATGATCTAGGGGTGTGGATGATGTTGTATATATGTGATGATCATGTTAGTGTTTGGTATGGTCTACATGGCTAGTAGTGATGAATACTCTTGTAGCATGACCCCTATGTATATGAACCCTATATGAATGTGTAATCTTATACATGTAGGAGTTTTCTATTCTAATGTTGAATATGTTCTTGCCTCCTATGATGTAATGTGAGTGTGTGGCCTATAGTCCCTAAATGTTCTATGTTTGAGTCTTTTATGACTTAAAGGATTACATATATATGTGTGTTGTGATCCTATGAAGGATGGTTTACTAAGTAACTAATTTGTTTCTCTTATGTGATCATGATGAGCAATATGAACACACACACACTCTCATGCATAATTTTGAGTAGGATAGATTTACGGTGTCAATCGAAATTATAGTTTTCATATGCACCATTACCTATTACTATGCATGTAAAGTACATGATTAATGAATTATGAGCATGTGTTGCCTAGAGGTGTTTATGTGAAAGTATTTCTCAATATGTATCCACACACACGAATGTATGAATGGTAAAATTATGTGAAAGGATATTCTCACATAATATAGCTTCTATGATGAAAATCCATTCTCATCTTAGAAACCTTTGAGATATATGATGTATGAGGGAGAAAGTCCGTAAAGCCTATTTTATGAACTAATGATAATTAAAAGCTTAATAATACTAAAGAGGGAGTTTAAGCTTAGCACCGAGTGGATATGTACAATGAGGGAAAGACCCCTCTGCTATTGCAATACGTTGGGTCATCCAAGTGATACTCATGAGATGGAAGCTTCTCCGCGAATGCACTAGGTCGGGTTTCTAGAAGCAATCTCACTATCCCTTAACTACGTGCATCCGTAGGACATAGCTAGTGGATCCACCTAGATAGATATTATGTAGGTTCTACCTTGACAAGTAGAACACCTTTTTTTGGTGTGGGGTTATACGACACTAGATTCCATATAGCTCACATTGTCTATGTCGGTTATGGCTAAGCATCCCTAAAAGTTAAAAATTGAACTAAGATAAGATTATGATTATTATTAAGATTCCTTGAAAGACTACTTAGTGTAGGTAAGACTATGTACCTTACTTATACATTGCACAGGTGGACTCTAAGGGAAGTTATGATGAGGTTCCTTTATGAAATAAGGATTGCGGTTCATGTATGTAAATATGAATGTATGTCAAGTTTGACTTTACTTATGTCAAGACATGAATTATGATTCTGTATGTGAATTACACTTATAACTTCTAAATGGGTTTGCTTGGTATATGTGGGGGTATGGAACTCCATGTGTACATTGCACAACTAAACTTGTGAAGGGGTTGTGAGGGTGGTTTACCTATGATATGAACTAAATGAGTTATGACTAAGATGTAATCAATGAAAGAGTTCTTATGTGACCATTAACGAAGTATGTTGGTCTTATGTCTAAGGCTAAGGAGATGTGCCTAAGTCTAGGATGACTTCTTAGGATCACTTGGTATGAGTAGTATTATGGGATTCTACTTGTACATCGCACTAGTGAGATTTGGAGGTTGTCTTAGGTCATGGTTCTTATGTGTATATTGTGCCTTAATGAATATGCCTTAAATGTGATAAAATGGCTTCAAGTATTGTTATGAGTGATATCCATGTCTATATGAGGTACGTGAATTATATTGTGCCAATGTCTCTAAAGTTTCTTTAAAAGGGATGTTGCATGGTTTCTAACTAAATGTCCTCTTTAAATGAATGTTTTTGCGTGGTTGTCATACTTAGTGTATTCTTGTACTAATATCATTCTTCTTCATCTTTTTACACAAAGTGTAGGTGGTGATGGATAGATGTCTCCTAAGTGAAGAGCTTGGATAGATATCCCAAGATCAAAGAAAGGCGTCCTTATGATTCAAGGTTACCTATATCAATACGTTCTTTAAGTTTATGTAATAGCTTAGATTATTATGTTATGTTGTTAAGGGTCATGTCCCTATTCTACTATATTGATGTTGAATCTAAGATGGCAAAAAAGACTTAGAGTCTAATTATGTACTTATAATATTTTATATATATGAAGTGATGTTCTAGCATATGATGTACTAAGAAAAAATTTAAATTTTCTTCTAAATTTCCAAGTATATGCAATGAAAGATGTATAATGGCTTATCAAGACCTCTCAGAGGTCAAGTACCCCGTGTTACTTATAGGGGGTGCTCCCCGGTCGTGACATTTTAAGTGTTCACATTTGATTGTAAAATTTTCAAGAATTTTTTTAAGGGTGAATTAGTAAAATAATCTTCTTATTTATAATTTTTTAATATGTGTAAAGAGAAAAATGATCAACTAATATGAGACGGAGGGTGTAATATACTCTCCTTTTTTTTATATTTCCTTTTTGTTGTTTCACTTTGGTTTTTCCTTTATCATTTCCTCGATTTACACAAACATCATTTTCTTCGGTGTTGAAGTGTAATCTCCTACTTTTTAAAAAAATTAATTAAAAAATGGCTTATTTCCTTTAAATTGCAAACAAACTAAAAAGCATCTGATGAGTGATTGCCCCACACAAAGTAAAGTTGAAAGTTATAATTTCAAATAATCAAGATAAGTGTCACGACCTGCCACTCTATTATTTACATTAGGCTTGGAGTGGTTTGAAGAAGACTCTAGAATACTTGAGGGGAACTTTTCGGAGACTTAAAATTCTCTAGGCTTGTAGAGAATTCTAGAAGAGGGGCTAGATTGTAAATATGTAGAGACATGTATAGTAATTTTTATTTATACTTTATCCCGTACGAGAGTAGTATAAACGGAGGGGCTCTCATTTAAAATTCAACAAAGAAAGTTGTAAGTAATCTTACAAATCTTTTTTAAAAACTAACATGTGTCTTTCTTCATTCTCGTAACGGTCTAAGTTTGTCACGACCCACAGTGTCGTGATTAACACCCACACTATTTCTTTGGTGGGAGAACTATTACTACAACCCAGACTAAACAACTTAGCCAAAAACAATGCATTTTGAAGTAGGTTTAAATAACAATAAAAATATGGAGTTCCCATAAATTCTAAAGGTTTAAGCAATTAAATAACCAAACTAATGCGGAAGAACAACTCCTAGAACCTGAAAGTCATTGTACCAAAACTCTTCTAACAATAAGTATAATAGCAAGGGGTACAACCCCAAACTAAACAACATCTTACACACAGTTTGAGTCAAAAAAGAATGAACTTAAACAAAAAAGATCCATGGACACTTGAAAGAACTGACTCACCCTTGAATCCGGTCAGGCTCAGTAGTCACCTTGCTGATGTCTATCAATATCTTCCTGAAGATACCCTATACTCAAAAAAGAAAAAGCAACTGCAGTATTAGTACACAACCACAGTGTACTGGTAGGATCACACGTCTATTCCAGTAAGCACAACATATATCAAAATTACAACACGGTAAATATATACATATACAATTATCATCACTTACGAACTAGTACAATTTCACAATTCTCAAGATATACAGTTATATCAAGTCAATGGTCCTCTCATGGAACCCAATTCAATGGTCTCCTCATTGAACCAAAACCCAAACTGTTAGCATACTCGGACGTGGTTCCTGATCCAATATTTATTCCATAATGTGTCAATCGATCCCATATTTATGACGAAACGTAGGAATCGATCCTATATTTATGCTATAACGTAGGAACTGATCCCATATTTATGCCACAACATGACAATTGTTCCATGTTAATGTATCGGAACGCAAAACCCGATCCATTCAATAAACTAAAATCACAATATATATTCTCACAATGAAACAAGAAGAGGCGATTCATGGCATGAAGTTACTTCGTTCATACTTAATTAAATTAGGTGTGATCAATAGGGTTCATTCACATAGATGCATGCATTACAATGAAGCAATTACTAACATGCATCACACAAAATATGAAATCATATAACACCCAAATGCATAGGAACCTTAGAACATTATCTAACAAGTTGTTCTTCAAAATCAAAAGAAAAATGATTTCCTTTTGGATGGAATTCTACACGCACACTTCCTCTTCGTAAGTGATAAAAAATCTATTTCTATGTTGGGTAGTGTTTGTGTCACGACCAGAATCTAGACCCCAGACGAGACCGGCGTCGTTGACCTCTTAGAGGTCGCAAACAAGCTTACTTACGTCATTCTTACTTCATCTAGGTTAATTTTAGCGGAAAATTTGAAACTTTTTGTTTCTTAACATACTTATTAAACATTCTCATCATTACATAATTGTTCACCATCAACCATCTAATATTAAGATCATCAAATGAAAGAAATAGTATAATATAGTAATAAAGATGTACTTGCCAAAATGGCACCAATACAATCTCCGAATAAAACAGGAAAGAAACGCTAGTGGAACATGCTCCACTAGCTCAACTCTAAAACTAATGCTAGAATATAAATGGCAGCATCCACGAAAGCATGAGGGCCTACCAAGTCCGGATGAATGCTCGACGTCCAGATAGCTTCAGCGTCAACCTGTAGCTCTAGTGTCCACCTGTACCTGCACCTAAAACTGTAGAGTTGTATAGGGTTAGTACACACTTGAAGTATGGGTATATGCAAGCACACACCAAGGACATGCATGAGAAAGGATAGCTCTTTCCTAACAACATGATTATAGAAAGTCAAGTCAGTGGACTTGCCAAATTGAGATTAGGAAAGTTAGAGAATCTTCCAAATTTGGATTAGGAAAGTCAGTGAGCTTTCCAAATTTGGATTAGGAAAGTCAATGAGCTTTCCAAATTTGGATTAGGAAAGTCATGCCATGAGAGTAACATGCATCATCATAATTATCATACTGCACATAACACATAACATCTTACACATAGCACATATCATATGGCATACAACACATAACATCTTTTATAACATTCATTCATATGCCATGAGACCTTGGAATCATGGACTTGACATTAAGACTTTCCAAAATGAGGGCTCAACATATGGGACCTCAACTAGGGAGTCTTCATTAGCAAACACAGAGTCTGCTTCATTCATTCATACGTACTTCATTTCATTTCGTTCATAGGCCAGTGTAACCACCAGCTATACCTAGGATGTAGTTTAAGACTTTCATCGGGTTTGCTGTGCAATGATCAAGAATAACCTAGTGTCATTACTTGAGACTAGCTTACCTCTTGATTATCTTATCCTAACACCTTTGGTATCATTCATTTCATTATGTGCATCATTTGAGGCTGGCCTCATTCATTCATTGGGAACTTTAACTTTAACCGACATAGATCATGTGAGCATCATGAAATCCAGTGTCTCCCCCACACCGAAAAGAGGTGGAATCACCGGCCAAGGTGACCCAAAAACATGCTAGCGTACATGGGAATTTAACCCCGCCAGATCTCTATATTGGCAGTATAGGTTCGAAGACCAGGAGATATAAGGAGACCCATACCCAGCAAGACGGACTGTCTCATCTCATGAGAGTTACGTGAACCTCCGCCCTTCCCTAAAAAAGGCATCACCGCTCATAGCTAGTCTATCGGTGCTCAGTATAAAGTTCCATTACATTCAACTCATACGTCATGGAAGCTGGCTTCTAGTATGAGGACATCATAGCTCATTAGATGATTTCTCATCTCATCATTAGTATTCAGTGTGTTAATCTCAATACTTTCATTAGAGTGTTCATAGAGACTGGTCTCTTCATTATCTTACACTCTCATAGGTGAGTACGTTTTGGTAACATTTACTTAGGCTCATTTGAGATTGTTCTCATCTTTTACATTAGCCTCATATCATGTTGTCACCACATTCATTAACATTAGCACATTTGCTCTTCATAATTACTCACCCCTTTTTACGTGAATGTTCAGTTCATCATATGCCAATTTATTTGGCCATTTGTGTATTTCACACTCTTACTTAACCCTTCTAGGGTTTCGTCATTTCATTGCATAATAATCATTTCATCTTATGCCAATGCACTAGGCCATTTAGTGTGTTTTACACTCATACTTAACCCTTCTAGGGTTACATCCTTTCATTACATACATCTTAGGTTCACTTCTTTAAAACGTATGCTAGACTTATGAGTCTATACACACAAGCCATGAGGCTTCATTCATAATTCATTAGGTAATTCATACATTCCTAAGATTATGTAGTACAAGACTTATGTATCTTGTATATATATGCCAAGATCTTAATTTTGATCTAAGTAGGTGGCATTATTCTTGAGTATTTAATTCACGTATGACTTATGTATCAATATGGAAGTTTGGGTAAGGAAACCCAAGTTCAAATCACTTGGATAACATTTCCAGTTTTCATTGATTTTATTTTTAATCTTCATGACATTGGGACTCTAGATCGAACCCCAACATTAACATTATATCCTTAGTTTTCTCCTTGGTTTTCCTCTTAGTTTGGCCGAAGGGTTGTGGGTTCGAACCCCCACAACCCCTTTTTATTTTTCATTAACATCTCATTGCCCAATTTCGCCTAAACCAAGAGGTTGTGGGATCAAACCCCTACAGCCTCTTTTAATTTGCTCTTTATTTCGCTGGGAAATTGGGAGGTTGTGGGTTCGAACCCCCACAACCTCCTTATTTTAATTTAAATTCGCTAGGGGCTGTGAGGTTGTGGGTTCGAACCCCCACAGCCTCCTATTTTTATTTTTAATTAAAACTCCCCTAGGCTAGGCGTTTGGCAGTGAGGTTGTGGATCGATCCCCCACAACCTCACTTTATTTTCTTATTTATTTCGCTCCTCTCCTTTCCAGCCTTGAGGTCGTGGGTTCGATTCCCACACCTCACATCTTCTTTTTCTTAAATTTTCTCTTCTCTCATTCACAACCTGGAGATCGTGGGTTCGATTCCCACGCCTCCCATTTATTTACTTAAATTATTTTTCTCCTCTTTCTCATCCAGTAACCCAATTTCGATTCCCCCCAGCCTCATTTTCCATTTTCTTTTCGCGAATTTCAGTATGCATACGGGTGAGGTCACAGGTTTGAATCCTGGTGGCCTCACCCCTTTAAAATTCATTAAATTTCCAGATTTTCTTTATTAAACTTTAGTCTAAATTACCCTTGCATAGTTGCTGGAAATTTTGGTCATTTTCAATTCATTTTTATCAACGTTTTTACTTGATTCATAGGGTGTATTCATATACCATTTTAACACATCTTTAGGCGCATCTTTCATGAGTTTATTTGGCTAGAAGATTGTCACTCAATCAGCCACATTTCATTACAATGAACATCACGTTGTGTACAACTTTTGCACATAAAATACAAAGATTAAACATGCTAATTCACACTTGCAACAGTGAGTACATTCACTGCCAACGTTGCACACACACACATCATTTTTTTCACATGATTTCGGACAACATATTCAATATTCACGAAATTTTGAACATGCATACTTAACCATAAACACCACGAAAACACATTTCATTCCTACTTTGTACCAGCAAACATACCCAACCTATGATAAATGGGAGCTAGTGACATGGACATGCAATGGGGAACAACCCTAGTTTTCGGAATGATTATCTTGAATCTTAAGGGGTCTCTTGGGAAAGGGACCAAGAGAGAAGAAACCCATACCTTAATTGATGTTCAAAAGTTGAACTTGCTGCCCAAAACCCTCTCCAAAATCAGTCCAAGCCTCCTCAACGTCCACACCACTCGACGGACAACTTCTCTTTGCCTTAACGGTTTTGGTTACTTTGTTTTTCTTAAAATTTAATGTGAGTTCTTCAAGTGTGAAGAACTCTTGATATATTTTATGTTCTTCACGTTAATTGGCAGAGAGCAAACGTGAAAGAGATGGTGAAACGTGAGAGAGAGATCGTGAGAGAGAGTAGTCTAAGATTAGGAGTTTTAGTTTGGGAATTAGTCAAACTAGGACTCCTTATTAATTTAAATAAAATCCTTATTTAATTAGCTTAGTGAAAGGACCATTATTCCCTTACAAAATCAGATTTTAAAACATTAATTAAATCCCCAACTTGTTGCTTCCAATGGGGCTCGAACTCGGGTGTAGTGACCCTTGCGAAATGGACCATTTCGGGTCAACCCGAGCCTAATTGGTTCTTTAATTAAATTAATTAACTAATTAATTAATTCCTTAGGGTAATTACGATATTACCCTTGGCCTGGAAAAGACCATTTTACCCCTAGACCCTCAAAACATAAAATTTCCTCTTTTAAGTCCGGTAAACACTCTTTCGATTAAATCTTTATTTTCGAGAGCCTTACATGGTTGGTTCCAACCTTTCCAAGCTCAACTAACTCCCCAAGTTAGTTGGCTTGGACGTAGCAAGAGTTCTGAGGTCTGGTTCTACGCGTATCAATCCGTCTGAAGCTTGGTCTAATCGCAAGCATTCTTGACACCTTACACATTTATCTTATTCATTTTTAGGGTTGTTACAGTTTGGTATTTTAATCATATCTCATTCAATAGAACTTAGTAACAGTGCGTAAATATGATTTGGAAAGCTAATTTGTATCTGTAAAACTCTTATTTTTATGTAAAACTCTAATTTTGTTGTTATGAATACAAAAGGGACGCAACATATGACAAGTTCTGTCCAGATTCTGAAATTAGAAATCAAGTCTGTTCATCTGTAACTGTTTTGATTATATCTTTTTGTACAAAACGTATTTTATGGTTATTCCTGATTATTTGCAAGCTTAAGATATGTACTTACATCTTTTATGAAGGATATAAAGTCCATTTTTGTTGTTTCCTATTTCAAATTTAAATTGCGACTTGAAGTGCTTTTGTTGGACTAAATTACGGTTTTAGGAGCTTAATCATATTTGTACAGGCTAGGATTACATGTGATCATAATCCTGTTTTACATCAACATTATTGAGATTCTAGCATTTAAGTAATTTATTTAATTGTATTTTTAAGGTTGTATATACTCGTGAACAAGTTGAGGACCTTCATACGTTGGTTGGTCTACGGTTTGAACTCTTGAAGTTGTGTTGGACTGTTTCTTGTCTAAAGAACTTAGGTTTGTGTATAAACTTGTACTTGTACTATTTTTACCTGCTGGTATATCTGAAAGTTCATCTTGGTACCTTGGTTACCTCTTGAAACTTTGCATTGTCTTATTGTTGTCATTTTAAGACGTTAAAGACTCTTGTGTAACTCGACCACGTGTACGAATTGTTTGATCACTTGGCACTCTTGTTGGGACCTTGTACTTCTTCTTGCTATGACTTTGTCACTATTGGCATGCCTCTTGATTTGGATCATTTTCCATCTTGACTCTTGACTTTTAGTTCGTGTTAAGTATGAGAGTTGTCCATTTTAAGTACGAACTAGAAAGCCATTTTAATATGGTTCTTGGTTCTCTTGATTATTGAGCTTTGACCCTTCTTGATACAGGTGTCGACCCTTCTTGATACCTGCTCGTGCTTGGTTTGACGACATGATGTATATATTGAGCGAGTCTTGTTATTGAACCTCTTGGAAAACGGTGCTATGAGTGTTATTGATATTTGGATCTTTAAATATATCCAACTTGATACTCTTTTTATATTGTTTACTTGATTTAATGATTCTGTTCAAATGTGCTGCCCTTGACTTGAGAATGATAACTTAATGAATCTGAGTGCTCCGAATCTATAGTTTTACACCACTAAGCTATATGCTTAGCGATTGTTGTTTATATCGTAGGGAATGTTCATGAGGACGCTTGAAGTTGGCCCTTGAAGATGGAGATTTTGAAATACTTTAGGAAGATCACATTTGCATATAGGCATATACATTTTGTATAAATCGTGGGACTTTATTATGATCTATGTGTTGTATATTTACATGAAATTTTGAGGGCTGATTTGGTCATATCACCATGGGTTGTAATTTTAGTATGCTTATACATTTTTTTCTTTTTGGGGTGTGTAAACCCAAGTCTTTTAATATACTAATTTACTATATGTCTTGAAAGTTTGTGTGAAGCATGAACCGGCTGATTTCGGTACTCAGAAGTTGGTAATATTCTTGTTATTTCATCCTTAAGTGTAAGGATAATATATGCATGAGAAGCTCGTCGGTTATTTGCTTAACAGATTTTTGGAGGGTTTTTCGTCATAAGTTAAAATTATGTTCCATATCAATTTTGACCTTAAATAAATATTTAAATGGGAAAGATGCACATCCTTAACTAAATTATTCATTATGAACCTAATCCCTCAACTAGATTAAAATTAGTATGCCCTTCGTTAATCTCTTTTAATTGTCGCAAGTATTAAGTTAGGTTTCTTGTCAAGTTATAGTATCTCTCGGAAAGGGTCACTACAAGTGTTGGTATCCGAGCCTAGGTTTGTGGTTCTAGGACTTTTGCTGTGAATTAATTGTATTGTTATTCTCTTTTGAAAAGTTTCTATTTAGAGTTCATGTTCACTTACATGGTTTGCCATATTCTTATTGCATGTAGAGTGCACATGTATCATGTACATATCCCTAATGCAATGTGATCTTCCCTTTTGAAGGAATTAAGTTATGGCCTCTCCTTCTGACCGACCTATATAAGCTGCTCGTGAAGGTTCGGGTACCTCTGTTTCTCAATCTCATGCAATGGAAGAGGTTTTAGAACATATCTCGAATGAGTATGTTCCCCACACTAGTGGGTATGAAGTTGGAACCATCAACATGTAAGAGCTGGTTCACATCCTCACATGATTCATGGTACTCAAGCCATGAATCATCTTTTCAACAAATGGCTGAATTCTATACCACATGGCTGAATCGATGCATGATCCCAACAGGATTAACTTTGAGAAAATGAGGAAAATGGGTGGAGTGGAGTTTAAAGGCACTATTGGTCCTACTGATGCTGAACAATGGTTAGATCGCATGGAGAGGGTGTTTGAGCAGTTGGAGTGTTTATATTGCGAAATTTAAGTATGCTATTTCACTATTAAAAAGGATGCTTACGATTGGTGGGTAAGTGTTTAGAATGCCAAGGTAAGACCTCATATTCTTACTTGGGATGATTTTCTTAAGGAATTTTGTATGAAGTATGTACCACCTGTTTATTGTGATGCAATTTTTTTTTTAATCTAAGGCAACGCGGCTTGTATATTGCTAAATATGAGCAAAGGTTTCTAAGGCACTTTCGTTATTCTAGAGGTATTATTAAAGAGGAAAAAAATAAGTGCAAGAAATTTGAAGATGGTTTAAATGATTTCATTAGGAAGAATGTGGCAATCCTGCAACATCAGAACTTTTGTAAGTTAGTGTCCGCTACTTTTACTTGGTAACGACTTGATAAAGAAGAAGCTAGTAGAAATGAAAACAGATTTTAAAATCCTAGACCATATTTAGGGGGTTCATCAAAAAGGGGAAGGTTTGATAATTCTAAGACTAGTAGTTATTACAGGCCAGCTCAACAAAAGCAAAATAGATCAGATTTTCCTATAGCTAGCACTCCAAATTATGGCCAAGGCAAGCCTCGCATTCCCACTTGTCCGCAATGTGGAAAGAATCATTTTAGTACCTGCAGGAGAGACTCTGGTTCATGTTTTAATTGTGGGATCTTTGATCATAAGGTGAAGGACTGTTCTAATCCTAATAATGCTCCTTCCTTGAAAACTGAAGGTTCGGTTCATAAGCATTCTTTTAATCCTCCTCAAACTAATAAAGGTGCAAGGCTTATAAACACCCAAGAAACAGGTACAAGTGGAGCTAATCAATCTAGGTTACAAAGGGGTACTACACACTCTTATGCTATGAGGAAAAGGGATGATCAAGATGGTCAAGACGTGGTTGTCGGTAAATTCCACTTATTTGACTTGTGTGTGATTACATTGTTTGATCATGGTTCTACACATTCCTATATTTGTTCATCATTTGTTCATCCTGAAAATGTGAAATCCATCAGACTTAATTATGATGTGCTGGTTGAAAGTCCATTGGGTTATCAGGTTGTGTGTAAACGAATTTATCGTGATTGTCCCTTCGTGATTCAAAACATGGTCTTCCCTGCTGATTTGATTAAAATTCCCTTCAAGGATTTTGATGTTATTATCGGGATGAATTGACTTTATAAATATGGAATTTTCCAGAAGACTTCCTAGAAAACCTTCCTTGATTTCCCCTGAAAGAGAGGTTGAGTTTCCAATCCAGCTTATTCCTGGATCTACCCCTATTTCCATCACTTCTTATAGAATGGCTCCAACATAATTAAGAGAATTGAAATCTCAACTGCAAGAACTTCTTGAGATAGTTTTTATTCGACGTAGTGTTTCTCCTTGGGAGCCCCTATTTTATTTGTAAAGAAGAAAGATGTCACTCTTAGGCTTTGTATTGACTATAGGTAATTGAACAGAATAATGATAGAGAATAGATATTCACTACCAAGGATTAATGATTTGTTTGATCAACTGAAGCGTGCTAAAGTATTCTCTAAGATCGATTTAAGGTCTGGATATCACAAACTGGGTGTTAGATAGAATGATATTCCTAAAACTGCTTTTAGAACTTGGTATAGTCATTATGAATTTTTGGTGATGCCATCCGGATTGACAAATGCTCCAGAGGTATTCATGGAACTAATGAATCGAGTATTCAAGCCTTATCTTGATCAGTTTGTGGTTGTTTTTATAGATGATATTTTAATATTTTCCAGAAGTAGTGAAGACCATGATAAACACCTACAGATTATTTTGAAGATTTTGAAGGAGAAAGAACTTTATGCAAAACTTTCTAAGTGTGAATTTTTGCTTGATGAAGTGTCTTTTCTGGGACATGTTGTATCAAGTGAGGGCGTGAAGGTGGATCCTAGTAAGATACAAGCAGTTGTTGAATGGAGACCTCCCAAAAGTCCGACTGAGGTAAGAAGTTTCTTAGGCTTAGCAGGATACTATAGAAGATTTTTGAAAGGCTTCTCCATTATTGCCTCCCCTTTGACTATGCTCTTGCAGAAGGAAGTAAAGTTTATTTGGGATCAAAAATGTCAAGAGAGATTTGAATCTCTCAAATCCTTGCTGACTCCTATACTTACTCTACCAATTGTAGGGAAAGAATATGTATTGTACAGTGATGTTTCTCACAATGGTCTAGGATGCGTTTTGATGCAAGACGGGATGGTAATTTCTTATGCCTCTCGAAATTCAAAACCACATGAATTGAATTATCCTACTCATGATCTTGAATTTGCTGCTATAGTGTTTCTTTTAAAAATATGGAGGCATTATTTGTATGGAGATAAATGTCATATATGCACTGATCACAAGAGCTTAAAGTACTTGGGTACTCAAAAGGATATAAACCTAAGACAACGTAGATGGCTTGAAGTCATCAAGGATTATGACTGCACAATTGATTATCATCCAGGTAAAGCTAATGTGGCTGCCGATGCCTTAAGTCGAAAATCCTTCGCAAGCATTTATTTGAGTCCTTTGACATTGCTCCTTGAGTTAAGATCCATGAATGTTTGTTTTACACCTGATTCAAATGGTTCAGTTATTGCTAATTTGCAAGTAAAGCCAATATTACTTGAACAGGTGAAGGAAGCACAAATGTTAGATGATAAACTTGTAAAATTGATTAGAGAAGTCCAAAATGGGGAAAAGCTTGATTTTTCATTAATAAAGGAAAGTGTGTTACTTTATCAAAATAGGCTATGCGTCCCTAATGATGATAAATTGTGGAGACAAATATTGAATTAAGTACATACTTCACCATATGCAATGCATCCTAGAGGTACAAAGATGTACTTGACCATCAAAGAAAAATATTGGTGGAATGGTATGAAAAGAAGACATTGTGGAGTTCATTTAAAAATGTTTGGTTTGTCAACAAGTAAAGGCAGCACATCAAGTGCAAGTTGGTTTCCTACAACCCTTGTCAATGCTGGAATGGAAATGGGAGAGAATAACTATGAATATTGTTTCTGGACTTCCTTGCACTCAGAGAAATCATGATGCATTATGGGTGATTGTTGACAGGATAACCAAAAGTTCTCAGTTCTTAGCAATCAGAATAGATTACTCACTTGACCGTTTAGCCGAGTTGTACATTAATGAGATTGTAAGATTACATGGGATCCATGTGTCCATTGTATCTGACTGATACCGAAGGTATACATTTACATTTTGGGGCAGCTTGCAGGAAGCTTTGGGTACTAAGTTGAAATTCAGCACTTCGTTCCATCCTCAACAGAAGTCCAGTCGAAAAGACTGATACAAACTTTGGAGGATATGCTTCGACCTTGCATTATGGAGTTTGAAGGTAGTTGGGACAAACACTTGGCTTTGATAGAATTTTCTTACAATAATAGCTACAAATCATGTATTGGAATGCCTCCCTATGAAGCCTTATACGGAAGAAAATGTCGGACCCCTCTTTTTGTTGGAGTGAAATTGGTGAAAGAAAGCTTTTTGGTCCTAAAATGGTGCAGTAAACAGAGAACAAGGTAAAAATTATCAAGGATCGTTTAAAGGTTTCTTCGGTTAGAAAAAATTCGTATGCTGATCTAAAAAGGCGTAACATTAAATATCAAGTTGGAGATAAAGTATTCTTAAAGGTGTCTCCATGGAAAAAGATTATGAGATTTGGCAAAAAAGGAAAACTTCGTCCCCGATTTATTGGACCTTATGAGATACGTGAAAGGGTGGGACCAGTTGCATATAAATTGGCTTTGCCACCCGAGTTAGAGAAGATCCACAATGTATTCCATGTTTCTATGCTTAGTAGATATCGCTGTGATCCATCTCATGTTCTTCCTGTTGAAACTATTGAGGTTAATCCTGACTTGACGTATAATGAAGAACCTATCCTAGTTCAAGCTCGAGAAGTAAAGTAGCTTATGAATAAGAGAATCTCCTTAGTAAAGGTACTTTGGAGGAACCATTCTGGAAAAGAAGCTACCTAGGAGAGAGAAGAAGACATGAGGACACAATATCCACACTTGTTTCGGGACTAGTCTAAGGTAAATTTCATGACGAAATTTCTTTAAGTGGGAGAGAGTTGTAACACCCCTAAAATACTAGACCAAGATTTGCATGTCGATACACTGTTGATTAATTACTATAATATCTTTTATTCTCATTTTGGGGACTTGAAATTTTGTGAAACTTGCAACCTTGCTTAAGATAAGTGTTATCGTAATTTAAGGTATTGTATGAGGGTATTTGTGTAATTTTCTAATTATATTTACACATACATTGGAAGTGTGGGTATAAGGTATATAAATATAGGTATATATTTATGCTTTTTTGGGCAACCAACTATTTGATTGGGAAGCCCCTTTTGGTGACATATGTCCATGTGACAAGGATCACTTTTGTAGCTATATATCTTCATACCTCCTCTTGGGATTTTCATCTCACCTGAAGCACAGGAACCTTAGAAAATTATCTAACAAGTTGTTCTTCAAAATCAAGAGAAAAATTAGGTCATTCTGGCTAGAATTCGACACACACTTGGTAAGTGATAAATAATCTATTTCTGTGTTGGGTAGTGTTTGATATTTTAATCATATCTCATTCAATAGAATATAGTTTACAGTGAGTAAATATAGAAAGCTAATTCGTATATGTAGGACTCTTATGTTTATGTAAAACACTAATTTTACTGTTATGAATACGAAATAAGGGACACAACATATGACAACTTTTGTCCATATTCTGGAATTAGAATTCTTGTTTGTTCAACTGTTAGTGTTTTGATTATATATTTTTGTAGAAAACATATTTATGGTGATTCCTGATTACTTGCAAGCTTAAGAGATGTACCTACATCATTTATGAAAGATATAAAGTCCAGTTTTGCCGTTTCCTGTTTCAAATCTATGTTGCGACTTGTAGTGCTTTTGTTGGATAAAATTACTTTTTTAAGAGCTTAGTCATATTTGTCCAGGCTAGGTTTACTTGTGATGATAATCTTGTTTTATATCAACATTATTGAGCTGCTAGGAATTAAATAATTTATTTAATTATATTTTTCAGGTTGTATATACTCATGAACAAGTTGAGGACCTTCATACGTTGGTTGGTCTACGGTTTGAACTCTTGAAGTTGTGTTGAACTGTTTCTTGTCTAAAGAACTGATATTTGTCTATAAACTTTTACTTGTACTATTTTTAGCTGTTGTTACATCCGAAAGTTTATCTTGGTAGATTGGTTACCTCTTGTCACTTTGCATTGTCTTGTTGTTGTCATTTAAGACGTTAAAGACTCTTCTGTAACTCGTCCACTTGTATGGATTTTTTGATCACATGAAACTCTTATTGGGACCTTGTCCTTCTTGTAGCTGTGACTTTGTCACTATTGCAATTCCTCTTGATTCATATCATTTGCCATCTTGACTCTGGATTTTTAGTTTGTCTTAAGTATGAGAGTTGCCCATTTTAAGTACAAATTAGAATGCCATTTTTAATATGGTTCTTGGTTCTCTTGATTATTGGGCTTTGACCCTTCTTTCTACAGGGCGTCGACCCTTCTTAATACCTGCTCGTTCTTGGTCTAAAGAAGTGATGTATATATTGGGCGAGTGTTGTTATTGAACCTCTTGGAAAATGGTGCTATGAGCATTATTGACATTTGGATCTTTAAATATCCAACTTGATACTCTTTTTATATTGTTTACTTTATTTGTTGATTCTGTTTCAATTGTGCTTCCCTTGACTTGAGAATGATAACTTGGTGAATCTGAGTGCTCCAAATCTATAGGTTTACACCACTAAGCTATAATCTTAGCGATTGTTCGAGAGGATGCTTGAAGTTGGCCATTGAAGATGGAGATTTTGAAAACCTTAAGGAAGATCACACTTTCATATAGGCATATATATTTTGTATAAACCATGGGACTTGTACATGATCTATGTGTTGTATATTTACATGAAATTTTGAGGGCTGATTTGGTCATGTCACCATGGGTGGTAATATAAGTATAACTATATATTTTTTTTCTTTTTTTTGGGGTGTATAAACCCAAGTCTTGTGATACACTAATTTACTATATGTCTTGAAAGTTGGTGTGTAGCATGAATTGACTGATTTCGGTACTTGGAGGTTGGTAATATTCTTGTTATTTCATCTTCAAGTGTTAGGATAATATATGCATAAGAAGCTCGTTAGTTATTTGCTTAACTAATTTTTGGAGGGTTTTTCGTCATAAGTTAAAATTTTGTGCCATATCAATTTTGACGTCAAATAAATGTTTAAATGTGCTAGATGCACATCCTTAATCAAATTTTTCGTTATGAACCTAGTCCCTTAAATAGATTAAAATGAGTATGCCCTTCGTTAATCTCTTTTAATTATCGCAAGTATTAAGTTAGTTTTGTTGTCAAGTTGTAGTATCTCTCAGAAAGGGTCTCTACAAATCACAATCATAATCTATCTTGAATAAATGCTTAAATCCCGTAAGACATTTGAATCTTCTCTTTCCGGATTATTTACGCTTGTTCTAGGTCTACAAACAACAATTTACATGCAAGGATGAATAAACAAAGGTCTAATTATCAAAATTATAACAAACTCAATAAACCTAGACCAAACCTATGATCCCCATACCTAGATTAGGTATTTTTACACCATAATTCCCATTTGAAAACACTCCCCATCGATAATTACCCAAGAAACTAAGTTCAACGGATCGAAACATTGATTCGGGGGGTAAAGACATCACCTTTAGCCTTAAGAATTGTGAAAACTTGTCAAGAACATACCTGGGGTCGTTCCTTATATCTCAAGAACATACTTGTAGAGAATTATCTCACCACAGCGGCTTGCAGGAACACTGAGAAAATGTAAGAATTCTAAACCCCATTCCACAACATTATATCACCCCATGACACTCAGAAAATACTCATTCACGCTAAGATCAATTTCGGGAGTTCTACTCACCTAAATTCAATTCCGTAAAGTCGCACGTGTTCCTTAACGTCTTAACTATCCACTCCTGTATTCAAATTCATTATTATATGTTTCATTTGTGAACAGATTTCCCTAGGCCTCACTTACACTGATTTTGTCCAAATTTAGACTAGGCTAGAAAATCTCAAGTTACTACGAAAAAGTTTTCTGGCCCCATTTCTTTCCCCATTGGCTTTTCCCTAACGACGGAAATCAGGTGCTTACAAAGTATGAAAAAGGCTTAATATAGCTTACAAGATCCTGAAAGAGTCATGAGTAAGTTGTCAAGTGCCGCAGGTACCGTTAGTTTAAGTCTATGTCCGTGAGAAAGTGGTGTCTGAGAAAATATTGAAACTAAGGGAATGGCTAACGAGGGAGACATTAATGATTGTGTAACTGGTTTCTAGCTAGAATTATGCATCTATTATTTATGTAGAAATTACAATACATAAATTATAATTTATTAGCATTTAATTTGTTGGAAATAAACCTATATTATTTAGTGTAAATATTTTTTTTCATTTTTGGTTAAAAAAGGAACATGATTCCACCAACTTTTACATTTTTAGTTTACATAACCGGACAACATTCAGGGTGTGTTTGGTACGAAGGAAAATGTTTTCCTGGAAAACAAGTAGATTTTGGACTTATTTTCTCATGTTTGGTTGGTGAGTAGAAAATATTTTTCGAAAATGATTTTTAGTGTTTGATTTATGTATGAAAAATATTTTTGAGAGACATCTTTTATTTTTACTATAGTAGAAAATAATTTATGAAATTGAAAATATTTTATTAAAACATTTTTTTTGGGGGGGGGGTAGTTGGTGTGGGCAGGGGGAGGGGGTAGGAGTGAAAAAATAAAAAATTGAAATTGATCATATTTTTTTTAAAAAAAATAAATTTTTTTGGAGGTTGGGGTGGGTGGGGGGCTGGTAGGGGGCTGGGGAGGGGGTATGAGTTTAAAAATAAAAAAATAAAGTTGAAAATATTTTTAAAAAACAAAATTAATTTTTTGGGAGGGGTTGGGGTTGGGGTTGGAGGGGGGCTGGCCGGTGGAGGGTGGGGGTCAGGGATCGGGTAAAATATTAAAATTTTAAAATTGAAAATAATTTTCTAAAATTGTTGTTTTTCCCCCCAAAAAAATGTAATTTGAAATTGGAGGAGAGTTTTAGAAAATGTTTTCCTTAATTTTTGAAGGGAAGTCTGTTTCCTTAATTTTGAGGAAAATGAGTTATTTGGAAAATATTTTTCAAAACTTTTGTCTCAACCAAACATGAGAAAATTTGAAAACTTTTTCTAGAAAATGTTTTCCTTCATACCAAACACAATCTCAATCAAACAATAGAGAAAAGTATGGGATATACAAAGCATCCTTCACTATTTGTCTAAACTAATGTATAAGATAAGAATTTAGAGGACTCCAAAGAAGTGATTTTGAATAGCATTATTCAACTTAGTTTCAGCAGCGTATTAAGCACTGTCGAATTTCTCTCGACAAGTACAAAATGTTTAAAAAAGTATAGACAATATCCATATACTTCATTTCATCTTTTACCCCGCATGAAATTATAAATAGAATTTCTTATAAGTTATATAAGTATTAATCATGTAGAATTTTTGAAACACAGCCAAGTACCATATAAAAGTAAGACATAAATAAATTTTACTAAATTTAAAAACCTACCAACGAAACATTGTACACAATTAATATATGAATAACTTTTGTTTTCCATTTACAAACTAAACAATATATAAAATATATATACAGTTCAGCCTTGATCAGCTACCAAACACCCCTAACTATGTGATGGATATTTACAATTCTTCAAAGAAAGAAAGCAAAGAGGGAACCAAACCACATTAAGATATACAATTTTTGTGATAGATTACGTCAAATCTCTATTTATTGAATATTTTTTTAAAAAAAAAATGTGATGCATGTTGATTTTTTTTGTTTTTATTTAATATATATAATGGAAGCTGACGAAAGAACAAGATGGGGTAAATTGTAATTTTAATCATTTTCAGTTGGGTACTAGCCTACTAGTTGATTGTTAACAATTGACTATTTAGCAATAAACAAATAATTCATAGAAATTTATGATGTGGAAGTTATAATGACACTCCGTATTATTAATACATGTATTGAATATGTCATAAGTATATATGTACTAATTGTACATGTATTAGTTATTTCATCTATTACTCTGCATTATATAATTCACTAAAATTTAAGATGCAAAAGTATATGTATTACTCATGCAAATATTTATATTTTAATCTAAAGAAATATATGTGTTACTCATGAGGATTTCTATATTTATTTAAAACTAAGTTTCATATTAATATTTTATATATGATTAACTTATTTTCTAACTAGCTACCAAAAGTTGGTCGTGATCGCGAACAAACCAGTTATAAAAAGACCAATGGTCTTTTCAAATTCAAAAATCAAACTCGTTATATCTTGAAGTCTCTTGCACTCATTTCTCTTACATTTCCTCTTTTGACTGATTGTGAGCCTTTGCTAAGTGTTTTGAATTTTTGAGGAGTGCTTTTGCTTGGATTCCATGTCAACCCATCCCCATTTCCTTAATTTTCTCAACTTTTGCTCCTACTGAGGTTGGTTTTTGAATTTTGTTGAGATTTTTGAGCTTTCAATTGCATATTGAGTGTGGGGTTTAAACCATTAAGTGTTATTGTGTGATAGATTTTAGTGTATAACATTGTATTTTTCGATTTAAATTGTACCCATGAGATAGTTAAATATGTGTACCTAAAATAAAATCCCTTTTTTGTTGGTTGCAATTTGAAATTTAGATGATAAATATGTTGGCTGAGTCAAATTTATGTGGGTCAAGTCTTATTAGCCAACGTTGACCAATTGAATGATTTTTCCCAATGGTAGACAGGGTGACTACTTTCTTAAGGGTAAATCGTCAATTAGTGAAATACTTAGCAATATCTGGGGGAGGTCTGAGTGCCCATGGGTATACAAGCATATAGGTAGATTATAATGATGGGGGAAACTCATATTTATTTTATGTGTTGGGTTAATTCTTAAAATTAGGCACTGAGTTTAACACTTCATGTTCGGCTGGCTTGTCTAAGCTTGCCAAGGAGGTTAGGCGTAACACAACCTAATCCCCAACTCAACTTCTTTAGCACATAAATGGCACTGGGTACTATCCCATTCGACATGCTTTTATTAGTCCACCAAACTCATTTGGTGAATCACCGAGTGGGAGAGGGATGTCTATGTATTTTCCAATTGCACATTCAATTTAAGAGGAATTGTCTTAGTCCACCAAAACCGACTCAGTAAATCGCCGAGTTGGTATTGATTCCACTTTTGGCTCGTAAACCTAACATAATTGCTACTGTCTAATTCGGCGATCCTATTTGACAATCCATTTTCCTATTAGGCGAGCCTCAAGAATGTTTCTGAAGTTTGACTCAATGTTCTTTTGATTTCAACTAACCTTCACGACTCCTATGTTTGAATGTGTTCTTTACAGATAATGGCACGAAAAAAAGGGTAAGAAAGTTGTTACATCTGACACTGAGATCAGCAAAGAGTCTTCTCCTCCTCCTTCTAAGAAACAAAAGGGTATATCCATTGTTAGGTCACATAAATGACAATTTTGAAGATTAAAAACGGATATCAAATGCATGGAACAAATCGTTTCAACAGAAAACGTAAAGTAATCTAATAGGGTTAGCAAAGGTGAAGGCGATGAAGTATTAAAACTGTTTAGTGTTAAATTACAATAATTCCAAGTACTACAAGGAGTAGGATACGCTACAAATACACCAAGTTCGAGTCAAAGTAGGAAGGGTATGTAAGTCTATATATAGAGAGGGTTTTCCTCTAAAAATCTTGTGAACTTCCAAAAGAGAGACAAGAAAAACACGATTAACTGTGGAGAGAGTTTTGATTGATTATTATGAGGTGTTGCGAAATGTAATTGACAGAGTCTATTGTATTAGTTTTCAGTGATGTAGTTTGAGGTTGTTTTATTTGTGAAGTTTAATCTTTTAGTTGGGGGCAACTTGAAGATCGTTTGGGAACATAAGCCTTGGGAGGCTTGTGTTTTGAGTTACGAAATAAGAGTTTTTAATTCAGTAGATTATGTAGTTGTGTAATATGTTGTAATGCGATTTTTTTTATTGAAGTTTTAATCTAACATTATTGGGTTGATTATTTACTATTGTAATTAACTGTAAATCCTTCATTCATTTAAAAACATATCACTTATACATGTTCCTTAGGAGATTAATGGAGGTCAAAATTTCAGCAAGTGGTATCATAGTTGGTTATCTTAACAAGAGTATCATAACTAAAAATAAGATCACTACTAATTTTCCACCTATTCTCGGCATGGTCAAGTGTAACACATCAATAGGCCTCCACTATTCAATGTTCAATACACTCATGGTGGAAAATAAGATTGGATGATTTCTTTCAAGCTGAAGTCTATGAATTATGGGTTAGAATCACTTATGGACCTTCAACTTCAACCACAAGGATAGTGAAGTAAAGAATGTTCCAAAATCAAAGAAACAATACAAAGAAGAAAACTTCAAGATGTTAATGCAAAGGCTAAGTGCATTCTGGTGTGTACTTGAATTTAATGAGTTTAATTGTATCTCAAGTTGTACTTCTGTAAAACAAATAGAGGATACTTTGATGAATGTTCATGAAGGTACCACCCAAGTCCAAAACTCAGAATCGCTAGACGTTGTTCTTACTACGAAGCTTTTAAGATAAAGAATGGAGAATCACTTCAAGACATGATAGTAAATGAGTTAATCTTCTTGGAAAAAATATATATTACTGAGGAATAGGTATAAAAATTATTCAGTACTCTGCCTAGGTCATGGGAAATAAAAGTCACTGCAATTAGAAAATCCAAGGATAAAACAAACATGAGTTTGGATGAACTAGTGGGAAATCTCAAAACATACGAGATAAATGTTGACAAAAGAACAATGTAATATAGAGAAGAACGTCGGACTCAAAACAAATAAAAGTGATAAATTGGATCTTGATGATAATGATTTAGCATTAATCAGTAGGAACTTTAAGAGACTCTTCAGAAAGGGTAATAACTATGGGAAAGGTAAAACCTGTAAAGGATAAGAACGCACACAAAAAAAATCTCAAAATGGTGGATGATACAAGTGTGGTAAAAATGATTATCAAGTTAAGGATTGCCCCATGTGGGAAGTAGAATGGAGAAAAGAAAGATCTGAAAAGGAGAAGAGGGAACTAGAAAACAAAAGAAATACCTAAGAAAATGAGCAAGCTATGTATGCCTCTTGAGGAACATGGTCAAACAACTATGAATAACAGAGTTATGGCATTGCCGTATGGCCTTAGAATAGTTAGATACTGAACCTGATTCAGGTTTCGAAGAAAAATAGGTAAACATATCTGATCTCTAAGATAAACTCAAGCTATTTTGTAAAAAAACATATCTTCTCTAATGCACAATTTTGTTAACAAAATTTAAGGACAAACTTAAACCAAGAATATGTTGCTTTCCTCCATGACTAGTTTAAAGTTTGAATATATCGATATTGAAAAAATCAATACTGAACCAAACGAGAAAAAAATATTTTGATACAGAACATTTAGAAACTTGATTCTTGCAATCTTTCTCAAAATAACCGAAATCTTAAAACTCAAGAATATCGGTAAGGGAAAAATGTGTTACCAACCAAAATGTGAACATGGTGTCAAGAGACTCAAAAATTAATTGTTCTCTGAAAAGGAAAACTATACGAGGAATAAATATTTAAATAATTAGGACTATGTATGAGATCAAACGAAGAAATAAGTGGACAAAATCATCCATGATCAAAACACATCTAGGAAATAACACCTGAAATCTAAAAGTTGGAATCGATTTTGAAAAAGCTAAAATTTACGCTTCTTGCTTATGTATCCTATGTTGTAACATAGGTCATTTTAAACTCAGTTGTTCCAAATCTAGAATCTTTGTTAACCAAAACATCAAAACAATAAGTGCATATAAAACACACCAATGGAACATGAACAAATCTACCTAAATGGATAAACAAATATGTCATTCACCCTTTTGATAAAAGTAAAGGACCCAAGTCAATCAAGCTTCCTAAATCTAAACTTTTTCAAAATTGTAAGAAACAAAGTGAGAGAAATCAAGTATTTTTACATGGATAACACTTGGTCAACACACATGACCAGAGATAAAATTAAAGTTTCTCTTACTTGAAGAAGGAAGAGGAGAAATTGTAGCATGTGGTGTTGGAAAAAGGGTCAATCAAATGTGACGGGAAGATAGGATGGTCTGATGAACACTCAATGAAAGACCTTGTCTAGATTATTAGTGATCTCATTTGAATTCAAGGGTGAGCATATTCTTACAGGATGCCATGAATTCTCCTTTCGTCTATGTCCATATTTCAAACTTACTCTTTTCTGGTTAGTTATGTAATTATCGAGGAGCACTCCTTAGAAGTTACAAGGTGTACTTGACCATTCGGAGGCCCTGTACAAGCCTCTTAATTATCATTCATTACATAGGTATAAAAATTAGTGCGAAATTAAGACTTTTCAGAAAAATATTAATAAGAAACTCTTTTATAAAATCTAAGGAACAAGTCTCATCGTCACAAGCCAACTTAAAGACACATCTTAATATATTAGGGTCACTACCCTTTACATTGAAAGAAAACATACTATATCAACTCACGAAGAGTATCCAACCTCCAACCTATCTTATAAAGCTCTTGGGAATAGTGAGGTTTCTAGTAAACACTTCATGTTAACTCCCAAAGAGATTTCACCCCGAAATTCCCCTTTTCATTTCTAGAGTTCTTTAGGAATAGTAGGGAATGGTCTAGACACTTCATCTATACTCATGAAGAGTGTCTACCCTACAATTCCCCATCTTCATCATTAAAATCATTAATACATTCTTAGTGTGTGTGGGACTACATGTGAGCACACCTTTCACATAATCACCATATTCATAACTTGACTTCGAAACATGCTCATACCTACATTCATCATAATTCATACACTAGCATGCTTCACATAACATATTCTTCATTTAGACATAACTTCTTCAAGATACATATTTCAACTTCCTAAGACATATCATGCATATACATCATAATGTCTCCTTACTACCAATTCAATACCTTCAAGGCCATACTCACAACACACACACACACTCACTCACTCACACACACACACACACACACACATATATATTCATTCATATACTTCAAGTAAACACCACCAACAAAGGTGGACCATACAACTCAAGATCAATTCAACAACAAACTAAGCAAGATAGATCAACTTACCCTCCATCCAAGCCTTTATCACCTTTCGTTAATATATTGCCAAAACATCATAATAAAGCATAATGAGGCAGTAATTCATAATACAATATGAAGAAACACAACTCTAACATTATCTAAACTTATACATTAAACCCACTTCCATAAGTCAAAACGAGAATATGCATGAGCATGGTTTCATTGGGGTTTTGTCCTTAAAATCATAAACTAATATTAAAAATATCATTTTACGTTCATTAAAACTTTATCATGCAAAGACCCATGCTTAGAATAAAAAGTAGAAGAATCTGGAATTTTAAACTCTTTTTGAAAAGCCTTTGAAATGGATCCTTGAATGAAAAAAGGTTCAAGGATGAACTACCATACCTCAATATGAAGAAACCCACGAAAATTTGGTGAAGTAAACGTCCAAAACCTTCAATCCTAACCCTTCCTTGAGTTCCAGATTCAATGGGGTTTCGAGAGAGTCTTTCTTGAGGGAGGGGTTTTGATATTTAAAACGAAGACTAACTTAGGTTCTAGGAGTATAAACTAACTTAAAATACCTAAAAACCCTTAAAAAATCGTCCAAACACTTAAAAAGAATTAGGGTGAATTTACTAAAACACCCCAAGCTTGGCCGAATTCACAGACAGCTTTTGAAGGTGCCAAATGACGGACCCAAGCTACTGGGCGTCGTTTGAACGACGACCCATTGTGCTGGGCGTCGTTTGGTTCATAGGCTGTCATTTGGGTGTCTAATATTCCCACCACTAAGTGTGGAGCTTCCGCCCCAAACGACGAGGCGTCATTCAGTCTACAGCCCGTCAACTAGGGGCGTCGTCTGGGCAGTGTTTGACAGTTTTCTTGCCAAGTCTTGGGTCCTCCTCAAGGACCCTTAGGGTGGTCTTTTGGGAGTAGTACCTGGACTTTAAACCCCTACATGGACATCTAGGTCTTAGGGTCCTCACCAACCATTTTAGACACCAAACAACTCACAAAACATGCAAAGACATACAAGAACACATACAAGCACATAGACGTCTAGTCATCGAAGGTCTTGGTCGTCCCTTGACGTTTGAATTTAAAACATACTGAACTGACCTCAAACACCAAAATTCAGTATTTTAGCAAATTATTAACTCATGAAATACAAGCGAAGATCTAGTTCAACCTAGTTCATTTTGAGGGTCGCTACATTCTCGCCCACTTAGAAAAACAATCGACCTCGAATGACACTAAACACTTTCAAGGACATAAAAGACTCCACTAGAAGCTCACAAAACATATTATAATGGTAATAAAATTCATATTCAGTGCACAAAACTTACAAGCAACACCAACTACACATCATTAAGTATTTTAAGCAACACAAGCAAATTTGGAACAATTTCCACAATTCAAAGTACACACTTACTTCATCATTTTCATTTCATTTATGGAGGAACTACCTTATCCAAAATTAGACATTCTCATCATACCATTTAAAAGATCAACATGCAATAAATTTCAAATCACACATTGGAATTGGGTTGAGGTCCAACTCCTAGGTTAGCTTGGGCAACCACATGATTAGTTACGACTTGAGGTTGAGTCGTCATGAGTTGGGTCAAAGCCCGAAGAGCAGCCCTTATCTCCGTGTTAGACATATCCCCTTCAACATATGGAGCTTGAGGACCTTGGGGCACTTGAGGGACTTGAGGCACTTGAAGTACTTGAGGGTGAACCGCCTCATTCACATCCTCATGATTAGCTATAGGGTCTTTCTCACCCCGGGGTAGAATTCTCTCATTAGATACTTCTCCCTCCTCCCTTTTAACAGGTGTTCTCCTCGTATTCATGTCCTACAAACACAAGAGAAGAGGTTGAGAAAAGACACTTAGAGAACTCAACTCTATGGAAAGACACTAGAGTAATGAATAAAGTGACATTTCTAATGCCTTATAGCCTCTCACTCATGGATGTGTCACTACTCACACCAATGAACAAGACTCTACTAGACGCGGCTTGTAAGACTTTAAAACCTAAACTATTTTCCAAAACGTTATGCTCTGATACCAATTTTGTAACAATCGGAGAGCAACCCCTAGAAGTTACAAGGCATACTTGACCCTTCGGTGGTCTTGTACAACCCTCTTAGCTACCATTCATTACATAGGTATGAAAAGTAGTGAAGAATTAAAAAATTTCACAACAATATTAATAAGAAACTCTCTTATAAAAGCTAAGAAAAAAGTCTCATCGTAACAAGCCAACTTAAAGACACATCTTACTATCTTAGGGTCACGACCCTTTACATTGAAAGAAAACATACCAAGTCTTATACAATTCTTAAAATAAAGAAACTAAAAGAACATAGTCTATGTCCTCGAATATATGAGGACATACCAATCTTGAGAGATTCAACTTCCCTTGCTTTGCCTCCTAAAAACTTTCACTTGCTTTCCACCCATACTTTGGAATATAGAAGAGTATGGGGTTATTAAAAACATTGTACTAAGTATGACATTATGAAAAAAAACATGCAAAAGAGGACATTTTAGATGAAATAAACCTTTCATGTTATTTTAGTAAAATCTTCATGAAACAAGTCACAAAGCATCATGTAAATCATCATTTATAACATAAGGTAAAACTTCAATAGTTAATCATCAAGTCATACTTTAGAGTAAACCCATTTATCATATAGACTATTCCTATGCAAAGTAATCCTAAGACTCACTACGGTAAGACATGAATAAACTGCCCATACAATCTCTTCAATACACACCTATGTGATCCTTAAGACTACCGAAGATAAGCTTGCTGCATTTCATTTAACAAGTCAACATCCATTACTAAGGATACTATAAGAAACATACACGCATTTAGGAACTTCACATAAAGGACCATCCTCCAAGACCACCCGAAGTTACACTTTGTGCAATGTGAAAGTAGCATCCCATACTACTACTCCCACTTTAGTGCTCCATAAGAATTCCCTTAGACTACGAATATCACATTCATCTTACAATATATAATATCAACATGATTCTTAACATTAGACATAAAGTCACATTACTTCATTAACATTATATAATGACCCATTCATACATTTTCATATAAGGACACACCAAGACTCCCTCCAAATGACTACTTGTGCAATAGATAGATAGAGTCCCATTCCACCACCCACACTAAGTAGTACACCCTTAAGAAGACATACTTCATAACATTCATTTGTGGAGGCTAGATTTAATCGACATGGACCATGAGATATAGACATGAAATTCCGGTATTAACCATTTCGCATGAGTCATCCCCACTTGCCTAAGGTAGGGTCATACTCTTAGCCTTTACATGGATTCTCAAATAGCTACACCTATGCGGGCGCGTAGTTAGGGGATAAGGAGATTCCTTCAAAATGACTCATCTCTACTCACGAAGAGCACTCATCTCAAGAGTTACACTAGATGCAACATCTCTACTTACGAATAGTATCCAACCCCCCTTCCAATCTTCTCGGTGCTAAGTACAACTCCCCCACATACTCCTAAATAATCATTGACCATAGGTTAAGGGATAACTATTTAGCACCACATCTCAACTAATGAAGAGTACTTATCCCTAGAGCTTATTTTTGAATACGCTATCTCAACTCACGAAGAGTATCCAACCTCCAACCTATCTTAAAAAGCTCTTGGAAATAGTGAGGTTGCTACTAAACACTTCATCTCAACTCACAAAGAGTGTTCACCCCAAAATTCCCCTTTTCATTACTAGAGTTCTTTAGGAATAGTAGGGAATGGTCTAGACACTTCATTCCTACTCATGAAGAGTGTCTACCCTACAATCCCCCATATTCATTCATTAACTTAATTCATACATTCCAAGTGTGTGTGAGTACATGTGAGCACACCTTTCAAATAATCACCATATTCATAACTTGACTTCTAGACATGCTCATACCTACATTCATCATAATTCACAAACTAGCATGCTTCACATATAAATATCCTTCATTTAGACATACCATCTTCAATATACAAATTTCAACTTCCTAATACATATCATGCATGTAATCATAACGTCTCCTTACTACCTATCCAATGCCTTCAATTCCATACTCACAACACACACATATATTCATATACTTCAAGTAAACACCGCCACCAAAGGTGGACCATACCACTCAAGATCAATTCTATAACCAATTAAGCAACATAGATCAACTTACCCTCAATCCAAGACTTTACCACCTTTTGAAAATATTTTACCAAAACATCATAATAAAGCATAATAAGGCAGTAAATATTCACAATACAACATAAAGAAACACAACTCTAACATTATTTAAACATATACATTAAACCCATTTCCATAAGTCAAAAGTTGAGAATATGCATGAGCATGGGTTCATTGAGGTTTTGACCTTAAAATAAGCAACTAATATTAAAAGTATCATTTTACATTCATTAAAACGTATTCATACAAAAACCCATACTTAGAATCCAAAGTAGAAGAATTTGGAATTTGAAACCCATTTTAAAAAGCCTTTGAAATGGCTCCTTGAATGAAAGAAGGTTCAATTATTAACTAACATACCTCAATATGAATAAAACCACAAAAGTTTGTTGAAGAAAACATCCAAAACCTTCAATCCCAGCCCTTCCTTGAGTTTTAGTTTCAATAGGGTTTTAAGAGAGTATTTCTTTAGGTAGGGGTTTTGATTTTTGAAAATGAAGACTAACTTAGGTTCTAGGAGTATAAACTAACTTAAAGTGCCTAAACCCTTAAAAACATCGTCCAAACACTTAAAAATAATTGGGGTGAATTTACTAAGACACCCAAAGCTTGTCTGAATTCATAGACAACTTTTGCAGGTGCCAAACGACGAACCAAAGCTACTGGGCGTCGTTTCAAAGATGGACGGTCCTGTTGTGCATCATTTGGTTTAGAGGCTGTAGTTTTGGGCGATAATCTTCCCACAACTAAGTGTGGAGCTACAGCCCCAAGCAACGGGGCGTCATTAAGTCCACTGCCCGTCAACTAGGGCCGCTGTTGGGCAGTGTTTGTGAGTTTTCTTGCCAAGTTTTGGTTCCTCCTCAAGGACCCTTAGGGTGGTCCTTGGGGAGTCGTACCCCAATGTTAAACCCCTATACATGGTCATCTAGGTTTAGGGTCCTCACCAACCATTTTAGGCACCAAACAACTTACGAAACATGCAAAGGCACACAAGAACATGTACAAGCGCATAGACGTCTAGTCGTCGAACATATTGGTCGTCCGTTGATGTTTTACTTCCAAACATACCAAAATGACCCGAAACACTAAGATTCACAATTTTAACACATTATTAACTCATGAAACACAAGCTAAGCTCTAGTTCAACCTAGTTCATTATGAGGGTCGCTATAAGTTAATAGTTTACTAGTTTGGGGTTGTATCCTTTCTTGTTTAGAATTTGGTCCCTTTTTTAGTAATTTGGATACATTGACTTTCAGGTTCTATGCATTACTCCAGAAATCATAGTTTTATTTTTATACTTTTGTTGGAGTTTATGGGAACTATATTTTTTTCATTAGTATTTAACTTGCTTTCGTAATTTAAAATGCCCTAGTTTTTGGATTAGTTGCTAGGTTTGAATTACAGTAATGGTTATTCTACCGGAGGGTTAATGTGGGTGCCAATCATGATAGTCTGGGCCATGACAAATTTGGTATCACAACTTAGGTTGGTTGATCTCGGTGTGCCAAAACAAGTCTAGTAGAGGGTTGTAGAGTGGTACGGGACACCTTTGCTTTTCTTCGAGAGGCTATAGGACTTTAGGAAATCTCTCTATTTCTCTGGTCTCCTTTCGTGCTATGACTTGATTCCAATTGGTATCTGGTGATTCGAATTGGTATCTAAACTTCTTCACTCTTATGTCCGCACATGGTTAACACTAGATTCAACGGTGTCAGTATCGTAGATCCTGTCAATACTCTAGCTGAGGAATATGCAGCGAGAGGTCAAGGTCGAGGCAAAGTTAGAGTAAGATCTAGGGGTAGAGGCAACGAATGTTATAACTCAGAAATCCAAAGACCTAGGCTAAAGACTCACATAATGAATAATAACTTAAAAAGGGTTAAAGTGATGTTTCCAAAACTAAAATAATGTAATTATTTTTGTTTTGAAGTATTAGAGCCTAAATGACAAGAAACGACCATGACGTTTGGAAACTAGTGACATTGATCTAGTAGGTTTTCTTAGGCCTTGTTAAGGCTATGAGAGTGTCGTATGAAGGGTAAAACTTGTAAAAATACTTTAGATAGGTAAAATAATATTTTTAGGATCAAAACACCCAAGTGGGACCCCCCTAGGACCACCTTAGAGGTCTTGAGGGGGACCCAATCATTTGGCCAACAAGCTGCCCGAGGCAGCTTGTACAGTGAGTGGAGGGAGTGTGTCCGCGTCGCGGACTGGCTCCACCAAAGGCCAAGATGTTGGTTTGCGTTGCGAACATTGTCGCAAAACTCTCTTTTTGAAAATTAATTTCCTGAAACTTCAGGGAACACCTCCACGATGCAGACTTATTCCGCTACGAGAACTCCAAAAATCAAGTTAGACTTAATTAAAAGTTCCAACCAAGTGAGGGGTGTTTTGGGTATTTTAGGGGATTAGTATATATTGAATTTAAGTCATTTTACACCCATTCCCACACCAAAGCAAATACCTAAATTGAAAACCAATTGCTCATACTTCTCACTAAATTCTCTCACTACACAAAGACGCCATTGGAGAAGAAGGTCAGAGCTTCAAGTAAGGATCAAGAACAAGGATTTTCTCCATTAATACTTAAGAACTTTCAAGGTATGGGAACTCTTCACTCTTGAGACTCCTTTCACCAAGAGGTTCCTTCAAATTGATTTTTCAATGTTCTTCCAATTTTGTAGAAATAACTCAAATTCGCGGGTCACCTTTAAACTTGAATTATTTGTTCTAGAATTGATTAATAACGATGTATTAATAATATTTATGAATGATCTGATGTATTACCTTAGAATTTTGACCTAATTCTTGAAGACCCATGAATGTCCCTCTTCACCTAACCCATACTCTTGAATTATGTTGATTATTGATTATAGGTGATGTAATTGAGTAAGATCTTGTATAATTGACTATTGTATGATGATTATAACTGATTTGATGGGTGAATATCATGGAGTTTTGATTAATTCTTGAAAGGGTTTGTTGGAGGCCATTGGTAAGATCATTAAGGTCTTGAACATTCTATTGTAGTATTGTTGGTTTATCTTTGGTAATGTTGATTAATTGAAGTATGAATGATGAAAATTATGAATGTATGATCATGCTATGAATATGTTTGTTGTGAGATGAGTATAGGTGTGCTAATATAAGGGATTGAAGGTAATTCCCAAATACATCTTTTGACTATGTTATGAAGTAATGTTCTCACATGATGTTGGGGTTGTGATGGAAGGGCTTTCTCATCATAAAACCTATGAGCTATGAACATGTTATATGAAGGGTTAAACTCCTAAGACCTATGTTATGAATTAATGTTAAGAAAGACTTAAAGATACTTTGAAAAGGGAATTTAGCTTAACACAGAGTGAACTTGATAATGAGAAGTGTTCCTTCACAAAGGAAGATAGGTTCACCCGATGTTCTCATGTGGTGGAAACTACAATGCTAATTAGCATAAAGAGGGTTTCTACTAACAACCTCCTAGTTCCTTAACTATGTGCCCCCATAGGATCCTTATCTAGTAGATCCACCTAGATGTTATATGAATGTTTATGTTTTACCTTTGCAAGTAGGACACCCTTCTTTCAATGTAAGCGGATGACACCGGATTCCATATTGCTCACATGGTATATGTCGGTTACGGAAAAGTTCCCAAATGTTAATATAAATGAATGAAATTAAGAAGATAAACACTATCTAAGGCTACTTAAGAGGTGTTACTTAGTGTAGGTAGGGGTATGAAACATTTACTATACATTGCACAAGTGGACCTTGAGGGGAATTATAGGGTTTATTCTTTATGCATACATGTTATGAATGAAATGCATGGTTTTGGTCTCATATGATATGTATGATATTGGTTTCACTAGATATATATGATGTTGGTCCATTTTTTTCACGCACCGAGCCTATACCCTGGATGTGGACGGCACCCAATGACCATTGCTAGCCTTGAGCTAACCCTTTGCATGGCTTACTTGGCTTACTTAACTCAACAAAAGACTTTTTTCATCATAAAACAAGAAACAATCTTAAAAGAATTATTTCAAAATAAAATAGCTTGCCAAAAATGGCACTTAAGTCTAATGATAAAATATCTGTAAATAAGGAGAGACTCAACTGAACTATGTGACTGACTATCTGTGTATGAAGCCTCTACCATACTAAGATGGATGTTGGGACATACCCCACAACATACTATAAGTAAAAACTATAAAGCAATAAAAGAGTTCTCAAGAATGCAAGGAAGCTCGCACTGACTCTAAGCTACTCACTGGATAAACGGTGCACCAAATGACAATCCTAGTTCCCTGCGTCTACATCATGATACATGCCGGACAACTGGCATCAGTACATTGAATGTACGAGTATGCGAGTTGGAATACTAAACAACAACTTAAGCTTGAAAAGGAGTAAGAAGGAACACATACCTTGGCTCTAATCAACTCATGAACAACAAACTTATTTCAATATAATGAAATTTAAAAAAACAAGTGCAATATAAAGAAAAGTTGTTTGAAAACATGTTGTAAACTCTGAATGTATACATCGATCCAATTAACTCTGAGATGTGTGTAAAAATACAATAAATTGATTCATATACGCAAATACATTTAACTTATGCAGGAGTTTCTCTAACCGACAACCATCAGTTAAGAGTTATAGTGATGATATAATGATCTACCTCACAAAGCCAGTGCATCCTATACCCGGCCGAAGGTATAAGACTTGAACTGCCTAATGGATCCACTAGTATAATGTGAAAAGGGCTCATGTAAAAAGTATGACCTTTTCTACCCATGGTGGCTACATGGTTTTATGGAGATGTGAGTCATATGAACTCATGCTCGTCCCCAATTTACTGCTCAATACTACTCCCAAAATATACTGACTTTTATATTTTTAAAACATACTTCTTTTGTGATTTGAGATTAGTGCTCAAAGTTTAGCTCAAGGTCTATCTTGGAAATCTTAGTTTCCCTGCTTGCTTCATTTTATAAAGCTATTACTCTTTTCTGTAAACTATCCCTAAGGCTCTTTGGAAATCAAAGTTTTCTTACTTGTTTAAATGTGAAAACGTTTTAAATTTCTTTGGGGATACTTAGTCCCCATATTATTTTTAAGAAAAGAACTTCAACTTTACTATTTACTCTTTACTCTTTACTTATATTGAAACTTGAGCCTTAAAACGAAGCTAAACAATTTAGTAAAGACTCTTGGAAACCTTTAAGAACTTTGCTTTGGACTAGCTTCTTAACTTTAGACTTGACTCTTAACTTCTTTGACTTTGATCTTAGCTTTCCTTGAATTGGATTATGGATTAAAGGTTATGGTTTATGTTCTTTGATGATTTCTAGGTGTTTAGAAATCATTGGAAGTAGTTAGAATCATTAGAAGACGTTAATATACCTAAAGGACTTAAAAGGGCTAAACTACGAAATGTGGGCAAAAAATGCCATTTCAGGCTCGTATGGGGAGCCACGCCAGGATAGTTGTTCTGAGGTACCATTCTAGCGCACTACAGGTGCAGCACCCTAGGAATTCTAGTGCTGAGGGGGCGCGCCCCGCCAGGTGCAACCTAGAATCGCCTGAACGTGTTTCTTCTCTCGTTTTATGATCCTAAATAGCCTAAACCTCCATAGTTCTATCCCCACATCCTTAGGATCATCCATACCTTCAATACCCAACACTACTAACTCCAAAACAATATCGAAAACTACGAATAAACACCATTGGGCATTCAAGCAACTCAATCAAATAGGGATTCGACAAGATTCATCAAGAATTCACTTCTAATCATGCTAAAAATTCATGAACCACTGAATTGAACAAGTTTTGGTGTGTGGATTAATCAAACCAACATGAAAGATCTCACATACCTTGATAGGGATTACCCCTGACGAATTCCACTCGAAGTTCCTTGGAGTTCTTGGCGAAACCTTGAACTTTCTCCCTTTTTCTTCTTCTCTTCTCTCTTCTCCAAGCCCTAAGCGTAAATTTAATTTTCTAATCTAAACTAAAACTTGTTTTAAACCACATAAATCCCTAAAATTAAATAGGAAATAAATGGGTGAAAATATTAGTTTTCCCTTCCTTAAATCCGGATTGGTACCTTTCTCAATCCAATAGCGCAACTTCGATAGACATATCTCCCTCATATGATATCGAAAATACACAAACTCGGCGACATTGGAAATATTTATCCAAGGGATATCGAAAACTATCAAGAATCACATCTAACTCATGTTGATAAAGAAGTTATGGCCATTTGAAATGACCAAAATCCACTTGTTAAACTTAGGAATAGTTTCCAGATTTTTTCCTTTCTTTCCAAAAGTGATTATTTTTAGTTTCTTAGCTCATTCTTAGTTACATAGAGTTACGAGATGTTATAAAATGAGTATTTACGATATTTACCACACATGATATGATGATGTATTATGTAAAAGACAATGCTTATGATATCTTTGTTAATTTACTTGGTTCATGTGGGGTTATGGGGCTTCACATACACATTGCACTAGTAGGGTTGGATTGTGGTTATGCCTAAGGTATTGATGTATTGATGAAATGGAAACTAAACATAAAATCTTAGCTATGGCTTTATAATGATGTTACTCTTAAACATGAATATGAATATGTCTTGTTGTTGTTGTGATATGGACTTCTATATGATTCTTGGAATGTGCATAAAGGCCTTTTAAAGTAAACTTAGCATGCTTATAACAAAATGTCCTTTTGTGCATGTTTTCAAATGTTTTACTTGCATATGTTTCCATACTAAGTACATGTGGTTGTACTAACCCATTTCTCTTCTATTTTCTACACAAATGTAGGTTCGGGCCATTGAGGTGATTCAAGGCCATTTTCTCAAGAAGCTTGTATTTTTTCCCAAGTTGGTGAGTCCTCAAGTCCGAGGACCAAACCCTATGATTTTAGGTATTAGTTGTTTTTATTATATTGAAAGATATTGTTCTATTACTCATATTTCAAAGACTATGTTGTATTCATTATATAAGACATGTAACGATGTAAGGGCTAAGTCCCAATTTTTATACACTTATACTTAGATGGAAATGTGAGACAAATTAGTTTCTATTTTCAATATATGAAGTGCAGTTGAACTTCAAATATATATATATTTTTAAATATTACGCTTTTATTCTATATGCAATGATGAATGCTAAGGGCTTGTCTAAGACCTCTTTGAGAATAAATATGCCGGTTACGACTAAGGGTACTCTTGGGTCGTGACAAACTTGGTATTATAGCATGAGGTTGAATAATATTAGGAATGATGTCTGACAAAACCACGTCTATGTAGAGTCTTGTTCATAATTGTAAAGCGCGCCATACGTATGAATGAGAGGCAATATGATGCTTAGGAAATTGTTACCTTATTTGGTATTCTTAAGTCGTGCTTAGAGCATCTTAACTCTATGTGTTCTTTTCTTCTAATCCTTTTCTTGTAGAAATACAATATGACTACTAGAAGGGCATCCGCAAGAACGGTTGAAGAGAAGATTGCAAATAGTGGAGTTCCTTTCCAACACAACCAAGCTCCTCCTCAAGAGCAAGTTCCTCTAGGTGTCCAAGATCTGATCAATCCTCCGATCATGTCGGATGGAGAAATAAGGGAGGCTTTCCTAAAATTGACTCAAGTCATGGATACCCAAGCTCAAGCCGTAACTACTCAAGCTCAAGCTATGAAAGTACAAGAAAAACGGTAAGTTACATCCCTTGTCAATCAAAGTGCTAGTACCATGGCTTCACGTGTGAAAACTTTACTAGCATGAACCCTCCATTGTTCTTTGGGTCTATGGTAAATGAATATCCTCAAAACATTATAAATGAGGTTTATAAGAACTTATATGCTATGGGGTTAGTTCAAACAAGAAGTCTGATCTAGCCGCTTAGCAACTCAAGGATGTGAATCAAACTTGGTACACTCAATGGAAGGACAATAGGGATTTAAGAGCATGTCCCATAAGTTGGGAAGTCTTTCGGAGGGCATTTCTGTGTAGGTTCTTTCAAAGGGAAAAAAGAAAGGCAAAAGTGAAAGAATTCATCAACCTTCGTCAAGGAGGTATGAGTATTCAAGAATACTTTTCGAAATTATTAAGTTTCCTAAATAGGCCTCATCTTTGGTGACTAATCAGAAGGATGAAACGAGTCACTTTGTGACGGGTGTGTCCGATGATCTTGTGGAAGATTATCGTGCGGCAATGCTTCATATGAATTGGATTTATCTCATTTTATGGTGCATGCTCAACAAGTTTAGGAGAATAGGCTTAAGAGGAAAAATAGGGATGCCGAGAGGGCAAAGCTCTATGACGAAAATACTTCCAAGGGTAAGTTTAAAATCCAAGACAAACCAAAGGTTAAAAATAAATTCTCCAACCAAGTTCCTTCTAATTTCTCAAAGTCTAACAATGATAGGGTGTATAACTCTAAGCCTAAAGGGGGAAAAGTTGTTGGTTCACAAGGTGAGAACAAAATTGTTCTAAATATGGCAAGAGGCACATGGGTAAATATTTAGTGGGAACATGTAATAGTTTTTGTTGTGGAAAGAGTGGACACATGGTGAAAGATTATCCCATGGCCAACACTCAAGGAAGGGAGAGTAACAAAGCTCAAGCAAGTGGTCTAAATTTTGATGTTCCTAAGAAGAACTGCCTCTATGCTCTCAAATCTAGGAGTGATAAAGAGGATTTTCCCAATGTTGCTACCGATATGTTGCAAGTATTTTAAACTAATATTTATGCATTTCTAGATCCCGGTGCCACTTTATCTTTTGTAACTCTTTTGGTGGCTATAAAGTTTGATGTGCTCCCCGATGTCTTAATTTCACCTTATTTTATTTGTAAGATCCCGAAAATGACTTAGGTGAACTAGAGCCTAACATGGTTTTGATGATGGTATAAGGTCCTAAATTGGTCTATAATGTGTTATTGAGGCATTGTTTAGAGTTTTAGGTGCATTGGAAGTCAAACGTCAAGGGATGACTAAGACGTTAGTCACCTATGTGCCTCAAATGTGTTTTATGTGTTTCTGTGTAATTCATTAGGTTATGATGTCCTTAAATGAGTTATTATAGTGTATATAGGCAGTGTGTCAAGTTTTGTGAAGTTTGAACGTCAAACGTTCGAAAGGTTTTCCTTGAAACAACCTTGTGTGTCTTGGCATGTTTCATCAAGTTTTACGTGTTTGTTTTGAATGAAATTAATGTGAGCGGTCCTAAACTCGTATACAAACTTATTAGGATTGGAAACGTCTGGGTTAAAGTCCCCAAGGACCAACCAAGGGTCCTTGAGGAAGGACCCTTCATTAGTGCCCAAGCTGTAAAAAACCAGCCCAACCTACGGAGGCAATCGACGCCCAGTGGGTCAATTGACGCCCTGTATGTGAGGGGCGTAGGTTGACACTTAGGCGTGGGAGGAGAGAATCCAAGGAAAAGCCTAAGTCCCAAACCACGGACCAACAGAACGTTCCGTTGGTAGCCATCCGTCGAAGGTCTGTCTCCTGTGCGTAGCTTCACTGTAATGCTAGGGGTAAAGTTATAAATTCACCTCATGTCCAAATTATATGTTTGGAGGTTCCTAAAGGGTCTTTTAGGTATATTCAACATGTTTATAAGCCTTTAACACTTATAAGATTTCATTCTTCAAAATCAAAACCCAAAATCCCTTAGAAATTCCCTAGAACTCCATTGAAGCCAAAACTCAAGGAAGAGCTTGGATTGGAGATTTGAGTTGTGATTATTCATAAAATTTGGGGATTAGAATAATTTAGGTATGGTTTTGATCCTTTAAACTCTATTCATCAAGGATCCCAAATTCAAAGAAGTTTTCTAAAGTTTTCAAAGATGAACTTGTCCAATTTTATGATCTATCCATGGATTCTTACATTAAAGGTTTTGAATAATTATGTATTGATTATATTGTTGTTAATTAGATTATTTTAACTCAATTAACCTATGAGTCCATGTAATTGATGAAACCTAGTTTTTGACTACTTTATGAGTTACTTGATATTGCTTTAATGTTTATGAACTCTAGTGTAGTTTTTTATGGGCTACTGAATGATGTAAGAATTATATTCAATTGTTGTATAATTGGACTTATATTTATAAATCAATATTGAATTGACTTAGATTCATTGAGTATTATTATTTATGCATTGAATTGATGTTCATGGTCATATGTAAGGGACTTATGGTATTAAATTGGATGATTTAGACATGGATTGAAGTGGAGAGAATGGATTGGTGGTACACTTCCCTAATTCTCTTTATTTTTATGTAATTATCTTTTGAATTATGTTGTGATTGGTATGGTCCACTTATGGTGGAAGTGTTATGTGATTGATGTGGCCTTATCGTCGTTACTTTATGTATTATGAAGATCATGGCCTTGTCGGCACTACTTCAAGTATTATGATGATTTGTGTAGTTGATTATGTGAGGTATGATCATATCTACCTACATGTGAAGTAATGTGAAAGTATGTGGTATCTTTTATTGATACTATTTATGTGATCATGTTAGACTATGATTATGTCTTGATGTGTGTAGTCTTAGAGTTATTGCATGATTCTTCCAAATTGGTTATTGAGTCTTATGATGGCTATATTGATGATGTTATAGTAGTGTATATGGTAACCTATAGGTTATGAAGGTTGTGCCTATGTGCATCTTGAATATGATATGTAATATGTGATATAGTGAGTCTTAGTGTGTCTTGTGCGGTAGACTTGTGTCCCTTACTTGATACATGTATGAATGTGAATATGAGATGTCTTTTCTTAGGATGCTAAATCCTCTTAGTCTTGAATGTATGAATTACATGAGACCTTAAATGATGTTAAGAGGGTCCTTTATGTGAAACCTTGAACCTAGTGATAAGGTTATCAAACTTGAAGTAGAAAGCCGTAATGATATCCTTCTTGTAATTAATGATGCACTTAAGGTTGCTTGGCTGGAACAACATTATATAAATCCTTAGGAAAGTCATTATGAACTTGTTTTCGCATTGTAAGGCATCCCTAGGGGACCTCTTTGGTAGGGTAAATGTGATTGGGTTATGAACTTGATATGGAGCCCTTTGTATGAACCTTTAATATGAATTACTCCATGAGAACAAAGGGTAGCCCCGAGTGAGTATGGTAAGGGAAGTAGTTCTAGTTAAAGGATGAGACTAGAATACAAAGTAAGACTTTCATATTCCTTAACCATGTGCCTACATGGGATGTGTCCAATTTCTACCATTGGCAAGTAGAACACCCTCCATTGGAGTAGGTTACAACTCCGGATTCCATGTTTTGCTACCATGGTCTATGTCGGTTATTGCCTATTCTCATCATGTGGGATACCTATATTCATTAGAGAAGTTCTATGAAGTTTAGGTGGTGGTATGGGATGCTATCTAGACATTGCACAATAGGCTTTGAAGATGTTAGTGAGAGTCCCTTGGTCTTCTTCAAGACCATTACTTGAATGTCCTCTATGTTATGAATGTCTCTTAATGAACTAATGAAATAATGGTTATGTTAGAAATCATGTAAATGAATAGTACCTAATCTAGAGTGACTTAAGGATTCGTTAGTTAAAGTGTGAAGAGGGCATAAGGGATGATCTCTTCATGTCTTATCTAGGGAAGTCTTGAGAATGACTCTTGTTAGGGAAGTTGGTTGATTCTTAGGTATGATCTAAACTTAAGAAGTCTTAAGGATTATTTAGGTAACCTTGAAGAGAGTGTATGATCGTTCTCTTCTAGGAGTACTTAAGTAAGTCTTTTGATAGCCTTGGTATGGACAATCTCATATTATACATGTTATGTGTTTTGGTGTCTTGTAAATGTATGTGTCTCATTATAATTAGTCTTGAGGATCATTTAGGCATGCTTAGAGAGGGTGTATGGGCTGTCTCTCTCTGTGGTGCTTAAGTGAGTCTTAGGATAGCTTTTAGTGGGAGAATTATATGCTAGAAGGTGTTTAAGATCAAGTGAATAGAAGTTCACTGTAACAGTGAAGAAGTTCACTGTAACAGTGAAGAAGTTCACTGTAACAGTGATATTGCTTACTGTAAAGTTGCCTTGAAAATGTTCTAAATTGACTAACTTATTTGTTATGTGTTTCTAAGTTTATAAATTGTGTTATTATGGTTATGTTATTATATTTAAATAAAAATGATGCATATTTCCAATAAATGTCTGTTTTCATGATTTTTATGCATTATGTCATACTTAGTACATGTTCTTGTACTAATTTCATGCTTTTATCTATCTCTATAGTGGTTGGTAGGTGAGGAGCATTGGGAAGCGAGACTTGGATAGTATAATCATTCAAGTGAAGTTGAAGTATGTCCTCATTTGATTCGAGGGCATGGATATCTTTTATTTCTCTTATTGAAGTATTGTAATAGACTTAGTTGTACTATATTTCTATTGTGTATGGGCCGTGTCCCAAGTAATCTTGTGTCTATGATTTGATGAAATGAGACTTAGTATTTCCTACGAGTTTTATAAGAAAGAGATTTTAAAGACTATAAAATTATTTGTGAAAAGTTTTAATTCCGCACTTCTTTTCACTATGTATATGCGATGAACGATACGAAAGAGCTTTTATAAGACCTCCGAGAGGTCAAGTACGCCGGTTGCACTTCGAGAGTGCCATATATTCTAGGGTGTGGTCTAGGGATGTGACACGGTTTCTACCCCGGTGGGTGACTCCATTTGTTGACACCCAATTTCGACCCTCCTCGATAAGAATTAGTTCACCGGTTTCTTAAATTCTGACAGGTTGAAATAGTCGACTTTATAAAATCCAAAATATTTTTTAGTCGTTCTGAAGTATCTTTAGAATTTTTATAGTCTTGAAACGATGTATATTTTTATATGTTTTTGTGTAATTAGTTTATTTTATGAACATTCGAAAATTGTCTCAAAAAGATTTTGATTTTACTTCATACTTCATCAAATTTTATTTTGTCCAAGTTCGTTAGTTTATGTCTCAATTCCTTTTAGTTTATGTAAAATAAATATTTTATCCGAAGTTAGCGAATCAACGATGTTAGATTAATTCTCTTTTTACAAAATCGTGACTTCTAAGAAAAGTTTTGGGTCTTTATGTGAAATATTTCCAGCATTTTCAGCCCAAATTCCCATTGACTTTTCTCTTCCTAGCCCACCATAAATTTCCCCTCCCTACTTCCATCTCAATTCATTGACCAATCCCACCCCCTAAATCAGTATCACCTGTCCAAGCCCAAGTCCCAGCCCACTCCCTTTTAATTCCTATCCAATTCGACCCAGCCCACCCTTAGATCCCTCTGACCCGACCCAAATTTCTTCACCTAAAGAAGAAGACCCAACGATGTGGGTAGATGGAAAGCAACAACAATATACGACGTTTTCACGCTCTTCCGATAACAACGACGATAACACGCGTGGGTGACACCGCTTGATCTTGTACACGCTTCCACTCCCTCACGCGGGAGAGAGTCAACGGACAACGTCTTCAACGTCCACAAATACACAGAACAGTGACTCACGGTGTCTACGAACAACTTTTTTGCACCTCCCTTTCCGCCAGCTTTATGCGTACATCAGATGCAAATTCGTCCTTGCTAGCGTGGATGGGCGCCACGTCGAGCTCCAAAGATGGAAGGTTGATCACACTTGTCCGCGTCCCTTTCAACTATTGGGATTTTGGCAAAATTTCTGGATAATCTGGTACAATCCAACTGTTCCTTGTAGTTGGGAGTAAATGGATAGGGGATTCGCGATTTTACCCCCCATTTTTTCTAAAAATTCCCCCGCCTTCCCCAATCCGAAAACCCCAATTTCTTCTTCTGTAAATACATTTTTGTTGTTCTTGAACAGGGGGATTTTTTTTTGGGGGGGGGGGAGGGGGGAGAAAAAGAGTTTTGGAGTAAAGCATTTAGTTTGGGAAATTTCTTTCTGTTGACAGAGAAAACAGATAAAAAAGTGAGTTTGTTCTGTGAGAGAGGATTTTTCTAGGGGAGAAAAGATTTAGTAGGGAAAAATTAGTTGCTTCCGTTGAAAGATTTAAGTAAGAGATTTCGCTAGAGATCTCTAGTTACACTTTTAAAACAAAAAATACCATCAGAGGAATCGATTCCCTGTGCCATTTCTTGTGTGGTCAAATCGTCGCCTTCCGCTCGTCCTCTTGTCCTGTACGCTGCTTAGAGATAGGTAATATTCTCTCCTTCAAATTTCTTTCTGTCATTTTGTTCTGTTTTGTTTGTAAATGTCGAAAATCACTACTCGACTGGTTGTTGGCTGATTTGTTTAGCGTTTAGACCAATGTTAGTTTTCACAGGAAGGACATGTTTTTAGTTGTTTCAGTGAGTTACCATGGTAGCGAGTTTAAGGCTTTAGTTATTTGTCGCCATCCTTCCGATATTTTGTTTATGATTTCTTTGTTGATTTTCCCTCTATGAGCATGTTTCCCGAATATCGTCAAGTCTGCTTCATTGTGTAATACTCGACACTTTTTCATTACTCCTTCATCTCAAGTTAAGTGAATGGATTAAGATGTCAATATTTTGAGTTGGCTTGTTGATTTGGTTATTGTTTCATATTCATATGTTGCGGCTGTTATTGTCTGTTATACATAGCTGTTTTAGTGATCGGTTATTGAAGATTGCGGCTGTTATTGTCTGTTATACATAGCTGTTTTAGTGATCGGTTATTGAAGATTAGCCCTTATTTCTGTTCTCTAGAATATCCTTAGTGCTCCTCTGTAAGTTTCCAGTTTAAATTTCGTATCATAGTCCAAGGTTGTTCAAGCCTTGATTTTATTTTGCTTTTTTTTTCATTCTTGGTCTACTGCTTTTTTGGAATAAATTTTACATCTAAAGGCAGGCTAGTTTGTAGTTTGTCGCTATCATAATCATGAATCAAGTTCTTATTCGAGTTCATTTAGAGCGCCTTTGATTCAGAGATTTTTATTCTCAGTTTGGTCTGTGTTGAGAGCTAACTTCTGGTTGTTATTGTTCTTGTTTTCTTGGCTTTCACAGTTGTGCCATTAATTATTTCGGAGATGCTCTACTGGTATTAGTTTGTCCTTATGTGTTATGATTTTGCAGTAGGAAGATAGTTGTGTTAAATATGTTTATTAAGTTTTAAGAATGTGTGAGATGTCATAGTTTGATACCCAATTCCCTATTAACTTCAAGCCCCCTTACCTTTTTTTTTCTGTGTGTCGAATTTTATTCCTCTTTCCCTTCAAATATATGATGTTTAGCTTTACTAAAATTGCAAAGATTCGTCGGATCGATGTCAAGTGCGCTCTTCCTACCTATTAAAATTGGAAGAGTCATTCGGAGTTGATGTTGGGTATTTGTATTGTTTGTAAGTCAGTTCATTTGATGAATAATCATGAAGTTTGGAAACTTTATCTATTGTGTTGATATTTTTTTTTAGGCATAACTATTCATGGCGTTTCATGATACTTGAGGGACATGCTTTGAATTTTGATCCTTCAGAATTCTATTATATGATATTAATAGAGTATATTTGTGTGTTTTGGTGCTTATCTTCACTCAATTGGGTCTGAAATATTAGGTGAGAGTCAAGAGTATTTTAGGTAATTAAAAAATTTCATTGGTGGATTCTTGCTTATGTTAAACATTGATTCACTATTTACTATCATCTGCAGGATTTTCAGTTGTGTTAAGTTTAGTTTATTTGACCCCTTCTCTTTTACAAAATAGTTGAGCTTTTACTCATATTTTTCATTTATTGGTATTGCATGTGGATTTCGTCCGACTTCATTACGAACTCATTCCATTCTCTTGCATTTCGAGAGAGCTATAAAGGCTCAAATTCTCTTATTCGAGTCGATCAGCGATAAAAAGGGCGTACAAGTTTTGGAGTTTGAAAAATTCAAAGCGAGCGGAAGAAATTGAAGTTTTGGGGCAAAGAAGCTCAAAATTCATTTTCATATTTTTTTACACTCTGTATTTTATTGTTTTGGGCCTAAGCCCTGGTCGTCTTTTATTTTTCCGTATTTACTACTTATTATTGTTTGTTTAGTTTAGGACAAGTACAAAGGAAATGGACAAAAGTCCCAAAGCAAAAAGGGTCCAAATACCGGTCCAGGTGGACAGAAACCGGATTTGGACCCAACTCTCTCTCTTTCTCTCTCTCTCCTACTTTACCGCTATTTTTTGTAGGGTCGAAAACTTCAAATCCCTGCAAGACGCCGTTATATTTTAACTATTTCAATCGACTTTATTTGGAGTTAAAAATAATAAATATTGCAAGTCAAATATCACTTAGATAGTAAATTAATACTTCACTTTTCAAACAACTCTAAATATCTCTTTATCTCAAAATAAATTAGATGTTTTAGCCAAATAAGTTAGTTGCCGGAAAACCGTAATTAATAGATATTGTAGGTGCCTTAAACACCTACCTAAAATATAAAATATGAATCCCCGAACCGCTTTAAGGTTTTCAAAATGATTTTTTCTGTTTAAGTCTTTTGAAATCTAAAGTTAAAATTAAGTGGCGGGTCTAAAAAGTCGAAAAACTATATGAAATTATAAAATCGATAAAACAGAAATGACGACTCTGCTGGGGATTTGATGATTCTAACCTTAAAACTAACGTATTTTGGCTGTGTGAAGTTAACTGTTTACCTGTTTATTTATCGTCTTATTGAACTGTTGCACTTTCATGGCATAACATCTTCCGTCAAACGACGATTATTTTTATTTACCACTTAAAGGACGATTATGCGGGTTCGTAGTCGTTCGTTAACGAAATATTTCTCTGGGCACGCTGACGAATGTAGTTGTCTACTTGATAGTCAACGGTTGTTAACTGTTCCAACCTAACTAGTCCACTTGGGTTAACCTTTCCACTATAAATACAACCCAATCCTAGTCAGACTAAGATAGAGCAAAACCAAACCCCAAAAAGTAGCGCATTGGCCTAAGATGACCCAATACCCAAGGAGTGTTGGGCCCAGTAAGACCGCCCTGAGTCCAAAGATCCACGGCTTGATAGGACGATCATATTTATGTGTTAATATAAGGATGTTTGCGTGTTTGACTGTTTGTTGTATCTTGGGGGGGTGACAATTAACTAGTTGTATGTTTTTGTAGATGTCGAGTCAGTTCCTCAATTTCAATATGGTCACCAAGACACTAGACATTCTCCGCGTGTGGTGGGACAACCTCAAAGACTGTAAAAGAGAGAAATCTCGATTCACTTGGGCCACTTACCTTCGATAATGGACTTCAATGTTTGGCCCACGTTTATCGAGATAATCACTCAGTTATGGGACAACAAGAGATGGTTTTTCGTTTTGGAGATGTCGAAATAACACCAAGACTAGAAGAGATAAAAAAGAGTTTGGAATCCATCAGAACATGTGGAAATAGGAAAAAATATCCAGATCTTCACATCCTTCTACCGGATAGGCCGACTAGTAAGAAGTTGAAAGAAATATTATTGTTAGTAAATGCGGACTGGTTGGGTGTTCAAGACATACCATTAATGAGATTTTTTGAAATATGGGGTCACAATAGCTATTTCAAATTATTTCCAAAAGAATTTCATGATCACAGTACTTGGAGACAAAATCAGACTATTGCATTCTCCGCATGCCTTTTAGGAACGATGGTGTTCCCTCAGGATGAAGGGAAAAAGATTGATACCCGGGTTGTGATGGTAGTAGACGCCATCTTCAGAGGGATTGGTGATGAAGAAGAGAAAAAGAAGCACTGCAATTTAGCCCCGGTCATTCTGGCCGACATCTATCGATCTCTGAGCTTGTGTAAGAACGGGTTCCTATTTTTCCAAGGTTGCAACATTTTGCTTCAGTGCTGGATGACTGAACATCTGTACAAAAGGGACGGCGCCCATCCACAAGAGTTAGCCAAGCCGAGCCAGACGAGTCCCCTTGATAATTACAAATTCTATCTAAGCATCCACAGGTTCCAATTCATACAACCAGGGATGCGTGGGCAAATGTTTTTTATGATCTAAGAGAAGGAGACATAAAGTGTATGTTGCCGAACTTCATGTAAGAGAAGATAGCAGCGCATGGGGCCAAACTTCCCTTTTTGGTCCTTCCCGGCAGCCGAGGATTGCGACCCTACAATCCAGCTAGGATGATGCGGCAATTCGTTAGAACACAAATCACACCTGCCTAAGGGGATACTAGCTCCTTCGTCGTTAATTACAACGGGTGCACTAAAATACCTTTCGCCAAGATCATCCTCCAAGAATGGGCCGGACGCGTCAACATGAAGTGGGATATGGCTGAAAAGTGATATGCAGCTTGGTATGTCGATGAATACAAGAAGTGGTTGCAGAATGATTTTCATGGCGTAGTGAACCCAACACCACGCGTGGGTCGAGAAATTGAAGACGTACAAATAAGGCTCCAAATCCAGCATGTCATTTTCAGAAAGAATGGGACCAAAGGGAGAAGGAATCCAACGAAGGGAACAAGAGTACACGTCTAGAGAGTTAGAAAGTCAGAGGACTTTAGCTGTGATGTCACAAGAGCTGACCGATGCAAGGACCTATTTGATGCGTCTAGATGCAACCCTAGATGAGCAGATCAACACTCTACGGGTTGTGCCCCCATCTTCCAAAGTTGTGTTCACTAAGCTCTACGTGGTAACAAGGAAGTGCATCATCCGCGAAGAGGTAGAAAAAGCCAGAGGAGGAGCAGGACCATCGAACTTCTAATTCCCCTCTGCGGGACTATTTTCTATTTGTATTCGCAATTGTATTCCCCTTCACTGAAAATGTACCCCCCATTTTGATTGAAATTATGTAACAGATGCTATGATTATTTGTGAAGCTTATTTTGGGGGATGCAACAATCTGTTTTAAATGACGCAATACATCATTCAGATTGCTAGGCCTACCTTTGGCATAAAAGGGTCACATGGATAATTAGGACACCATATATGTGTTTAACTGTTTATGTGATACATTGCTTGAATGAGAGTATCGTTAACCCACCCTTTTCCAGAAATATCCAAAAAATATACATACAAGTAACTATTCCAAAATGTCCGACCAAAATTTCTTGAGTCTTAAGTTTCTCACTCAGAAGACACATCTCATACCCCAAATCCTAAACCCCTACTATGTTGTCTCAGGAAAAGAAAGATCATTGCTATTAAAAAGGGTATGAGTATCCACATGGAGCTTACTGGAGAAGAGTTATAAAGGAAGATAGAAAAAATCACGTGAGAAAACCAGGAAGTCAAAGAAGAAGGACTCAGGGTCGAAATTACCACAGCAATCTACAAAACCGCAACTGTGATGCTGGATGAATATTTGGCATAAAAAATGAAGAGGAAGAAGAACTTTGAGACGGAGAGAGAAGATTTGAGTAAGAAGTTAGATATGCTTCAACTGAGGGTTCAAGAAAGGGAAACGAGAGAAGCGAAGATAGATTCAGAAACCGCTAGTTTGTTAGCCAGAAATTTGTCGTTGGATGAGGAACTGCGGCGGAGATGAAGGAATTCACCACCATGAGGGAAAGAATGGCCGCATTGTTGAAGAAGAACAAAGCCTTTCATAATAATATGATCGACAAACTTCAGAAAATGCACGGAAAATACTCTATCCATGAGCAGGAAGCTAACTGTGGTCCCGATGACGCTCACACTGGAGCGACTGTGGAAGACATTGACGAGGAAATTATCTACAAGCCTCAATTCATGGGCCGTCTGAAAGTAGGAGACAGATGGATCACCCTTCTGGCCTATGAACCGACACATAGCATGGGGGCGAATGTTATTTCTTGTGCCCTTTTGTATGAACATCTCGTATGGGAACCTCATAATGGAGCAGCTTCAATCATTGGGCAAGAAAACTCTTCGAAGATATGTGCCTTCCACCCAAACCAACAAGGGCATACTATAGAAGAATGTGTGCAACTTAAAGCGAGGATCTGCTGCCAGATCGACGTTGGGAACACCCGTCACATGTGGGGTACTGATACCGTTCTCACGTAGGACCAGTTTGAGACAATTGAGCGCACTCTGTTTGTTTGTCATTATTTCACATCGTTCAGAGGATCAATGTTGCATATCTACATGGATTTGGTCCAGAATGGGGTCTTAGCCTCTCTCCACGATGATGACAGAGTTCTCGATCTCGTTGGAGGAGAAATATTCAAACCTTGTGCTTACCATGATTCTATAGATCATAGCCTCTCAAGGTGTCTCGGTTTTCTCTATGACCTCGAAACCCTCGTCAACATGGGAAAAATTTGAATCGAGTTTGTTCCTCGTGACGGATGATACAACGAGAAGAATAATGACTGAGATTTAGTCATTATTCTATCTTTCAAGCTTTGTTGTCTTTCAATTTCCATGTAATCGTCCTGAATGAAAATCAATATTTTATTTTATACTCGAACTACGTTTGGCCTGAATTCTCCTTGTGAGATACGTAGGCAGCCTTCCAAGGCCCGGCCCCTATCTTTGGAAATTTTCATTCTCCCCTTCATGTTACGAGGAAATGTGAAGAGCAGATCAACAGACGTCAAAGAGCAGTTGCAAGAAGACCTTAACTAAACGTAATTTAGCCTTTCCGAGATGGTGTCGAACTAAAAAATAAAGCAAACTCCTAGTTGTTAAAAATCTGTTTCCGTCCTTACTCGTGGGTTGAAGATATCCTCAAAAAAGCAACTTTTGTGTTTATCTGCTATTTGTGTGATATTATGCATTTTGTATTCTGCATCCAAACTGACAAATCTGGCTTTGAGTTATTTTCCTCCTCATGTACTTTGAAACTGATCTGTGTCGATTAAGCTAGCAGATCATCCCTATTTTACCAGATCCAAAGGGCCTGCAGATTCCTTCCCTAGACAAGATTCAGACAAAGGAAAAACAGTAATGGGAGACAACAATGAAGAAGTCAGTATCCTTGACGTTGTGGTCTCTCAACCTATCATAGAAGACCAGAACGAATTAATTATGCAACTGATGCAACAAATTGCGGAGATGAGAGTAGAAATGCAGAGAAGACAGGATCTGCCTCCACTAGGTTTCACTGCTAACATTGTTGATGGGAGACCTCCACTCTACTTCCCTTCTTCAAACATGGATCCAACTCAGAATCTGCCGTCTATTCCAGCCCAGCATCCCTCCACTATATATTTGACTACCCAAAATCCCAAATATGCTTCCGCCTCCTACCAGACTCCGCCACCTCCTCAAAACAACCATTCCTAAATGCCACCCCATCCTCAAAATACACAACATCAAACCGCTCCACCACCACAAAACCAAAGCCAAAATCTAAACCAAAATACTTTTAATCCCCAAACATCCCACCACCACCTAAATCAAAATACCAATCGTCAGAATTATCCACAAAACTACCAAACCACACAGAATGCCCAGAGTCCCTCCGTAGCTCCACCCCTACCTAAAAGAACAACTTTGCAGATTCCCGTCCCTACTGAGCACGACGTGCACGGTTCTGAGCTGGACCATTATGAGGAACAGTAAAGAGAATGGAGAGCAAAAGAAGAAGCGAAGGTGGATATAAAGGAAGAAATCAGGAAAGCAATGAAAGAGTTCCAAAGCATTCCCAATGTTACGGATCTTAACTATGAGGATTTATCCATCCATCCAAATTTGGACCTCCCAGAAGGGTTCAAGATTCCAAAATTTTATACTTTCGGAGGAGTAGGGAACCCTATGGCTCATCTGAGAGCCTACTACGACCACCTTGTTGGAGTTGGTAGGGATGAAGATTTGTTGATGCGGCTCTTCAGCCAAAGTCTGTGCGAGGAGGCTCTGGAATGGTTCACCTCCCACAAGACCAGGCAATGGCGTAGCTGGAATGCCCTGGCCAAGGATTTTATTGATCGGTTTGCTTACAACGTGGAAATCATTCCCGATCGATACTCTTTGGAAAAGATGAAGCAAAAATCCACTGAAAGCTATAGAGAGTTCACCTACAGATGGAGAAAAGAAGCCGCAAGAGTAAGGCCGCCTATCTCTGAGAAAGAGAAGTGGAAGTGTTCGTAAGTGTGTAAAAACCCGAATGTTAGGATAGAATCATGTTGCTCGTTGAAGCAAAGTTTGCTGAGATAGTCAAGATTGGTGAGACTATCGAAGATTGTTTAAAAAACGGAAAGATAGCCTGTGTATCCGCGTCGCTCGGATCTTTAGGATTGTTGAAGAAGAAGAGAGAGGACGTTGCTGTTGTCTCGTATGAGGGGAAGAAAACCCCAAAAGATCATCATCCTCCCAAGGTCATTCTCAACCTTTCCAGAATACTACCAGGTTGGATACACGCAAGCTAGTCATCCGAATAATCCTCCTCTAGTCTAAAAAAATGCTACCTCCACCTACCAAAACGCTCGCCCTCTAAATTACAAAAATCCATCACCTATTTACCAAAATCCTCCTCCACTTTACAAAATTCAATCTCCCCTTTACCAAAGTGTTGCTCCTAACCGTGCCAACGTGCAGTCGAGGTACAGAGCATCACCTCCTATTTATCAAGTCCAAGCTCCACTCTACCAAAATACCCCTCCGAATTACCAAGTTCCAAAGCCAAATAACCAAACAAATCCTTATCCCAGAAATCAAGCTCACCGTCCTAATAACATAAGTTATCAACAGATGCCTACTCCACAAGGAAGTTATGATCCACCTCGACCTAGATTCGAGAAGAATCCTCCCATGAACTTTACCGAACTCACCTAAATCCGAACAAAGTTGTACGAGCAAATGGCTGCGGCCGGATATATCCGCCTGGTGGGGCCCAAGCTGGTGGGTACTAATTCTAAATTCTACAAGCCTGATCAAAGGTTTTCTTATCATTCCAATAGCATTGGACATGATACTGAGGACTGTATCAACCTCAAGCACAAGATTCAAGACCTGATCAACTAAGAGGTGGTTTCTCTTAAACCAGCCGCACTTAATGTCAACACCAACCCTTTGCTGAATCATGGAGACATCAACATCAACATGATCGAGACGGATGATGATTGGTGCATGAAAAAGGTGATAACTCCAATTGTTAATGACAAGTTGAAAAGGGCTATGTCCTCGTTGAGCGTCAAAGAGGAAAAAGAGTTCGTGATCCATACACCCGCAAAGGTTGTTGCTTTAGTGCCATTGGAAACTATTGTCACGCCAAAATTTGTGATTGAAACTGCTGCTGCTTAGGGTATGACCCGATCTGGGAGGTTTTATACTCCCGAAGAACTGGCTCTTGGAGGCCAGAAGAAGGATCAGGCTAAAAGGACGATAAGCGAAGGCGAGGCAGAGGAATTCTGGAGAAAGATGTAGCCAAAGGATTATTCAATTGTTAAACATTTGGAGAAGACTCCAGCGCAGATTTTTGTGTGGGCCCTGCTGATGAGCTCCCAGCTGCACAAGCAGGCCTTGATGAAGGCTCTCGATGATATGTATGTGCCCGTGGGAACAAACAGCGATAACGTGGCCGCTATGATCCACCAGGTTATCGGAGGCATCAAATCTATTTTTACGACGACGAGTTGCCTTTTGAAGGGAAGTCACACAACAAGGCATTGCACATCATGGTCGTATGCCGTGAAAAGGTCATAAATCACATCTTGGTGGATGATGGATCCGATCTGAACATTTGTCCGTTATCGACATTGAGGTAGTTACTGTTTGACATGGGGAAGCTGAGTAAAACCAAGTCGATGTGATAGCCTTAGATGGAGTTCAGAGAGACAAGTTGGAAGCAGTAAATCTAGTCATCCAAATGGGTCTGGCAGAGTTCAGTGCACAATTTCAGGTCTTGGACATTGACACCAACTATAACCTTCTTCTGGAAGGCATTTTATTAACATGGCTGGAGCTGTGCCTTCTACTCTTCATCAGATGATGAAACTCGTTTGAAAGAATGAAGAGCTAATTTTTCATGGTGAAGGGAGTCACCCCGGCAGACATGCGTCGATTATTGATAAGGTATCGTGAGGTACCGATTTCTACCCGGTGGAGCTGGTAAATGCCACCGGTGAGGACTTGTCCCCACAGCCTCCTATGCCTGTCGTGTAAAAAATGATTGCCACTGTGATGTTGCAGAATGGATTCGAGCCAGGGTTCATAATGGGAAGGAATTCCCAAGGAATTATTGAGCTTATTCCAGTTCTCGTCAAAGCAGCAAGATATGGTTTGGGGTACGTCCCCATAGATGATGATATGAAGGCGAAGAAGAAGAATGATCAAGCATTGGCTAAGCCAATACCTCATATGTATCAATTATTCCCAGTCTGTTAGTATGGCGAGTATGACGACCTTGGGGAAGGAATCTGCGGCCTTTTTGAAGAGATTGATGCCGTCATTGAGGACGAGTTCGAGCTAACAGGATTCCGCAATGCTGACCCTGGGGAGATGCTGCAGAATTAGACCTCCACGCTGATTCTGATTACCCGAACTCCTTGGTAGAAGGACATTGTTTATGCATATTTATATCGGTGGCAGTCTCGAAGAGGCCCGAGACCAAACATTTTGCATTTTCCTTAATTACTTGAATTTTTAAAATTCCCCCGTGATTTTCGAAAAAGGAAAAATGGCCCTTTTCAATGTCCAAAGTTTGCATTATTTCCAATTTGAATGAAAGCCTCTTTTATTAAAAATTTGTTTATTTACTTATTTGCTACATTTTATTTTCCTAACTTTGTTTATTTATGGTTTCAGTAGTATAAGTTTTAAACCTACCAATGTCATGCTATGTCACGAGGTGAACGAACAAAATGAGGCAGGTGATGACGAGGTTGATGATTACGAAGAAGAAAATGAGGCACCAGAATATGTCGCTGAGGAGTTCCTACAGTTTGAAGATCAATATATGCCGAATTTAGAGGAAACTGAAATTGTCAATTTGGGAGATCAAGAGTGTGTCCAAGAGATCAATATCAGTGTTCATTTGAATGAAGTTCAAAGAAAATATTTTATACATTTACTCACTGAATACAGTGATGTGTTCGTCTGGGAAGTCAGCGACATGCTAGGGCTCAGTACAAATGTTGTGTCTCACAAATTACCGATTAATACAGGGTTCAGTTCAGTGAAGCAGAAGGCTCGAAAGTTCAAGCTTGAACTGAGTTTAAATATGAAAGAAGAGATCACCAAACAGATTGAGTCTCGGTTGGTGGAAGTGACGCAATACCCGACTTGGTTGGCAAATGTTGTTCCGGTCGCCAAGAACGTTGGGAAGATCAGAATTTGTGTCGACTACAAAGATCTCAACAAAGATAGCCCTAAGAATAATTTCCCGTTGCCAAATATTCATATATTGATCGATAACTGTGCTAAGCATGAAATGCAGTCATTTGTGGATTGTTAATTGTTACGCAAGTTATCATCAGATCCTCATGAACGAGGAAGATGCAGAAAAGACAGCTTTCCTTACACCTTGGGGTATATATCATTATAGGGTGATGTCATTTGGCCTCAAGAATGCTGGTGCTACCTATATGAGGGCTATAACGACCATATTTAATGATATGATTCATAAGGAGATCGAGGTGTACATATACGACGTCATAATCAAGTCCCGCGAGAGTTCAGATCTCTGGACGCACTTAAAGTAGTTCTTTGATCGTTTACGTTGTTACAACTTGAAGTTAAATACCGCAAAATGCGCTTTTGGAGTTCCAGCCAACAAGTTGTTAGGATTTATAGTCAGTAGAAGGGGTATTGAGATCGATCCTTCCAAGATTAAAGCAATTCAATAGTTACCTCCGCCGAAGACGAGAAAAGAGGTAATGAGTTTCTTAGAGAGGTTGAACTACATCAGTCGATTCATTGCTCAATCAGCTGTGGTGTGTGAGCCTATCTTCAAGATGTTGAAGAAAGATGCTTCGATAATGTGGACTGAAGAATGTCAGCCTGCTTTTGATGCTATCAAGAACTATTTATCCAATCCACTGATATTGGTTCCTCTGTGAGAAGGGAGTCCATTGTTGCTGTATTTGTCCGTCTCAGATAGTGCATTCGGATGTGTGCTTGGTCAACACGAGGAGACAGGAAAGAAGGAAAGAGTTATCTATTATATAAGCAAGAAGTTCACTCCATACGAGTCTTGTTACACTCTGTTTGAGAGAACATGTTGTGCTTTGACTTGGCATACCCAGAAATTGAGACATTATTTGTCTTCGTATACTACATACCTTATTTCCAGGATGGACCCATTGAAGTACATTTTCCAGAAGGCGATGCTGACCAGAAAGTTGGCCAAATGGCAAATGTTGTTGAGTGAATTTGATATTGTGTATGTGACTCAGAAGGCAATAAAGACACAGGCCTTGGCTAATCATCTTGCAGAGAATCTTGTTGATGAAGAATATGAACCACTCAAGACTTATTTTCACGATGAAGAAGTATCGTTTGTGGGTGAAGATATTTCTGAAGCATATCCTGGTTGGAGGTTATTCTTTGATGGAGCGGAAAATCACGAAGGAAAAGGTATCAGAGCAGTCTTAGTGTCAGAATTTGGTCAACACTATCCCATGGCAGCTAAACTCTGATATAATTGCACGAACAACATGGATGAATATGAAGCTTGTGTTCTTGGTTTGAAAATAGCACTAGACGTGAATGTCCATGAATTATTGGTTATTACAGATTCGGATCTGTTGATTCAGCAGGTTCAAGGAGAGTGGGCCATGAAGAACCCGATGATTAAACCTTACGTGCAGTATGTACAGAAATTATGCAAAGGTTTTGTAAGATTGAGTTCAAACATACTCCCAGAGTACAAAATGAGTTGGCCGATGCTCTTGCCACCATCACTTCGATGATTAAACATCCAGATACTAATTATATTGATCCCCTGGATATAGAACTGAAAGAACATCCAGTCCATTGTTCACATGTTAAAGCAGAACCAGACGGTTTGCCATGGTATTTTTATATAAAGAAGTATTTGGAGTCCGGGATTTACCCGGAAGATGCTACATCCAACCAAAAGAAGTCGATACGTCGTATGACTCTCAATTTATTTCAATGTGGAGAAACCCTTTATAGGAGGACTCCAGATTTAGGTCTCCTCAGATGTGTTGACGTTGTTGAAGCTGCGAAGCTTATCGAACAAATACATGCTGGAGTTTGTGGCACGCATATGAATAGGCTCACTTTCGCGAGAAAGATCCTTCGATCCGGTTATTTCTGGATGACTATGGAGAATGATTGTTGCAAGTTTGTGCAGAAATGTCATAAATGTCAAGTGAACCGTAATCTGATTCGAATGCCGTCTCACGACTCAATGTTATGAGTTCACCTTGGCCATTTGTGGGTTGGGGCATGGATATCATCGGTCCGATAGAGCCAGCCGCTTCTAATGGACACAGATTCATTTTGGTTGCTATTGATTACTTCACCAAGTGGGTGGAAGCAGCTTCTTGTGAGTCGGTAACCAAGAAAGTTGTAGATGATTTTGTTCGCAACAATCTGATGTGCAGGTTTGGAGTACCAGAATCCATCACTACTGATAATGGTGCAAATCTCAAGAGTCACTTGATGAGAGACATATGTGAGCAATTTAAGATTACTCATCGAAACTCAACCGCTTATCGTCCTCAAATGAATGGAGCTGTAGAGGCCGCCAAAAAGAACATCAAGAAGATCCTGAGGAAAATGATTGACAATCATCGAGGTTAGCATGAAATGTAGCCATATGCTTTGTTGGGTTACCGAACAACTGTCAGAACGTCTATTGGAGCCACTCCGTATTTGCTGGTATATGGAACGGAAGCAGTCATACCTGCTGAAGTCGAAATACCATCCTTGAGAATCATCCAATAAACTGAGTTGAGTAATGCGGAATGGGTCCCCAAGCAGATTGATTAGTTAACATTGATTCATGAAAAGAGAATGGTCGTTGTCTGCCATGGTCAGTTGTATCGACAGAGAATGATTCGTGCATTTCACAAGAGAGTAAGAGCTAGAATTTTTGAAATTGGTCAGCTGCTCCTTAAGCGCATTTTTCCTCACCAATATGAGTACAAAGGAAAATTCGCACCAAATCGGCAAGGACCCTACATGGTTCGCAAAGTACTATTTGGAGGTGCTTTGGTCCTGTCAGAGATGGAAGGCACCGCCTGGATGAAGCCGATCAACTCAGATGCTGTCAAGAGATATTATGCATGAAGTCAGTTTGTATTTCTGTCATTTCCCTGTAATCGTTTAGCATTGCTTGTATTTTCTTTGTTTAAAATTTCATCCTTTTTGTAATGAACTACATCTGACCTCAATTCTCAAAAATGAGATACGTAGGCGGTCTATGTCGGCGTCGGTCACCCCATTTATCCCTTTTAATATTTCCTTTATTTTTGAACTACGTTCAACCTGAATTCTCAAGAATGAGATACGTAGGCGGCCTATGTCGGCCTCGGTCGGTTTCTTTGTAAAATTTCTTATTATTGTCAACCTTGAAGGGGGAACTACGTTTGACGTGATTTATGCCTCAACAGGATACGTAGGCGCCACAAGGGTTCGGTCATATCTCCCGTAAGATTTCTATACCACTTTACAATAGAAACTAGGACAGAATTTTTGAGAGGGTCTCAAAAATTCTCGAGACAAAGATTTTTCCTCGCCAAGCCAAGGCTGAAGATACTTCAAAATTTGCAACTGGGAAAGAATTTTTGAGAGGATCTCAAAAATTCCATGATTTACTTATCGACAGTTAAAGATAAACCGAAACTTGTAACAAGGACATAAATTTTAAGGAAGACCTCAAAATTTCAACTTGGGTTCATCAACAGTTTATAGTTGACTCTGAATACTCCTCAGTGAATAATCAGATAGACCTCCAAGCATCAGACTCAAAGAAGTTTGCTAAGCCTGACGTGACATGATACTTGGCAATAACCCTTTTCCAAATGCCAATTTTCAAAAAAAAATTTGTTTATTTATTTATTTTGAACTTTTACATCTGTGTTACATTTGTTTTGGCTTAAAACATATTTTGTCTTATCTATCAATAGTCGGGCGATCAGAAATATGTCTTGCTCTGAAATCACCAGATTTCTCCGATCGATGAATATGGAGAAGTAAAGGGGGCAAAGGCATCTCCTAATTTACAAATTTTCCGTGGAAAATGAATCATTTTATATTGCTCATATCGAAGATTTGGAAATATGAATGGTTTATTTCATTCAATACTCAACAACATGAAGTCTATAAGGAGAGTCCAGCTAGGTTCAAACATGAATCAAATGAAAACCCCGAGAAAGACTACTTACGTTTTTTCGTCATGGACGTCATCTGCATCACCTTATCATTCACGATAGTGTCGCTACCTGAGGGGTCATTTTATTTTATTATGGATCGAGACAATGCACTACCCGGAGGGGTCATTTTATTTGTGTTGTCAATTTAGATGATACACTACTTGAAGGGTCATTTTGCTGTTATTGTCAATTGAGACGACATGATTATCTAGAAGGCACCCAGAAGATAACTATGTTGCTCGATTGGAGAATTATCTTCATTTGGTACCAAGGATGACATCAAGAATTAATATTTACGCATCGCGGGAAGATATTCATGCCCCGCCAGAAATCACTCATCTCGGGAAGATATTAATGCCCATAGAAAATCATGCATTGAAAAAAGTCATGCATCCTGAGTCAATATTCATGCATTACGGAAGATCATGCATCGCGAGTTAATATTCATGCATCGCAGAAGATCGTGCATCACGGAGAATCATGCATCGCGAGTTAATATTAATGCATCGCGAGTTAATATTCACGTATTGTGGGAAGATATTCATGCACCACAAGAAATCAATCATTGCGGGAAGATATTAATGCCCCGTAGAAAATCATGCACTGCGAAAAGTCATGCATCGCGAGTCAATATGCATCCATCGTGGAAAATCTTTCATCGCGAGTTAATATTCATGCATCGCGGAAGATCATGCATCGTGACTTAATATTCATGCATCGCGGAAGAACATGTATCGCGAGTTAATATTCATGCATCGCGAGAAGATATTCATGCCTCGCAGAAAATCATACGTCGCGGAAAGTCATGCATCGCGAGTTAATATTCATGCATCGCGGAAGATCATCCATCGCGAATTAATACTCATGCATCGCGAGAAGATATTCATGCCTCGCTGAAAGTTATGCATCGCGAGAAGATATTAATGCCCCATAGAAAATCATACATCGCGGAAGATCATGCATCGCGAGTTAATATTCATGCACCGTGAGAAGATATTCATACATCGCAGAAAGTTATGCACCGCGGGAAGATATTCATGCCCCGCAAGAAATCACGCATCGCGGGAAGATATTCGTGCCCCGCAAAAATCATGCACTGCCAGATAAAGAAATCGTGCATTTCAAGAGAAACATTTACGCATCGACATCAACTGCATTTTTTTATTTTTATTTTGATAAAAGTAAACATCCAGAAGAGCATAGAAGACGATATCAAGAGAAATATCAGCACACTGCATCAGTTTTTATTTATTTTGACATCAAATGAAGAGTACATTGAATATTATATTGCAAACATAAGACATAAGTTTTATTTGCTTTACGTCAAACCGATCTAATTGACGTCAAATGTTGAAGGAGAGCAACTAAGTGTCAACGCGGTAAAATACACTATCTCCCATTTAAAATACATTTTTAATGTGACGATTTTTATCTCAGTCTTTGTCGAGAGAATCCGAAAGAATGAATTATCCCAAAAAAAGAAGAAGGTGCAGACGACATAAAAAAGGATGCAGCATAACGTGCAACTTTTTCTTAGCAGCGAACTGGGACATAGTCCAAAATGGATTGTCAAACTCTTAGGACGCGAGCAGAGGAGCTACTTCAACCACAATCAAACCACACCCCTATCGTAAGGAATGTAGGTTTTTCTTTCGTTTTGTCAGTTTCAGTTCGCATCCGGAAATTTTGGTATCTGCCGAAAGCAAGTTTCCAATCTGAGTGACAGTGCGCCGAGAGTTTTGAAAATTATGTCCGTGTACGTTCTTAATTATGGGTGTGAAGTGCACCACATTCATGACTAAGAGGTTACAAGCCTCTTTTTCATACTCGACTTTATTTGTCACTTATCCAGAACCAAAGGTTATCTAGCATAATATATTTCCTTTTCCACCGACTGAGTCGAACTACAAACAGCCTGATTCCTTAGGTTTAAGGATATGTAGGCGGGCTACACGTTGAAAACTCGGCTGTAGTTCAAAATTTCGCTCTTAAATTCTATTCCCGAACATTTTTATCCTTTCATAATTCGGTGTCAAAGTTGTTTCTAAATTCTTTCAAAATCACGCGTTAAATCAGGCGTGTTGAATTACAAGTGATCTGAATTCTCATATAGCCTGAGATATGTCGAAAAACCATTTTGGGGTTCGGCCATAATTCCTAAAGTCCGTACAAATCCTATTTTCAAAGATGAAGATGTGGTCGGCCAAAATTAGTTTAGTCAATTTCATTTTCCTCGAATTTCTTGCATCAATCCAAGTAAAACGAGAGACATTTGTTGACACCCAATTTTGACCCTCCTCGATAAGAATTAATTCACGGGTTTCATAAATTCTGACAGGTTAAAATAGTCGACTTTATAAAATCCAAAATATTTTTAGTCGTTCTTAAGTAGCTTTAGAATTTTTATAGTCTTGAAATGATATATATATATATTTATATGTTTTTGTATTATTAGTTTATTTTATGAACATTCGAAAATTATCTCAAAAAGATTTTGATTTTACTTCATACTTTATCAAATTTTATTTTGTCCAAGTTTGTTAGTTTATGTCTCAATGCCTTTTAATTTATAATTAAGTTAGCTATTTTTGCCTTGTTGAAATTAAGAAACTCGCGGACTAATTAATGTTGAATAAATATTTTATCCAAAGTTAGCTAATCAACGACTTGGTTAGATTAATTCTCTTTCTACAAAATCGTGACTTCAAAGCAAATTTTTGGGTCTTTGTATGAAATATTTCCATCATGTTCAGCCCAAATCCCATTGACTTTTCTCTTCCTAGCCCACCTTAAATTTCCCCTCCCCAATTCCATCTCAATTCATTGACCAAGCCCACCCGCTAAATCTGCATCACCCGTCCAAGCCCAAGCCCATCCCACTCCCTTTTAATTCCTATCCAATTTCACCCTGCCCACCCTTAGATCCCTCCGACCCGACCAAAATTTCTTCACCTAAAGAAGAAGACCCAACGATGTGGGTAGACGGAAAGCAGCAACAATATACGACGTCTTCACGCTCTTCCGATAACAACGACGACAACACACGTGGGTGACACCGCTTGACCTTGTACACGCTTCCACTCCCTCACGCGGGAGAGAGTCAATGGACAACGGCTTCAACGTCCATAAATACACGGAATAGTGACTCACGACGTGTACGAACAACTTTTCTGCACCTCCCTTTCCGCCAGATTTACTCGTACATCAGATGAATATTCGTCCTTGCTCGCGTGGATGGGCGCCACATCGAGCTCCAAGGACGGGAGGTTAATCACACTCGTCCGCGTCCCTTTCACTTTTTGGGATTTTTTGACAAATTTCTTGATAATCTGGTAGAATCCAACTATTTCTTGTCCTTGGGAGTAATTTGAATTTGGAATGGGTAGGGGATTCGCGATTTTACCCCCCATTTTTTCTAGAAATTCCCCCGCCTTCCCCAATCCGAAAACCCCAATTTCTTCTCCTATAAATACATTCTTGGTTTTCTTGAATATGTTTTTTTTTTTTGGGGGGGGGGGGGAGAAAAAGAGTTTTGGAGTAAAGCTTTTAGTTTGGGAAATTTCTTTCTGTTGACAGAGAAAATAGATAAAAAGGAGTTTGTTCTGTGAGAGAGGTTTTTTCTGGGGGAGAAAAGATTTAGTAGGGAAAAATTAGTTGCTTCCGTTGAAAGGTTTAAGTAAGAGATTTCGCTGGAGATCTCTAGTTACACTTCTAAAACAAAAAAAATACCAGCAGAGGAATTGATTCCTTGTGCCATTTCTTGTGTGGTCAAATCGTCGCCTTCCGCTCGTCCTCTTGTCGTGTTTCACTGCTTAAAGAAAGGTAATATTCTCTCCTTCAACTTTTGTTTCTGTCATTTTGTTTTGTTTTGTTTGTAAATGTCGGAAATCACTACTCGACTGGTTGTTGGCTGATTTGTTTAGCGTTTAAACCAATGTTAGTTTTCATAGGAAGGACATGTTTTTAGTTGTTTCAGTGAGTTACCATGGTAGCGAGTTTAAGGCTTTAGTTATTTGTCGCCATCCTTCCGATGTTTTCTTTATGATTTGTTTGTTGATTTTCCCTCTTTGAGCATGTTTCCCGAATGTCGTCAAGTCTGCTTCATTGTGTAATACTCGACACTTTTTTTAATTCCTTCATATCAAGTTAAGTGAATGGATTACCAATGTCAATATTTTGAGTTGGCTTGTTGATTTGTTTATTGTTTCGGATTCATATGTTGCGCTTGTTATCATATGTTTTACTTAGCTGTTTTAGTGATCTGTTATTGAAGATTAGCCCTTATTTTCGTTCTGTAGAATATCCTGAGTGCTCCTCTTTAAGTTTCCAGTTTAAATTTCGTATCATAGTCCAAGGTTGTTCAATTCTTGATTTTTTTTATTTTTTTTTTCCTTTCATGGTCTACTGCTTTTTTGGAATAAATTTTACATCTAAAGGCAGTCTAGTTTGTAGTCGGTCGCTATCATAATAATGAATCAAGTTCTTATTCGAGTTCATTTGAGCACCTTCTATTTCAAAGATTTTTAGTCTCAGTTTGTTCTGTATTGAGAACTAACTTCTGGTTGTTATTGTTATTGTTTTCTTGGCTTTCACAGTTGTGCCATTAATTATTTCGGAGATGCTCTTCTGGTATTAGTTTTTCCTTATGTGTTATGATTTTGCAGTAGGAAGCTAGTTGTGTTAAATATGTTTATTACGTTTTAAGAATGTGTGAGATGTCATAGTTTGATATCCAATTCCCTATTCACTTCAAGCCTCCTTCCCTTTTTTTTTTTGTCGAATTTTATTCCTCTTTCCCTTCAAACATATGATGTTTTGCTTTACTAAAATTGCAAAGAACCATCAGATCGATGTCAAGTGCGCTCTTCTTGTCAATTAAAATTGGAAGAGTCATTCGGAGTTGATGTTGGGTATTTGTATTGTCTGCAAGTCAGTTCATTTGATAAATTATCATGAAGTTTGGAAACATTATCTATCGTGTTGAGATTTTTTTGTTTAGGCATAACTATTCATGGCGTTTCATGATACTTGAGGGACATGGTTTGAATTTTGATCCTTCGGAATTCTATATATGATATGAGTAGTGTATATTTATGTGTTTTGGTGCTTATCTTAACTCATTTGGGTCTGAAATTTTAGGTGAGAGTCAAGGGTATTTTAGGTAATTAAAAAAGTTCAATGGTGGAGTCTTGCTTCTGTTAAACTTTGATTCACTATTTACTATCATATGCAGGGATTTTCAGTTGTGTTATGTTTAGTTTATTTGACCCCTCCTCTTTTACAAAATAGTTGAGCTTTTACTCACATTTTTCATTTATTGGTATTGCATGTGGATTTCGTCCGAGTTCATTACGAACTCATTCCATACATCTTGCATTTAGAGAGATATATGAAGGATCAAATTCTCTTATTCAATTCTACCAGCGATGAAAAGGGCGTACATGTTTTGAAGTTTGAAAAATTCAAAGCGAGCGGAAGAAAATGAGGTTTTGGGGCAAAGAAGCTCAAAATTCATTTTTATATTTTTTACACTCTGTATTTTATTGTTTTGGGCCTAAGCCCTGGTCGTCTTTTCTTTTCATATTTACTACTTATTATTGTATGTTTATTTTAGGACAGGAACAACGGAAATGGGCAAAAGGCCCAAAATGAAAAGGGTCCAAATACCGGTCTAGGTAGACAGAAACCGGATTTGGACCCAACTCTCTCTCTTTCTCTCTCTCTCCTACTTTACCTCTATTTGCTTGTTATTATTTATCGTTAGTTTTAGGGTCGAAAACTTCAAATCCCCGCAAGACGCCGTTATATTTTAACTATTTCAATTGACTTAATTTGGACTTAAAAATAATAAATATTGCAAGTCAAATATCACTTAGATAGTAAATTAATACTTCACTTTTCAAACAACTCTAAATATCTCTTTATCTCAAAATAAATTAGATGTTTTAGCCAAATAAGTTAGTTGTCAAAAAACCGTATTTAACAGATATTTTAGGTGTCTTAAACACCTTCCTAAAATATAAAATATGAATCCAGAACCCCTTTAAATTTTTCAAAATGATTTTTTCTGTTTAAGTCTTTTGAAAGCTAAAGTTTTCTTAATTTTTCAAAATTAAGTGGATGCTCTACAAAGTCGAAAACCTATATGAAATTATAAAATCGTTAAAACACCATTGTTGCCAAAAGAGTCTATAGGAGTTGTCACATAATATTGTCTAATAAAGTTACATTTGTTGATTTGGTAGAACTTGATATAATTGACTTTGATTGCATATTGGGGATGAATTTGTTACATGCTTATTTTGCTTCAATTGATTGTAGGACAAGGATAGCTAAATTCCAATTTCCTAATGAACCCGTTATAGAATGGAAGAGGGGAAACTCATTCCCTAGAGGTTAAATTATTTCATGTCTAAAAGCTTGTAAGATGATTTCTAGGGGATGTCTCTAACATATTGTGAGGGTCAAGAACCTTGGTTCCGAGGCTCCTTCTTTAGAGCCGGTCCCCATAGTGAAGGATTTTCCGGAAGTATTCCCTAATGACTTACCCGGAATTTCTCCCGAACGAGAAATAGATTTTAGCATAGACTTGTTGTCGGATACTTAACCCATATCAATTCCTCCTTACCGGATTGCTCCGGCCGAGTTGAAAGAATTAAAAGCTCAATTTAAGGATTTCCTAGACAAGGGTTTTATACAACCAATCATACCTCTATGGGGCGCTCCGGTATTATTTGTGAAAAAGAAAGATGAGTGTGTTAGAATGTGTATTGACTACCTACAATTAAACAAGGTCCTTATAAAGAATAAGTATCCTCTCCCTAGAATTTATGATTTGTTTGACCAACTACAAGGGTCGAGTTACTTCTCGAAGATTAACTTGAGGTCGGGGTATCACCAACCTAGAGTTATAAGATTTCAAATTCCTAAAACAACTTTCTAAACAAGATATGGTCATTATGAATTCCTAGTCATGTCTTTTGGTCTAACTAATGCCTCGGCAACTTTCATGGACCTTATGAATAGGTTGTTTAGGAATTATATTGATTCATTTGTAATTGTCTTTATTGATTATATTTTGGTATATTCCAAGAGTGAGAAAGAACACGTGGATCATTTGACGTAGTATTACAAGTCGTCAAGGAGGAGCAACTCTTTGCTAAGTATAGTAACTGCGATTTTTTCGCTAAGATTAGTTGCTTTTCTTTCTCACATTGTAGCTACTGTGGGTATTGAGGTTGATCGAAAAAATACGGAGGCAGTTAAGAATTGTTGTAGACCTCTAACTCCCACTGATATTAGATATTTCTTGGGTTTAGCCGGGTATTATAGGATATTTTTTCACTGATTTTCATCTATCGCTTTTTCATTGACTACCCTAACCCAAAAGAAAGTTCAATTTTAATGGATGGAAGATTGTGACAAAAGGCTTCAAAAAGTTGACCTTATCGGATGGTACCGAAAGGTTTGTTCTGAATTGTGACTCTTCTCGAGTACATTTGGGTTGTGTTCTCATGCAACATGACTAGGTGATATCATATGCCTCTAGGAAACTCAAGGTACACAAGAAGAACTATCCGACCCATGAGCTTAAACTAGCGACCGTAGTGTTTGGTTTGAAAATATGGAGACACTTCCTATGTGGAGTGCATGTAGATGTGTTCACCGATCATTAGAGTCTCCAATATGTGTTCACCCAAAGGGAGTTAAGACTTCGACAAAGAATGTGGTTAGAGCCGTTGAAATATTATGATATGTGTGTCCTTTACCACAACAAGAAAGCCAATGTGGCTGAGGATGCTTTGAGTCGGTTGTATATAGGTAGTGTGGCCCATGTTGTTGACAGTAAGAAGGATTTAGTAAAAGATATGCATAGATTTGCCCAATTGGGTGTTCGACTTGAAGATTTTCCAAAAGGGGGTTTCATTGTTCATCATCATTCTGAGTTGTGTTTAGTGGTTGAGGTGCAATTTAATCAACATCTTGATCCTCTATTGATGGAGTTGAAGGAATCTATTCTGAGTAAATCTAATGAGTCTTCCTCCCAAAGGGGGATGGGTTACTTAGATATCAAGGTAGGTTGTGCGTGCCGGATGTGGAAGACTTAAGGAGACAAGTTTTTGAAGAGGCTAATGGTTCCCGATATTCCATTCATCCGGGTGCCACTAAAATGTATCTTTATCTACAAGAGATCTTTTGTTTGAATGGTTTGAACAGGTATATAGCGGAATTTGTGGCCAAATGTCCAAATTGTCATCAAGTCAAGGTCGAACATCAAAGACCGGGAGGGTTGACTGAAGATATAAATATCTGCACTTGGAAGTGGGAAGATGTCAATATTGATTTCGTTGTGGGTTTTCCTCATACACGAAGGTGAAATGATTTGATTTGGGTTATTAGTGATAGGTTGACCAAATCAACCATTTTATTCCTGTCAAATCCACTTATTCAGCAGAAGAATATGCTAAATTGTATCATAAGGATATTGTGAGAATGCATGGAGTTCCCTTGTCTATAATATCGAATAGGGGTACCAAATTTACATCTAATTTTTGGTAAGCATTCCAAAGTGGGCTTTGGTACCAAGGTGAAACTTACTACCACATTTAATCCACAAACATATGGTTTGGTAGAACGAACCATCCAAACCTTAGAAGATATGTTGCGGGCATGTGTCAATGACTTCAAGGGTAATTAGTATTACCATCTACCAGTGATTGAATTTGCCTACAATAATAGCTATCACTCAAGTATCGCCATGGCTCCATTTGAGGCCTTTTATTGGAGGATATGTAGATCTCCAATTGGGTGGTTTAAAGTAGGTGAGTTTTCTCTAATAGGTCCCGAAGAAATTTATGACGCTGTGGAGAAAGTCCAACTCATAAGGGATATATTGAAGACAACCCAAAGTCGGCAAAAATCTTATGCCGACAATAGAAAGAGGGACCTTGAGTTTATGGTAAGAGACTTTGTCTATTTGAATATATCACCCATGAAATGGGTGATGAGGTTTGAGAAAAAGGGGAAACTTAGTCCCCGGTATGTAGGTCCATATGAGGTTTTGAAACACATCTGTAGTGTTGCCTATGAGTTGAAATTACCAATTGAATTGGCTCTGGTGCATCCGGTGTTCCATGTATCGATGCTATAAAATTGCGTAGGCAATCCCTTGTCTATCCTTCCTCTAGAAGGTTTATAAGTTGATGCTAATCTTTCTTATGAAGAGTTATCGGTTGAGATTTTAGACCGACAGGTAATGAATTTGAGGAATAAGGAAGTAGCTTCCATAAAGGTACTTTGGAAGAATCGTCTTGTGGAAAATGATAATTGGGAAGCCGAGGCTAATATGATGTCCCGAGATCCTGATCTTTTTCTTTCCTCTTCTACTGAAGGTTGAGGTTAGTAATTCCTCCTAGTTTTGTTTTATGAAGGGTCATAAGTGTATTTGAACTTCCATGATTTCCCTTAATTATGCATGTTCTTGTGAGAATTCATGTTTCATATGTCTCTTGAATTATATGTTCTTCATACTTGATAACACTTGATTTTGTGGCTGTTATAGTTGATCTTATGTGATAATTCTTGATTATGATATCTCTCAAGTATGAAGTGACGAAATGATGTATTGAATCCTTGTTGAATATATTGAGCTATAGGAAATCAAGACATAAATTCCTCCTTGCATAATGTGAAATGATGAAATGTGTGCATATTTGGTAGTTGATATAATTTCTACCTCATAATAATGCATTGTTGTGTTTGAGAATGGAGTTAATGTTCCCTCCATTGATTTTGAATTATCCATATACCATCTGTTGGTTGGGATGTTAGTCTTAGTCGTAAATTCCAAAAGAGATATTTAAAGTGTCATTCATGGATGAATGTTCCCCAAGGGGGAATATTGTTATACCTCGGAAATCCAATGACCTAGGCTAGAGCCTCACATAATGAATAATAACTTAAAATGATTTAAAATGATGTTTCTAGAACTAAAATAGTTTAATTAACTTGATTTTGAAATATTAGAGCCTAATTGTCAAGAAACGACCATGACGTTCGAAAACTAGTGAAATTGATCTAGTAGGTGTTCTTAGGTCTTGTGAAGGCTATGGGTAAAATACTTTAAATGGGTAAAATAATGTTATTAGTATCAAACGTACGAGTGCGACCCCCAACGGACCACCCTAGGGGTCCTTGAGAAGGATCCAAACATTGGACTACAAGCTGCCCGAGGCAGCTTGTACAATGAGTGGAAGGAGTGTGTCCACATCGCGGACTGGCTCCAGCAAAGGCCAAAATGTTGGTCCACATTGCGGACGTTGTCGCAGAACTCTCTTTCCGAAATTTAATTTCCGGAAACTTTAGGGAAAACCTCCACGAGCGGACTTGTTCTACAACGAAAACTCCTAAAATAAAAATCAAGTTAGACTTAATTAAAACGTCCAACCAAGTGAGGGGTGTTTAAGTATTTTAGGGGATTAGTATATATTAAATTTAAGTCATTTTACACACATTCCCACACCAAAACAAATCCCCAAATTTAAAACCCAACTGCTCTCACTTCTCTCTAAATTCTCTCACTACACAAAGACTCCATTGGAGAAGAAGGTAAGAGCTTCAAGTAGTGATCAAGAACAAGGATTTTCTCCATTAATCCTTAAGGATTGACAAGGAATGAGAACTCTTCACTCTTGGGACTCCTTTCCCCAAGAGGTTCCTTCAAATTGATTTTTAGGTGTTCTTCTAATTTTCTAGAAATCACTCAAATTCGTGGGTCACCTTTAAACATGAGTTATTTGGTCTATATTTAATTAATTATGATAGATTAAGAATGTTTATGAATGATTTGATGAATTACCTTAGGTTTTTGCCTTATTCTTGAAGACCAATGAATTCCCTCTTCTCCTAACCATAACTCTTGAATTATGTTGATTAATGATTAGAGTGATGTAATTGAGTATGTTCTTGTATTGACCACAATTGATATGATGTCGTATGAAGAAAAAGACAGTTTATGATCTCTTTGTTAGTTTACTTGGTTCATGTGGGGTTATGGGGCTTCACATACAGATTACACTAGTAGGCTTGGATTCGGGTTATGACTAAGGTATTGTGATGTATTGATTAAATGGACAATAAACATGAAATCTTAAGTCTGTCTTTATTATGATGTTATTCTTGAATATAAATATGAATGTCTTGTGGTTGCTATGATATGGACTTGTACATGATTCTAGGAATGTGCATCAAGTTTTTTTAAAGTAAACTTATCATGCTTATAACAAAATGTCCCTTTGTGCATGTTTTGAAATGTTTACCTACATATGTTTCCATACTAAATGAATGTGGTTGTACTAACCCATTTCTCTTCTATTTTCTACACAAATGTACGTTCGGGCCATTGAGGTGATTCAATACCTTTTCCACAAGAAGCTTGGATTGTTTCCCAAGTTGGTGACAAGTCCGAGGACAAAACACAATGATACTAGCTATTAGTTGTTTTGCTTCTATTGATAGAAATTGTTCATTCCTCCTTTTTCAAGGACTATGTTGTATTCATTTTATAAGACTTAATTATGTAAGTGCTAAGTCCCAATTTTTGTATTCGTATGTTTAGATGGCAATGTGAGACAAGTTAGTTTTTATTTTCGATATACGAAGTGAAGTTGAGCTTTAAATGAATTTTTTTAAATTGATGCTTTTATTCTATCTAATAATTAATGATAAATACTAAGATCTTTTCTGAAACCACTTCGACGACGAAGACGCCGATTATCACTAGGGGGTTCTTTTGGACCGTGACAAACTTGGTATAAGAGAATGAGATTGAATAATATTGGGAATGATGTCTTAGAAAACCACGTCTAGTAATGAGCATGAAATATTGACTAAGTTTTTGATCCTAAAGACTCCTGTGTTTCTTGGTTATGAGAATGAGAATGCTTATGAGTTTATCTTACACTGCTAGGAGAGGTTTCATAAGTTGGGAATTATCTATCAATATGGGGTTGAGTTCGTGACTTTTCATCTTCAAGGTGAGTCTAAGAAGTGGTGGAGAGTGGACATGGAATGAAGATCTTTAGCTTTACCTCTACTTACTTGACCCAATTTCATGGTTTATTTTGGAGATATGTTATTAGGACTTAGAGGTATCGCAAGATGGATATGTTCATAGATTAGGAGCAAGGTGGCATGACGGTGGCTGCTTATGAGGCTAAGTTCCATGATTTGTCTAGATATGCTATACAATTACTGATTATTGAGAAGGAGTGAATCCGTTTATTTATTAGGGGACTTAATTTTGAGTAGCAAGTGTTATTTGTTCTATGACTTCTGCAGGGAAGAGCTTTAATGAGGTAACAAAGTATGTTAAGAAAGAGAAGGGGTTAGGCAAGACGTCTAGGCTAAGGCATTAGCTAAAAGGTCCAAAAACTCGGACAACTTTCAAGTTTCTTATTGTAGAGTTTCATGGAGGCCAACGCTTGCAACCAAGAAAATTCGGTCATATATGCCCGCCTCTACAGGTAATTACTTGGGAACTCCACCTCATAATTGGATTCAGGATAGCCAGGACTCTCACCTTTAGCGGAGAGTACATCGTCATTTGATCGAACATGTTACAACTGTGGAGATCCTAGGCATATGAGGAGAAATTTTCCCCACCCACGTGTATTTGAGTTCACCCAACAACAGACTAGAGTAGTGGTTCTATGGGAAATTGAAATAATGATCGAGGACGTCCCCAAGATGGGTTAGAAGTTAATCAACGAGGCCATGAATATACAGGAAATGGTAATGCAAGAATATGTAACGTGCAACCACGCAGGGAGGTGTCTCTTAAAGATAATAAGGCTTAGTGTTATGCTTTTCCGGTCTAGAATGAGAAAGAGACATCTGACACAGTGATCACATGTACTATTCTTGTCTTTGATTGGATGGCTAATATGTTATTTGCTCTATGTTGTACTTATTATTATTTATCTGTATGATTTAACTAGAATTTAATATGACTCGTGATGTACTTCATGCCCCTATCCATGTTTCTACCCAATTGAAGAGTCAATCATAGTTACCCATGTCTATCGTGCTTGTCATATTTGTCTATGGGTTTTCAGACTTGGGCTGATTTGGTGATTTTGGATATGACTTTCTTTGATGTTATCTTAGGCATGACTTCGTTGTCCCCATATTAAGTTGTGTCAAATTGTAATACTACGTTTGTAACAAGATAAGATCATATTTCCATTTATGCTAGGAAACTTGTAAGGTAGATTTTTTTAGCTTATTTGTCTCATATTTGAGATGTTGATGTTGAGACTCCATCTATTGAGTCCATTCCTGTGGTGTCGGAATTTAGAGAAGTTTTTCCTATTGATTTGCTTGGCATGCCCCGGATAGAAATATAGATTTTTGCATTGATTTGGAAACCGATACTCGCTCCAGCTCCATCCCTCCATATCACATGGCTCCAGCAGAATTAAGAGAGAATAAGGGTCAAATTCAAGAGCTTATTGATAAGGGATTTATTCTATCTAGTGCTTCCCCATGGGTGCTCAGTTTTGTTTATTAATAAAAAACATAGTAGTATGATAATGTATATAAATTACAGACAGTTGAATAGGGTCACCATTCGAAATAAGTATCCCTTGCCTCGAATAGATGATCTTTTTGACCAATTGCAAGGTGCATCAATTTTCTCAAATATTGATCTATTGTCTGGATACCATCACTTCAAAATTAGGCCTCACGATGTGCCAAAAATGACATTTAGAACCCGCTATGGGCACTACGAGTTTCTAGTTATGTCATTTGGCTTGACTAATGCGCCTACAAATTTTATGATTTTAATGAATGGGGAGCTCAATCCATTTCTTGATTCATTTTTCATAGTCTTTATTGATGATATTTTGGTCTATTCAAAAAGTGAGGAAGAGCATGCCGACCATCTTTGTATTGTTTTGGGTGTTCTTGGAAAAAATAGGTTCTATGATAAATTTTCTAAGTGTGAATTTTTGTTGACTTATGTTGAATTTTTAGGACATATAGTTTCAAAAGAAGGGGTAATGGTAAATCCTCAAAAGTTTGAGGCGGTTAATAAATGGGTTCGGACTAGTTTTGTGATGGAAGTTAGGTGTTTTTTGTGGCTTGCTAGATACTATCATCGATTTGTGAATAACTTTGCTTCTATGGCCACTCAATTTACTAATTTGTTTAAAAATGAGATACCATTTGAATGTACTGAAAAATGTGAGGATAGCTTGCAAGAACTCACGACTCACTTGACCACCGTAGTTATTCTTGCATTACTGGTGGAAGGTAAATATTTTATTGTTTATTGTGATGATTTGATTCTTTATTGGGCAATTCTTGATCAACGATACTAGCCTACAGTCCGAGAGTCTAAGAATTTAAGCAAGTATAGTAACCTAACTAAGGGTTGGGGTCGTGTCCCAAAGGAGTAGTGGTGAAAATTGTAGCTAACTAGAATCCCATTCAAAAAAGCAATAGCTTAAGAAGTTATTGAATAAGACAACGTAAATTCAAGTCGTTAAACCAAAGTGTCAAATATGAAAAGTTTTTTTTTTGTGTTACAAGTAGTAAAAACGAGTAAAATAAGGGGAAATCAAGTATGGAGGAAAGTTCTTGGGGGTGTGACCGCAATATATGTTGATACAAACTAATGGGTACATGCTTGTAATAGGAAAATTAGCATAACAATGGTAAGTAGGCTAAGGTTTAGGTGAAAAGGAAAATTACCAAAACAATGGTAACTAGGCTAAGCTTTTGGTGAAAGTAAATTCCCTCTTGGGCAACATACCCCATATCAATAGGGTTCCTCTCAGACCCCCACTCATCTAATCTATCCAGACTATGCCTTATCCATACCCTCTCTTTCGATGAAAGGTGCTTTGATATGAATCTAGGGGCTCACCCTCTGTAACAACCCGAAAATAACTATGTGAAGTAATGCCTAAACCTACCTAGAATGCCTAGATTAGACCGGGTTGACACGGCTTGATAAGCGTGGAACCAGACCTCAGAACCCATACACTAGCCAAGCCAACCAACTTGGTGAGTTAGTTGAGCTAGGCAAGGTTGGTACCAACCATGTAGGGAACCCGAATTGAAGAGATTCACCCGTATGAGTTTTTATCGGACTTGAAAGGGGTAATCTTTGGTTTGGAGGGTCTAGCGGTAAAATAGTCTTTTACAGGCTAGGGGTAGTATTGTAATTACCCTAAATATTTAATTAATTAATTAATTAATATAAAAAGGTGGGCAATTCGGGTAGGGTTGGCCGAAATTGACCCTTTTCGCAAGTTAAGTTTCACCCGGGTTCGATCCTTGGTGGAAGCAATGTTAAATTGAATTAATTAATATTAATTATCTGATTTAAGTAAGGGCATGATGAGTCATTTCACCTAAACCTTAAAAAAATCAGATTTTTAATTAATAAATTATAAGGAGTCCTAGTTTGACTAAGTCTTCAACTAAAACTCCTACACTTACTCTCATCTCTCTCCACTCTCATTCTCACGAATTTCTCCACTCTCTTCTCACGTTATTTATCAGCAAAAAGAACAAAAAATCAAATTTCATCACTTGAAGAACTTGCACACAAAAACTCAAAAGAAAAACTAAACTAAAAACGAAAAGCGAAAGCATCTTTCAAACAGTTTGCGCGTGAGTTTTGTTGGAGAAGCATTTGTTTTTCATGGGAATTGGCAGCACTTGAGATCAGATTTGAAAGGTGTTAAACGATGAGAAAAGGCATGGGTTGTCTTCCTCTTGGTCCCTTTCCCAAGAGACCCCTAAGTTTCAGTCGAATTTTAATCCGAAAACTAGGAATGTTCCCCGTTGCATGTCCCTGTCACTAGCTCCCATTGATTTTGTAGGTTGGGTATGTTTAGCTGGTAGAATATAGGGATGTGAGGTGTTTTCTTGATGATGATGTTCAATTATGTATGTTCGGATTAATGTGAGTAATAAGCATGCTTTCCGAATTTATGTGTTAAACGTGTGTGTGCATTGTGTATGCCATGACATTGGTCATGGGTTGAAGTGAGTAATATGCATGTTAAATTCTTTTGTTTTGTATGCATTTACTTGAAGTAAATCGTGATGTTCATAAGTGGTGTATTATTGCTGAATTGAGTGAAATTTTTTGATCAAATGTAACCATGAAAATGGACAAAATAAATGTACGAAATGTCCAATGAATTATCCAAAAATCTAACGTATAAATTATTGAGGAAATGGACTAGAAAGCGTGATCAAATTTCCAGATTTGCTGGAAATTGGTTTTGGCTAAGTTAGTGGAAGAATTGGAGAGTTAAAAAAATTATTTTAAATATGTGAGGTCATCAAGGATTGAACCCAAGACCTCACTATATGAAGGCTGCTGAAAAATTAATATTTAGAGTGAGGTGAGGGGGATTCGAAATGGGGTAAGGCTGGTGAAGAAATAAGAGAAAAAGGGAAACTAAATAAAATGTGGTGTATGGGGATCGAACCCACAACCTCTCGGATAGGTGAGGGAGTTAGGAGAAAAATTAAAGAATAATAAAATGAGGTTGTGGGGGATCGATTCCACATCCTCTTGGTCAAAAACAGAAAAGTTAAGGAGAGAAAAGAAAGAAAAAGAAATGTAGGTGTTGGGATTTGAACTTGGGTCCCCAAGCTGAAATTTTAAATCAAAATTTAATATAAGACTAAGTGTTGCTCAAGGGATTTGAAATCGGGTTCCCTTGCCCAATTTCATATTGATGCATAAGTCTTACGTGAATAAATACTTAATGAAAGCTGCCTATATGAATCAAAATCGAGACCTTGGCATACTTACAAGATACATAAGTCTTGTACCACATAATCTTGGGTAAGTATGAGTCACTTAGACGAATTATGAACGAAGCCTCATGGCTTGTACGTATGGGTTCATAAGTCCAGCGTACGTTAAAAAATAAATTAACCTAAGATGTATGTGATGAAATGATGTGACCCCCGGAGGGTTAAGTAAGAATGTGAAACACACTAAAAGGCCAAGTGCATTGGCATATGACGAAATGAACATTCACGTAATAAGGTGAGTAATTATGTTATACTATGATGCTAATGAAAATAGTGACAACATGATAAGAGGCTAGTACAACTGAGACAAGCTGCATCTACGCCTAAAAATCAAAGTCACTAAATGAAATTTCTAAGAGAGTATATTTATGCTAAACGATGAATAAATCAAGAAAGAGTGTCTACATGAGGATAGGCTAGTACAAGTAAGACAAGTTGTATCTACGCCTCGAATCAATGTCCCTCAAAGTAAATTCCAAGAGAGCATATGTATGTTATACGATAAACAAATAATGAAAGGTGAGTAAAGATGAAATGAAAGGATGTTAAGAAAGAACAGGGTGGCATCACAATATGATGCTAGTGCAAGTGAGACAAGTTGTACCTACGCCAATATAAGGTCCCCAAAAGTACTCACCTAAGAGAGTGTTGAATATTAAGAGTCAAGTCTCAATAACACTTTCTATGTAAGCGTAAGGACAATTCATACTTAATACGTAAAGAAGAGATGATAAATCATCTAATGAGCAATGACTACCTCATTCTAGAAGCAAGCTTCGACGATGTATGAGTTTAATGTAAATAGAAACTTTAAACGGAGCACCGATAGGCTAGCTATGAGTGGTGATGCCTTCTTTCGTGAAGGGTGGAGGTTCACGTAATTCTCACGAGATGAGAGTGTCCACCAAGGTGGGTATGGGTCTCCCTAAATCTCCTAGTCTTTGAACTATGCTGCCAACATAAGGAACTAGCCAGTGGTTTTCCACCTAAGCATGGTAGGGATGTTTTGGTTTCACCTTGGCCAGTGACTCCACCTCTTTTCGGTGTGGGGAAGACACCGGATTTCATGATGGTCACATGATCTATGTCGGTTAAAGTTGAAGTTCCTCAAAGTATGAAAGATAATGGAACGAATGATACCAAAGGTGTTTGGATAGGATAATCAAGAGGTGAACTAGACTCAAGTAATGACACTAGGTCATTCTTGGTCATTGTACAGTGAACTTGATGAGAGTCTTAAATAACATGCTAGGTATAGCTGGTGTTCACACCAGCCTACGAACGAATGAAAATGAAGTAAGTATGAATGAATGAAGTAGACTCTGTGTTTGCTAAAGAAGGCTCCCTAGTTGAGGTCCCATATGTTGAGCCCTCATTTTGGGAAGTCCTAATGTTAAGTCCGTGATTCCAAGGTATCACGGCATATGAACGAATGATATGTAATATATGTATGTGCTATATGAAATATGGTATGTGCTGTGTGCAATATGAAAAGAATGATGATGCATGTTACTCTCCTAGCATGACTTTTCTAATCTGATTTGGCAAGTCCAACTGACTTGGCTGTCCATAATTCATATCGTTAGGAGAGAGATCTTCTTAATCACGCATGTCCTTGGTGTATACTTTCATACACCCATACTTAGTACAATTGTGTACTAATCCCATACATTATACTATTTTAGGTGCAAGTTCAGGAGGGTGTTGAAGACATTCATTGCAGCTGTTCGGACATCAGAGCTTTTCATCCGGACTTGGTAGGTTATAATGCATTCGAGGATGCCTGCCATTATGTTTCTGGCTTAGTAATAGGTTTAGGCTAGTGGAGCATGTTCCACTAGTATTTCTTTCCTATTTTGTTCAGACTTATGTAATGGTGCCATTTTGGCAATTGTTACTTATGCTATAAGACTATTTATTTCCAGATTGAATGAATCTTATTAGATGGTTGATACACATGATAAATGAAATTCTTTATACACATATGCATGTTATAATTATGAAGTCTATGTACACTTCAAACAAAACAAAAATTTCAAATTTTCCTCTAAAATTAACCTAATGAATGTAATGACGACGTAAGTAGGCTTGTCTACGACCTCTGAGAGGTCAACAACGCCGGTTTCGACTAGGGTCTAGACCCCGGTCGTGACAAACTTGGTATCAGAGCATTAGGTTAAATATCCAAGACATCAGGCTCATATCAAGCACGTTGAGTAGTTTCTATGTTATGGTAGTGAAGTGCACCACTATCATGAATTAGAGACTGCATAAATGCTTAGGAAATTTTCCCTTCTTCAAATCTTATCGTGCCTTATGAAATTTTGATTTCTTGGTGTTAAGAGTTCTAAGGGTCGCTATGATATGGATTTCGAGTCCAGAGTTACGAGAAACAATGAAGTAGATACACCTCAGTAGAGTCCACCTTGTAGGAAGTGTGGCAAACTGCATGGAGGAGAGTGTATGATGGGATCTAACGCTTGTTACAGTTGTGGCAAACCGGGTCACATGATGAAGGATTGTCCGAATAGAAGATGTTAAGAAAAAGGGAAGGAGAGAGTTCAGCCGAATGGTCCAAGTGAAGAGGCTCCAAGGAGGCAAAGATTCTTCGCACTCAAGTCTAGGGGTGCAGGGGAAGACACTTCTGGTGATGTCTCGGGTGCGTAGCCTTAATTAGTCTTTCATGTGTTTGACTGTGTATGGTTTTATGCACTAGTATGAAGTTAATATGTTTGAGTCATCATGTTGGTTGCTGATTTGTGTGACTTATGTGAATACTTATGTTATATGCTCTGATGAGACTAGTTTAGGAAAGAGTTCCTTAGTCTATTAATGTGAAGCTGCTAGTAGGTTTCAAGGATGTGCACCATCATGCTAATATGTGAATCATATATTCACCAATGAAGAGTATTAAATTGCCTATGTATGCATATGTTCTATTGATGACTGGCTTGTTGCTAGTAAAGAGTAGTGTCATTTGGGGATGAATGTTCCTAAGGGGGGGATAATGTAACAACCTGAAAATAACTATGCGAAGTAATGCCTAAACGTACCTAGAATGCCTAGATAAGAACGGGTTCACACAGCTTGATGCGCGTGGAACCATACCTCAGAACCCATGCACTAGCCAAGCCAAGCAACTTGGTGTAACAACCCTAAAAATGGATAAGATAAGTAATGCTTAATGTGTCTAGAATGCCTACGATTAGACCAGGGTTCACACGAATTGATGCGCGTAGAACCAGACCTCGGAACCCTTGCTACAGCCAAGCCAACTAACTTGGGGGAGTTAGTTGATCTTGGAAAGGTTGGGTCCAACCATGTAGGGCTCTCGAATAAGAAGATTTACTCGAAGGAGTCTTTACCGGACTTAAAAAGGGGAAATCTTAGGTTTGGAGGGTCTAGGGGTAAAATGGTCTTTTTCCAGGCTAAGGGTAGTATCGTAATTACCCTAAATATATAATTAATTATTTAATTAATAAGGTGGAGGGGAAATTTAGGGAGACAGGGCCGAAAATGGGCTCTTGAAGTGAAGTCTTGCTCCACCCGGGTTCGAACCTAGGTGGAAGCAATGAATTAAAGTTGTTTTTAATTGAAGTTGGAAAATTAATGTGATTAATTTGTATTTATTATTTATTAGCTGATTTAAAATAAAAGAAAAAAGATTTTTAATAATTAAATAAAACCTTAATTGACTAATTCCTAAACTAGACTCCTAAGCTTAATAAAACTCCCACTCTCTCACGTCTATCTCTCAACTCTCACGCTCGATCTCTCTTCTTTTTTTTCACGATTCTCTCTGCCAAATAACTTTCAAGAACAAAAAAATAAACCAAGTTCTTCACACTTGAAGAACTCACACGAAATCACAAGAAAACAAACGTTAATCACACGTTAGGCAAAGGGAGGTTGTCCGTCGAGTGGTGTTTACATTGAGGGGATTTGGACGTGATCTTGGGTGAAGTTTTTGGGCATAAAGTCGAGGGTTTAACGTCAAAAAGGTATGGGTTCTCTTCTCTATTGGTCCATTTCCCAAGAGACCCCTTAAGGTTCAGATTATTCAGTCCGAAAACTAGGGTTGTTCCCCGTTGCATGTCCCTGTCACTAGATCCCAATGATTCGTAGGTTGGTATGATTGCTGGTAGATTTTGGTGTATGTTGTGTTTTCGTGATGAATATGTTTATGTTTGTGTATTTGAAATCGTATGAACGACAACCAATGTGTTTTCGAAACTATGTGCATGTGTGTGCAAGAATGTGACTATGACTAAGGTCTCGGCTTGATGCTCCAAAATGTGTAACGTTATGGTTGTTATTTTACGTGCATAAACCTATGTAAATCGTGATGTTCATATAAGATGAAATGTGGCTGATTTAAGTAACAATCTTTTGGCTAAACAAATCTATGAAAAATGCAACCCAAAACGTGTTAAACGGTCTATGAATTACTCTATGAGTTCAAGTGAATAATATTGATGAAAGTGAGCTGAAATGTGACCAAATTTCCAGCAACTTACAAGTTTAGTTTAGGCTAAATGTAGATGAACAAATCTGGAAAATTAATTAAGTGTAAATTAGTTGAGGTCACTAGGATTCGAACCCGCGACCTCACCCGTGAGATACACTAAAACGTGAAAGAAATGGGGGTCAAGGGGATTCGATCTCGGGTGCCTTTGGCTGAAAAATAAAATACAAAATTAAGAATGAGAGGAGTGGGATTCGAACCCACAACCTCTTGGTCAAAACATAAAGAAAAAAATGAAGAGAAAATAAATGTGAGCGTGGGAATCGAACCCACGACCTCAAGGCAGTAGAGGAGAGTAAGAGAAAAATGAAAAGAAAAGAAATGTGAGGCGTGGGAATCGAACCCACGACCTCAAGGCAGTGAAGGAGAGTTAAGAGAAAATGAAGATAAAAGAAATGTGAGGCATGGGAATTGAACCCACGACCTCCAGTCAGTGTAGGCGAAATAAGAGAAAAATAAAGAGAGGCTGTGGGGGTTTGATCCCACAACCTCATGGTTAACTCGAAATAGACAAGGAGAAATAGATAAAAAAAAATAAAAGGGGTTGTGGGGGTTCGATCCCACAACCCCTCGGCCATGTAAGAGGAAATTCAAAGGAGAAAAATAAAGAGGAAACGTTGATGTTGGGGCTCGATCTAGGGTCTCAATGTCTTGTGGAGCAAAAATAAAATAAATGAAATATGTAAGTGTTGTCCAAGGGATTCGAAACCGGGTTCCCTTGCTCAAATTCCATATTGATACATAAGTCATACGTGAATTATATATTCAAGAATAGTGCTTCCTACTTAGATCGAAATCGAGATCTTGGCATACATACAAGATGCATAAGTCTTGTACTACATAATCTTAGGAAGATATGAATAACTTAAACGAACTATGAACGAAGCCTCATGGCTTGTATGTATAGACCCATAAGTCTAGCATACGTTTAAAAATAAGTGAACCTAAGATGTATGTAATGACATGATGTAACCCTAGAAGGGTTAAGTACGAGTGTAAGACACAATAAATGGCCAAGTGCATTGGCATACGATGAAATGATTATTATGTAATGAAATGATGAATCCTAGAAGGGTAAGTAAGAGTGTGAAACACACAAATGGCCAAGTGCATTGGCATATGATGAAATGAACATTCACGTAAAAGGGGTTGAGTAATTACGAAGAGCAAATGTGCTAATGTTAATGAATGTGGTGACAACATCATATGAGGCTAATGTAAAATATGAGAACAATCTCAAATGAGCCTAAGTAAATGTTACCAAAAAGTACTCACCTAAGAGAGTATAAAGTTAATGAAGAGACCAGTCTCTATGAACACTCTAATGAGAATATTGAGATTAACACACTTAGTATTAATGATGAGATGAGAAATCATTTATTGAGCTATGATTTCCTCATACTAGAAGCCAGCTTCCATGACGTATGAGTTGAATTTAATGGAATTTTATACTGAGCACCGATAGACTAGCTATGAGCGGTGATGCCTTCTTTCGGGAAGGGTGGAGGTTCACGTAACTCTCATGAGATGAGACTGTCCGGCATGCCGGGTATGGGTCTCCTTATATCTCCTAGTCTTCGAACCTATACTGCCAAAATAGATATCTGGCGGGGTTAAATTCACATGTACGCTAGCATGTTTTGGGTCACTTTGGCCGGTGATTCCACCTCTTTTCATTGTGGGGGAGACACTGGATTTCATTATGCTCACATGATCTATGTCAGGTAAAGTTAAAGTTCCTACTGAATGAATGAGGCCAACCTCAAATGATGCACATAATGAAATGAACGATACCAAAGGTGTTAGGATAGGATAATCAAGAGGTGAGCTAGACTCAAGTAATGACACTAGGTTATTCTTGATCATTGCACAGCAAACCCGATGAGAGTCTTAAACTACATCCTAGGTATAGCTTGTGTTTACACTAGCTTATGAATGAATGAAATGAAGTACGTATGAATGAATAAAACAGACTCTGTGTTTGCTAAAGAAGGCTCCCTAGTTGAGGTCCCATATGTTGAGCCCTCATTTTGGGAATTCTTAATGTCAAGTCCATGATTCCAAGGTCTCATGGCATATGAATGAATGATATGAAAGATGTTATGTGCTATATGCAATATGATATGTGCTATGTGTGAGATGTTATGTGCTGTGTGCAATATGATAAGTATGATGATGCATGTTACTCTCATTGCATGATTTTCCTAATCAAAATTTGGAAAGCTCACTGACTTTCCTAATACAAATTTGGAAAGCTCACTGACTTTCCTAATCCAAATTTGGAAAGCTCACTAACTTTCCTAATCCCAATTTGGCAAGTCCACTGACTTGACTTTCCATAATCATGTTGTTAGGAAAGAGCTATTCTTACTCATGCATGTCCTTGGTGTGTGCTTGCATATACCCATACTTTGTACAAGTGTGTACTAATCCCATACAACTCTATATTTTTAGGTGCAGGCACAGGTGGACGCTAGAGCTTAAAGGTTGACGTTGCAGTTATCCGGACGTGGAGCTTTCATCCGGACTTGGTAGGCCCTCATGCTTTCGAGCATGTCTACCGTTATTATCTAGCTTAGATGTAGGATTTACCTAGTGGAGCATGTTCCACTAATGTTTCTTTCCACTTTCATTTTAGACTTTGTATTGGTGCCGTTTTGGCAAAAATACGTTAAATGCAATTATAAACTGTTTCTTTCATTTGATTATCTCTATATTAGATGGTTGATTTGTGAACGCCTATGATGTTAAGTTTAAAATGTTTAGCATGAAATAAGAAAACAGAAAGTTCAAATTTTCCACTAATATTAACCTAGATGAAGTAAGAATGACGTATGTAGGCTTGTCTGCAACCTCTGAGAGGTCAACGACGCCGGTCTCGTCTAGATTCTAGATTCCGGTCGTGACACTTGGTGAGTTAGTTGAGCTAGGCAAGGTTGAGACCAACCATGTAGGGCACCCGAATTGAAGATATTCACCCGGATGAGTTTTTCCCGGACTTGAAAGGGGTAATCTTAGGTTTGGAGGGTCTAGGGGTAAAATGGTCTTTTCCAGGCTAGGGGTAGTATTGTAATTACCATAAATATTTAATTAATTAATTAATTAATATAAAAAGGTGGGCAATTCGGGTAGGGTTGGCCGAATTTGAGCCTTTTCGCAAGTTAAGCTTCACCCTGGTTCGATCCTTGGTGGAATCAATGTTAAATTGAATTAATTAATATTAATTATCTTATTTAAGTAAGGGCATGATGAGTCATTCACCTAAACCTTAAAAAAATCAGATTTTTAATTAATAAATAATAAGGAGTCCTAGTTTGACTAAGTCTTCAACTAAAACTCCTACACTTACTCTCATCTCTCTCCACTCTCATTCTCACGACTTTGTCCACTCTATTCTCCCGTTATTTATCAGCAAAAAGAACAAAAAAATCAAATTTCATCACTTGAATAACTTGCACACAAAAACTCAAAAGAAAAACTAAACTAAAAACGAAAAGCGAAAGCATCTTTTAAACGGTTTGCGCGTGAGTTTTCTTGGAGAAGCATTTGTTTTTCGTGGGAGTTGGCAGCACTTGAGATCAGATTTGAAAGGTGTTAAACAACGAGAAAAGGTATGGGTTTTCTTCCTCTTGGTACCTTACCAAAGACACCTCTAAGTTTCAGTCGAATTCTAATCCGAAAACTAGGAATGTTCCCCGTTGCATGTCCCTGTCACTAGCTCCCATTGATTTTGTAGGTTGGGTATGTTTTGCTGGTAGAATTTACGGATGTGAGGTGTTTTCGTGATGATGATGTTCAATTATGTATGTTCGGATTTATGTGAGAAATAAGCATGCTTTCCGAATCTATGTGTTAAACGTGTGCGTGCATTGTGTATGCCATGACTTTGGTCATGGGTTGAAGTGAGTAATATGCATATTAAATTCTTGTGTTTTGTATGCAATTACTTGAAGTAAATCGTGATGTTCATAAGTGGTGTAATGTTGCTGAATTGATTGAAATTTCTTTATCAAATGTAACCATGAAAATGCACAAAATAAATGTACGAAATGTCCAATGAATTGTCCAAAAATCTAACGTATAAATTTTTGAGGAAATGGACTGGAAAGAGTGATCAAATTTCTAGATTTGCTGGAAATTGGTTTCGGCTAAGTTACTCGAAAAATTTAAGAGTAAAAAAATTATTTTAAATATGTGAGGTCATCAACGATTGAACCCAAGACCTCGTTATATGAAGGCTGCTGAAAAGTTAATATTTAAAGTGAGGTGAGGGGGATTCGAAATGGGGTAAGGATGGTGAAGAAATAAGAGAAAAAGGGAAAATAAATAAAATGTGGAGTGTGGGGATCGAACCCACAGCCTCTCGGATATGTGAGGGAGTTAGGAGAAAAATTAAAGAATAATAAAATGAGGTTGTGGGGGATCGATCCCACATCCTCTTGGTCAAAAACAGAAAAGTCAAATGTAGGTGTTGGGATTTGAACTTGGGTCCCCAAGCTGAAATTTTAAATCAAAATTTAGTATAAGACTAAGTGTTGCTCAATGGATTTGAAATCGGGTTCCCTTGCCCAATTTCGTATTGATGCATAAGTCTTACATGAATAAATACTTAATGAAAGATGCGTATAGGAATCGAAATCGAGACTTTGGCATACTTACAAGATGCATAAGTCTTGTACCACATAATCTTGGGTAAGTATGAGTCACTTAGACGAATTATGAATGAAGCCTCATGGCTTGTACGTATGGGTTCATAAGTCCAATGTACGTTTAAAAATAAATGAACCTAAGATGTATGTGATGAAATGATGTGACCCCCGGAGGATTAAGTAGGAATGTGAAACACACTAAAAGACCAAGTGCATTGGCATATGACGAAATGAAAATTCACGTAATAAGGTGAGTAATTATGTTATACTATGATGCTAATGAAAATAGTGACAACATGATAAGAGGCTAGTGCAACTGAGACAAGTTGCATCTACACCTAAAAATCAAAGTCATTAAATGAAATTTCTAAGAGAGTTTATTTATGCTAACCGATGAATAAATCAAGAAAGAGAGGCTACATGAGGATAGGCTAGTACAAGTGAGACAAGATGTATCTACGCCTAGAATCAATGTCCCTCAAAGTAAATTCCAAGAGAGCATATGTATGTTATATGATGAACAAATAATGAAAGGTGAGTAAAGATGAAATGAAAAGATGTTAAGAAAGAACAGGGTGGCATCACAATATGAGGCTAGTGCAAACAAGACAAGCTGTACCTACGCCAATATAAGGTCACCAAAAGAACTCACCTACGAGAGTGTTGAATATTAAGAGACAAGTCTCAATCACACTCTATATGTAAGTGTAAGGACAATTCACACTTAATACGTAAAGAAGAGATGAGAAATCATCTAATGAGCAATGACTACCTCATGCTAGAAGCAAGCTTCGACGATGTATGAGTTGAATTAAATATGAACTTTAAGCGGAGCACCGATAGGCTAGCTATGAGTGGTGATGTTTCTTTCGGGAAGGGCGAAGGTTCACGTAATTCTCATGAGATGAGACTGTCCACCAAGGTGGGAATGGGCTCCCTAAATCTCCTAGTCTTTGAACTATGCTGCCAACATAGGGAACTAGCCAGTGGTTTTCCACCTAAGCGAGCTAGGGATGTTTTGGTTTCACCTTGGCCAGTGACTCCACCTCTTTCGGTGTGGGGAAGACACCGGATTTCATGATGCTCACATGATCTATGTCGGTTAAAGTTGAAGTTCCTCAAAGTATGAAAGATAATGAAATGAATGATACTAAAGGTGTTTGGATAGGATAATCAAGAGGTGAACTTGACTCAAGTAATGACACTAGGTCACTCTTGGTCATTGCACAGTGAACTCGATGAGAATCTTAAACAACATCCTAGGTATAGTTGGTGTTCACACCAGCCTATGAACGAATGAAAATGAAGTAAGTATGAATGAATGAAACAGACTTTGTGTTTGCTAAAGAAGGCTCCCTAGTTGAGGTCCCATATGTTGAGCCCTTATTTTGGGAAGTCCTAATGTTAAGTCCGTGATTCAAAGGTCTCACGGCATATGAACGAATGATATGTAATATATGTATATTCTATATGAAATATGTTATGTGCGGTGTGCAATATGAAAAGAATGATGATGCATGTTATTCTTCTTGTATGACTTTGCTAATATGATTTGGCAAGTCCAACTGACTTGGCTTTCCATAATTCATATCTTTAGGAGAGAGCTCTTCTTAATCATGCATGTCCTTGGTGTGTACTTGCATACACCCATACTTAGTACAATTGTGTACTAATCCCATACATTATACTATTTTAGGTGCAGGCTCAGGAGGGTGTTGAAGACATTCATTGCAGCTGTTCGGACATTAGAGCTTGTCATCCATACTTGGTAGGTTATCATGCATTCGAGGATGCCTGCCGTTATGTTTCTAGCTTAGTAATAGGTTTAGGCTAGTGTAGCATGTTCCACTAGTATTTCTTTCCTATTTTGTTCAGACTTATGTAATGGTGCCATTTTGGCAATTGTTACTTATGCTATAAGACTATTTATTTCCAGATTGAATGATTATTTATTAGATGGTTGATATACATGAGAAATGAAATTCTTTATATGCATATGCATGTTATGATTATGAAGTCTATGTACACTTCAAACAAAACAAAGAGTTTCAAATTTTCCACTAAAGTTAACCTAGCGAATGTAATGACGACGTAAGTAGGATTGTCTGCGACCTCTGAGAGGTCAACGACGCCGGTTTTGACTAGGGTCTAGACCCCGATCGTGACACCCTCTCGCGTTGAGCTTCTTGCCACCTCACTCCTTAGGATATCAATCTAACGGTTTTGGTTTAGCGACCTCTCTCTCGAGTAGCCGAAAACACATAGGTGGTTTTTTATTTGCAACTAAAATCACATTAACTTAAACCACAACCCCTAGGTGAAATCACCATTAAAATGTATCTAATCCTATCAGCAAACAAGACCCAACAATAATATCAACACATATTTGCTAAATCACATCCCAAGAATGGGGGTTATTCGCCACACCCAAAGAAATAATCAAATACACCTAAAATGTAAAAGAAATCAAATTGGTATAAGAAATTCAACCTTAGTATGAGAAAAGGAAGAAGTATGGAGAAGACCCACTTCCAATTTGGGAAGAAGAATCTCTTTCTTCAAGTCTCTCAAACAACCCTCTCCAAATTTAAGAGAAAATAATAAAAACTAGAGTTCTAAAAGTGAAATATAGTAATAATGTTCGGACACTTAAAAATAATAAAGTTTTTAGTATTTACAGACTACAGATTGAGTGTTGGCGAATCCGTTTGGCAAATTTAGTTGTGAATCGCTGAGTGATTCGGCGATTCTCCCTTCTTCTAGTTTGTCGTCTTTTGTGCTTTGCCTTCATCACACATGCATGCTGCAACATTAGGCGGAATAGCTCTGCTTCACAGCACAATTCGGTGAAGCGCTGACTACTTTTTTTTTGCCTTTTGAATACGCTTCCTTCAGGATTCGCTTGATGGAAAAAAGGGCAAAAAGTCTCTATTATGCGGATCAACAAGAGTGATTGACGATGCTCAGTCTTCAACTTTAGCTCTTTTTCATCCTTTTGTTTCGTTTTGCACCTAAGTGTCCATGCTCGCACCAAAACTCCAAATACCTAAAACTTAAGAGTTTTCATCAGATAGTGAGATAAACTGAGAAATTGAGGACACTATTTACATTATATTAAAGTCTTAAATTGAGGAGACTATTGATATACAACAAGCATAAATAATCTCCACTGCTTCCTCTTTCGGTACACACATTCTTATGACATTCTCAGCACACTTAGGAAATAAATATGGTTCATCCAAAAATACATTTTGACATCAAACATGAACCTATTTGTTTGACAAGGATTCAATTCATCCAACATCAACCCACACACAGTATAATTTGCAAAGTCAGCATACCACGGTGTGTGTGAGAGATAGAGAAAATACCTGCTCGTCTAGGATTGAATCGTCTATTTCTATTTCTTGCTCACTAATCTCTTGGTTTTTGTAATCTTTATAGATGATATGCCACTTGATTTTCAAAACCTATTCGATCTTTGACCTCAAAATCAAGCTCTTGTAGAAGAAGTGGTCATCTTATCAACCTCTGTTTTGCATCCTTCTTTGCCATGACACCTAGTGGAATACCCATAGTATCAACTATTTTAAGTCCTATAGCCTTTATGTTCTTTCACAGCACTCCGATGAGCAATTGAAACTGATTTTCAAGAAGGTCAGCTGCGATGATCACTGGTAATGCATTATGGGCTCCCAAGAAAGCATAATTGAGATGAAATGGTAGTATTTTCAGCTCTAAAACTGGTTTTTTTTTCAGTTGATGGCATTGCAGGTGGATTCTATTGATTATTCATAGTAATGTCCATCTTGATTTGATTTCGTGCATATTCTCAAAAACCTATTAGTGCAACAACTATCTCATCATACTCTTGGATTTCCACTTCATCTTCATCGGCAATAACTGAATCAAGGGGTTCACTTTTGCACATCATATGACTCACACATGCCACTTCCTCATCTATAATATCTTCAGTGGATGCCACATGTCACTTGGTTGTTTCATAGCTTTGCAAATGTTAAATGTTACCTCATTATCATTTACTCAAAACTCCAACTTTCGACTTTCAACATCCACCAAAGCTCTAACAGTTTCTAGGAATGGTCTTCCAAATGTAATGGGTATTTGAGCATCAATATCGCAATCTCAAATTATGAAATCAGCTGGAAACATGAATCGATCGACTTTGACCAAGATATCATAGAGGATCCCAACCGGATGCTTGATTGATCATTCTGCCATGAGGAGTCTCATTGTTGTAGTTTTTGATTCCCCTAATCCAAGTTGCTTGAATATTGAATAAGGAATCAGGTTGATGCTTTCTATGAGGTTGCATACACCTTTTGCAAACTGTAGCATTCAAATGGTGCATGGAATGGTAAAAGCCCCCGGATCTTCCCTTTTTGTGATCAATTCCTTAGTGATTATTGGGATACAACTATGGGGTACCTCGATTGTTTCATAGTCTAGGATTCTTTTCTTTGAGACCATATCTTTCATTAATTTTGCATACCCTGACATTTACAACTATGCTTCCACCAATGGAAGGTCAATGGAAGACTTCTTAAATACAGACAAGAATTTTTGTTCAACTGTTGGGGAAATGAAGCTGAAGTATGTCCTTATTTGACTCGAGGGCATAGATGTCTTTTATTTCTCTTATTGAAGTATTGTAATGGACAAAGTATTTCTATATTCGTATTGTATGGGCCATGTCCCAAGTATTCTCGTGTCTAATATTTGATGAAATGAGATTTAGTATTTCTTACGGCTTTATATGAAGAGATTTGAAAGACTATGAAAATGTTTGTGAAAAGTTTTAATTCCGCATTACTTTTCAATATGTATATGCGATAAACGATATGAAAGGGCTTGTATAAGACCTCCGAGAGGTCAAGTACGGGGGTTGCACTCCGAGAGTGTCATATCTTCTAGGGTGTGGTCTCGGGATATGACAAGCTTGCTATCAGAGCATAAGTTATGAAAGTGGTCTTAGGAATCCAAATATCTCATCAAGTCATGTATAATAATGTCTTGTTCATTGTTGGGAGTCGCGACACACTCATGAACGAGAGGCTATCGGAAGATAGAGTTTCCCTTCTTTCTCGACTCTTGTGTCATGCCGAAGAGTAAAAGTTATGAGTATCATTCTTAATGTGTATCCTTGTGCTTCTAGGAGATGAATATCAGAAGGATAGTCACTAGAAGGTTGGAAGAGGGAAGGGTGAATGAGGAAATTCCTCCTCGAGTTGAGAAAGTTGAGCAAGTTCTTCAAGATGGACAAGGAGTCCAAGGTGATCAAAATGCTCAAGTGCCTCCCCAATGTGATCAAGTCCCTATTGTGGAAGGAGGTAATGATGTTCCGGTGGTTCACCCAAAATTGACTAATAGAGACATTAGAGAGGCTTTGCTTGATTTAGCCCGAGCCGTGACTACTCAAGTGAATATGAGTATGATGCCTAGGGTGAATGTTGTGGAGAACAATATGACATATAGTTTGAGAGACTTTGTGAGGATGAATCCTCCTAGTTTCTTAACTCTAAGGTCGTATAGGATCCCCAAGAGTTTCTTCATGGTGTGTACAAGGTATTGAGTGCTATGGGAATTACCTCTAGGGAGAAGGCGGAGTTAGATTCGTATCAATTGAGGGATGTTTCTCAAGTGTGGTACACTCAATGGAAGGATAATAGGCCAATTAAGTTGGGTCCTATTGAGTGCGAAGAATTTAAGGAAGCTTTTTTAGGGAAGTACTTTCCCCGTGAGAAGAGAGAGGTGAAGGTAGAGGAATTTATCAATATCAAGCAAAGCAATATGAGTGTTGAGGAGTACTCTTTGAGGTTCTCTATGTTGTATAGATATGCACCATCCTTAGTGTCTAACCCTAGGGATGAGATGAGTAGGTTTGTGACACGGGTCGCCGATCTAGTGAGGGAAGAATGTCGTACGGCCATGCTACATGATGATATGACCTTATCTAGACTCATGGTGTATGCTCTATCAATTGAAGAGTCTAAACTTTGTAGGATTGCTATAAACTTGAATAGGGGTGGGTCTAGTGATCAAAGTCAACCTAGGTTCAAGAAGAATCTAGGGGTGTTAGGTTCAAACTTGAGAAAGGAGGTGGTTCTCAAAGTGGCAAGCCCACATGTGCTACTTGTGGGAAGAGACACTATGGGGAATGCCTATTGGATAAGGGTAATTTCTTTGATTGTGGTAAACATGGGCACAAAGTGAGGTATTGTCCTAATATTTCTTGTAGAGGAAAAGAGAGTAAGCAAGTTGCTCCTAATGTTCAAAAAGATGATGCTCCAACGAAGAGACGTTTCTACGCACTCCGGACTAGAGGAACAAAGCCGGATGACAGTGATGATGATGATGGATTCTTTAGTGTTATGATTTTCTTTTAAGTGGGGGAGTATGGTTAGTAGATGGGATAGAAAGTCATCGAAGTATGTGGCATGAGCACTGTATTTAGGGGTCTTGTTAAAATTGAATTTCATTGATTCCTTGCATTGTGCATTTCATGAAGTTATGACTATGTTGTAATATGTGTTTATGTGATTATATTTTTCATATTAGCATGTTTCCATCATGAATTGCCTAAAACTTGCATTTTTTGAATAATTGCATAATTCACTGTAATGAACTACCTGCTCACTGTGAGATTTTTCAAAAAATTGACTAATTCATTCTTTGGTCGAAAATTTTTGTAATGTGGTTATAACTGATTTATATGAGCATGATAATGAATATAAAATAAGTTTTTTTCTATTTGGAATAAAGGATGTGAGTTTTATGGCATGATGAGTTGTAGAATTTATTCTAGTTTCTTGTTGTGTTGTGAATCTCTTGACTATGTGAAATTGATATTTCTCTAGATGTTTGTATTATATAAGGTCTTATGTGTTATGTTTTGATCTGTTAGTTGAATCTCTATTCTTTGAAGTGTTCGGAGAGTGGCAATTGCCATTCGAGGACGAACGTTGTCCAAGTGGGGGAGATTGTAAGATCCCGGACACGACTTAGGTGAAATAGAGCCTAACATGGTTTTATTGGTGGTCTAAGGTCAAAAATTGTTTATAATGTCCTATTGAGGCAGTGTTTAAAGTATTAGGTGAATCGGAAGTCAAATGTCAAGGGACGACTAAGACGTTCGACCACTAAGTAACCTATGTGCCTCATATATGTTTATGTTTTATTCATGAGGTTATAAGGTCTTTATATGAGTGAAAGTGGTGTATATAGGCAGTGTGTCAAGTTTCGTGAAGCTTGGAGGTCAAACGTCTAAGAACGTCCATGACGTTTGAAAGGTTTGCCTTGAAACGGCCTTGTGTGTCTTGGTATATTTCATCGAGTTTTACGTGTTTGTTTTGGATGAAAATAACGTGAGAGGTACTAAAGTTATATACGAACATTTTAGGGTTGGAAAATCCGGGCAAACATCTGCAAGGACCATCCAAGGGTCCTTGAGGAAGGACCCATGTTGGTGGCCAAAACTACCCAAGGCAGTCCCACCTACGGATGGCAAACGACGGCCAGTGGCCTGATTGATGCCACGTAGTTGGAGGGCGTCGATGTATACTTAGACAAGGGAGATAAGCTCCCATTTTCCAGGCTTTGATTCAATCGACGGAGGACAGGACTGTCCATTTGTGGACTGACGTCCCGTCGTTTGACATCCATCTATGTAGTTGTTTTCCTGCGCAGCTTTACTGTAATTCTAGGGATGAAGTGGTAAATTCACCCTACGTCCGAATAAGACTTTGGGAGGTTACTTTGGGGTACTTTGGAAATTTTAAACATGTTTATAAGCCTTAAACCCTTAGGAGAATTCATTCTTCAAAATCAAAACTCTAAATATCTTAGAATTTCTCTAGAACTCCATCAGAGCCAAAACTCAAGCAAGAGTGTGGATCGGAGATTTGAGTGGTGATTTTTCATCAATTTCGTGGATTAACATCATTGAGGTATGATTTTTGATTATTGAAACTCTATTCATCAAGGAGCCAATCTTCAAAGTGATTTTTAAAGTCTTCTTAAAAGATGAGTTTTCTAAATTTAAAATTATCCATGGGTTCTTGCATTAAAGGTTTTAAAGCATTGAATATTGACTGAATTGTTGTTAACTAGATGATTTTAAATCAATTTAACTATGAACCCATTTAATTGATGAACCCTAGTTTTTGACTACTTTATGGGTAAGTGATATTGTCTCAATGCTTATGAATTCTAGTGTAGTTTTCTATGGGCTATTGAATGACGTAATAATTATATTCAATTGATGTATAGGTTGTCTTAGATTTATAAATCTATAATGAATTTACCTAGATTCATTGAGTATTATGGTTTTTGTATTGAATTGATGATCATGGCCATGGGTATGGGCCTACTTGCATTGAATTGTATGATTTAGCTAAGGATTGAAGTGGAGAGAATGGATTTGTGGTACACTTCCCTATTTCTATTTATTTTATATAATATAGCTCTTGAATTATGTTGTGATTGGTATTGTCCACTTATGGTGGTTGTGTTATGTGATTGATGTGGCCTTGTCGGCGGTACATTATGTATTATGATGATCATGGCCTTGTCGGCACTACTTGAAGTATTATGATGATTTGTGTAGTTGATTATGTGAAGTTTGATTATATCTACCTACATGTTAAGTAATGTGAGAGTATGTGGTTCTTCTATTAGTATTAAGTGATCATGTTAGACTATGACTATGTCTTTATGTGTGTAGTCTTAGAGTTGGTGCATGATTCTTCCTATTTGGGTATTGAGTGTTATGGTGTCTATATTTAAGATGTTATAGTAGTGTATACGGTTACTTAAAGATGATAATGGTTATTCCTATGTGCTTCTAGTATGATATGATATACGGGATAAAGTGAAGTCAATGGTGTGTCTTATGTGGTAGACTTGTGTCCCTTACTTGATACATGTATGAATGAGAATATGAGATGTCTTGACTTAGGATGCTAAAACCTCCTATTCTTGTATGTATGAATGAGATGAGGCCTTGAATGTTTCTAAGAGGGTCCTTTATGTGAAGCCTTGGACCTAGTGGTAAGGTTATGAACCTTGAAGTCCAAAGCCGTAATGGTATCCTTGTTGAAATGAATGGCGGACTTAAGGTTGGTTGTCTGGAACGACATCATATCATCCTTAGAAAATTCATTATGATCTACCTTGTCTCCATCAAAAGGCAGCCCTAGGGGACCTCTTTGGTAGGGTAAATGTTATTGGGTTATGAACTTGATATGGAACTCCTTTGTATGAACCTTTAATGTAAATTACTCCATGAGAACAAAGCCTAGTACCGAGTGAATATGGTAAGGGAAGTAGCTCTAGTTAATGATCGAGACTATAGTATAAAGTACGCCCTTCATATTCCTTAACCATGTGCCTACATAGGATGTGTCCAAGTTCTACCATTGGAACACCCTCCATCGGAGTAGGTTACAACTCCGGAGTCCATGCTTTGCTACCATGGTCTATGTCGGTTATTGCCTATTCTCATCTTCTAGGATACCTACTAGTATTTGAGAAGTCTATGAAGTTTAGGTGGTGGTATGGGACACTATCTAGACATTGCACCCTTAGACTTTGAAGATGTTAGTTAGAGTCCCTAGGTCTTGTCCAAGACCATTACTTGAATGTCCTCTAAGTGATGAATGTCTCTTAAGGAACTAATGAAATAATGACTTATGTTAGAAAGCATTTAAATGAATGAGTACCAAATCTAGAATGACTTAAGGATTCCTTAGTTAAAGTGTGATGGAGGCATAAGGGATGATCTCTTCATGTCTTATCTAGGGAAGTTTTGAGAATGACTCTAGTTAGGGAAGTTGGTTGATACTTTGGGCATGATCCAATCTTAGAAGTATTAAGGATTATTTAGGTAACCTTGAAGAGAGTGTATGGGCGTTCTCTTCTATGAGTACTTCAGTAAGTCTTTTAAAAGACTTTGTAAGGAGAATGTCATATTATATATGTTATGTGTTTTGGTGCCTTGTAAATATATGTGTCTCATTATAAGTAGTCTTGAGGGTCATTTAGGCATGCTTAGAGAGGATGTATGGGTGGTCTCTATTTGTATTACTTAAGTGAGTCTTAGGATAGCTTTTAGTGGGGAATTACATGCTATGAAGTGTCTAAGCTAGAAATTAAGAAACTTCACTGTAACAGTGAATTAGGTTACTGTAATGTTGCTCCTAAAAATGTGATAAATGGTTTAGGTGATTTCTTATGTATTCCTAAGGTGTTAAATGTTGTTCTTATGATTGTGTTATGATATTTAAATCAAAATATGCATATTTCCAATAAATGTCCATTTTCATGATTTTTATGCATTTTGCCATACTTAGTTCATGTGTTTGTACTAATTCCATGCTTTTATCTATCTCTAAAGTGTTTCATAGGTGAAGGTGATTTTGGAGAGCTAAGCTTGGATTAGAAGATCATTCAAGTGAAGTTGCAGTATGTCCTCATTTAACTCAAGGGCATAGATGTCTTTTACTTCTCTTATTGAAGTATTGTAATAGACTAAATATTTCTATATTCGTATTGTATGGGCCGTGTCCCAAGTATTCTTGTGTCTATGATTTGATGAAATGAGACTTAGTATTTCCTATGAGTTTTATATGAAAAGATTTTAAAGACTATGAAAATGTTTGTGAAAAGTTTTAATTCCGCACTACGTTTCAATATGTATATGCGATGAACGATACGAAAAGCGCTTGTATATGACCTCTGAGAGGTCAAGTACGCCGGTTGCACTCCGAGAGTACCATATCTTCTAGGGTGTGGTCTCGGGATGTGACAACGACTACGATTGGTGAGTCATAAGAGACCACTCTTGATGCGAAAGGTGTGCTCAATTTTAAAGGAAGAATTTTTGTTCCTCGTGTTGATGACTTGATTCAGAAAACGGTGGCAGAATGTCATGGATCGCGATATTCTATTCATATGGGTTTGACTAAGATGTATCGATACTTGAAGCGAATTTCTTGGTGGCCGGGCATGAAGAAGGATATAGCGCATTTCGTGGCTAAGTGTCAAAATTGCCAACAAGAGATGTATGAACATCAAAAGACTGTAGGTTTGCTTCAAACAATGCCAATTCAGGAATGGAATTGGGAAAGAATTTCCATGGATTTTGTGGTTGGTGTTCCCAAGACCTTGAGAAGGTTTTATTTGTATTTGGGTAGTGGTTTACATATTGATTAAGTCAGTTATTTTATTCTGGTACGAATAGATTATAATGCTGAAAAATTGGCTAATGTCTATGTTAAAGAGATAGTGCGGTTGCACGGGGTTCCCCTCTTTATCATCTCAGACCTTGGTACCCAATTCATATATAAATTTTGAGGAAGTTACATGATTAATTGGGCATGCAACTCACTTTTAGTATAGCCTTCCATCCACAAATAGACAATTAATTAGAGAGGACTGTTCAAGTGTTAGAATACATATTGATGGCATGTTTGATTGATTTGGGAGGGCATTGGGATACATTCCTACCTTTTTGTGAGTTGTCCTATAATAATAAGTTATCACTACGGCATAAATATGGCACTATTTTTGGCATTCTATGGAAGAGGATGTAGATCACCCATAGGATGGCTTGACGCTGGAGATGTGAAACCTTTAGGGGTATATTTAGTGAAGGATGCTCAAGATAACGTGTGGAGTATTCAAGATAAGCCTCTGGCAACCCATAGTAGACAACAGAAGTATGCAAATCATAAGGTAAGAGACATGGCGTTTCAAACTGGTGAGAATGTTCTTCTTAAGATATTATCCATGAAAGGGGTGCTGAGGTTTTGCAAGAAAGATAAGCTTATTTCGTGATACATTGGTCCCTTTCAGATTATTGAATGTGTAGGACAGGTGAGTATAGATTGGCTTTACCTCCTAATTTATCGGGGTTTCTTCCGGTGTTTAATATATCCATGTTAAAGAGATATCATGGGGACATGGATTACATCATTATGTGGGACTTAATTCTTTCCTTAGATTATTTTTCTTAAGTCTTTAGTTAGGGACGAGCGATGGGTAGATTGGTATCTATTGTAACGACCAGATTTTGATTATATATAAAAACCAATGGGGAAAAATTTAGGGTCGGAAAACTATTTTGTAATAACTTAGAATTTCTCAACCTAGTCCTGATTTTGACGAAATCGGAGTCATCAAGGCGTAGGGATGTATGGTAATGATCGGGTGATTTACTTATGATTTTGATTACATGAGTGGTTAGATAAGTCGTTAAGGGATCCATTTGACTTTACGGAATTTAATTAAAGTGAGTAAAACATTTGGAATCAATCTAAGAGTGAAGGATACTTTTTAGCGTCATTGATTAAAGGTGTGTTGTGAAATGGGGTCTTGGAATTATTAAAATAACTAACTGTTTTGTGCATGCCGCTGTGGCGGGCCAGGCGTGACTTGAAGTCATAAAAAACCCACTAAATGTGTTTATTCTGGGTTTTCGATCTCAGGAACGAACCCAAGCGATCTTGACTATTGTCCACTATTCTTGAGGCTAAAACTAAAATTTTAACTCCCCGAATCTATTTTTCGATTGGTAGAACGTAATCTAGGGGGTAATTATTGATGGGAGAGTTTTTTGATCTAGAATCTATGGTGGAAACAACCCTTAATTAGATACATGTGATCATGGATATGATCTAGGGTTATTATAATTGTTAGTAATTTGGGTAATTAGTGATTATTTTTTTCTTCCCGCATTATATCGATTATTAGTAGACCAAAAACAAGCGAAATTAATCCGAAAAGGGAAGGACCAAGTTTTTATGGGTTTCAATTTTATTTCGAGGTAGGAGATGGTTGTAATTCGATGATTGTGTGATGTATGTTTGTTCTTGCTTCATTTTGATACATGTATGCCTGCGAATGTTGCATTATTGATCACAGTTGTTATTAATGTTATAGATGAATGACTATATTCCATGAATCACTTCTTGATTTATGATTTCGAGAATATACTTGTGATTGTGGTTGTGGTATGTTAAAGGGATCAGATATCACATTCTGTCATAACTAAATGGGATCGATTGCCACAGTCAGGTATAACTAACTGGGATCAGTTTCCACATTCCGACATAAATATGGGGTCGGTTACTACGTTCCAGCACAACTATTGGATCCGGTACGACGTTCTAGTATGCTAAATATTTGGGTTTGGGCTCCATGAGAGGACCAACTACTAGACACAATTGTGTATCTTGAGAATTTTGAAATTGGACGTTGTTCATAATTGTTGATAATACTGTATATGTTCGGTATATGCATGGGATTATATTGTTGTAATAACTTATATATGTTGCAATTAGTGGGATAGCCTCATGATCCTATCAGTGCACTTGTTACGACCAGGGAGCACCCCCTATAAGAACAGAGCGTACTTAACCTCTCGGAGGTCTTATACAAACCATTAGACATCTTTCATCGAATTGTCATAAAATTAGTGGAAAATTTAGAACTTTTTAATATTACAACACAATACCAAAAAGCAATTCCATTTAAAAATCATGAGTACATAGTTAAGACACTAAGTCTCATCTTGCCATCTTGGACACAAATAGAATAGAATAGGGACACGACCCTTAATAACAGAAAGGAATATTTCTATAATATTACATGAAATCAATTTAAAATCTTGACATGAAGGTCCTTGAATAATTAATGACACACTTGAACTTGGGAATAACTATTTAAGCTCTTCATTTTAGGAAAGATCCTCTAACCATCACCACCTACACTTTGTGTAAAAAGATGAAGAAGAATTGTATTAGTACAAGAATGCACTAAGTATGATAAATCCATTTATCACATTTAAGACACATTCAATAACTTCAATGCATTACCGTTTCTTTTAAACTTAACAATTTTACCTAAAGCAACCCTTCAGTAATACTTAGTGCAACGAATGAGTAGTCTCCCATTCCACCATCCATGCCAAAGTATCACCTTAATGTCACCACGGTGAACATTCATACAACCTTCATCAATTCAGGCATATACATTCACAAGGACATAGCATATCATAAAACACAACCTTTACATAGGAAGCATCACCTAAGACAACCCCAAGTTACACTAGTGCAATGTGCAAGTAGCATCCCATATTACTATTCACACCAAGTGTTCCTATGAAGTCACCCTAGACTTCGGCACATCACATTCAACAAGTCACAACACATACATTTAACCTTAAACATAAGACCCACATACTTCATACACCTCATATAAGAACTCATTTATTTATCACCTCATAGTTATAATTAATTTAGTCTTTTTGAACATCCCAAGACCACATACAAGTCAATGATACTAATATCACCATAATGAAACAATAGTCTACATTGCAGATTTAGAGTTCATTTCATCAATACATCATAAGAGCTTACTCATAACCCTAATATAACTCTAATAGTGCAATGTATATATGAAGCCCCATAACCTCACACATACCAAGTAAACCAACAAGGAGATCATAAGTATTGCCTTACTTCATTCATCAACATGACAAGTATTGCCAACAACATGCATACTAAGTAATACCTTCATCATGCATACCAAATAAGACAAACACTATGCGTATAATTATCACAAGTATGTTAACACCATAATGTCATGCATAAGATATATACATATCCATATAATACTCACCCTCGAATTCCCTTTAAGATCTACTTGTGCAATGTTTAGGCAAAGTCCCATTACCTTACCTACACTAAGCAACATCTCTTAGGTAGTCCTAGTTAGTGTCATCTTCTTACTCATTGTTCATTTTACATTCGGGAAACTTTGCCTAACTGACATAAGACCATGTGAGCTAAACATGGAATCTGGTGTCAACCCTTCACACCGAAAGGAGGGTGTCCTACTTTACAAGATGGGGCATATGCATCATAATAGCATCTAGGTGGATCCACTAGCTAGGTTTCCTATCGGGGCACTTAGTTAGGAACTAGGAGAATTTACTATAAACCCTCTTTATGCTAACTAACATTGTAGTTTCCATCTCATGAGAACATCGAGTGAACCTACATTCCTTTTTTGAAGGGAAACCTCTCATTGTCAAGTTCACTCGGTGCTAAGCTAACTTCTCTTTTTCAAGATCCTTTAAGTCATTCTTAAACATTAGTTCATAAGATAGACCTTAGAAGATTAACCCCTTATATAACATGTACATAACTCATACGTTATATGATGATAATGTACTTTCATCAAAACCAACATCATGTGAGGATGTCCTTTCACATAATCATAACAGTCATAACATAGTCTACTTTAGAGTACGATTGAGGAAACCTTTCAAGAGACTCGCATTCCCTAAATTATCATTAACATCCTCCATTCATACATTCATGTGTGTATATGTGAAAATATATAAGAAATCCTTTTATATAATCACATTTAGACAACACATGTTCATACTTCATTAATCATATACTTTCTATGCATAATAAGATATAAAGGTGCATATGATAATTATTCTTTCAATTTACACCATGAGCATATCATACTCATAGTTGTGCATGAGATGTGTGTGTACATACTGGTCATCATGATCACATAATGGCAACAACCTAGTTATTGAGGAAACAACCATTCAAGCGATCACAACACGTATAATATATCCCTCAAGTCATGAACAACTCACAGATTATTACATTTAGGGAATATAGAACACACACCCACATTTCATCATAGGTGATAAGAGCACCTTCAATATTTAAATAGACCACTCCTAACATGTATAAAATTACATATTCATATAGGGTAATATAGGTAGGAGTCATTCCACAATAGTACTATCACAATCAATCAATGTACACCATATCTTACCCTAACATCATCATTCACATTATACTTCACATTATCAATACACCTTAACCATGATAGTACTATTGAGGACTACATACTTAACCTTCATGCGACACCATCATACTCATGAACGTCATAACAACAATTCACTTCACATCTATTGCCCTCAAGGCCATGATCACAAAATATATAGATAGACAAGAGGTAAACACCGCCACCATAAGTGGACCATATCATACAACATCAATTCACATACAACAGACTAGAAGATAGGTCAATTTACAAATTCTCCAAGTCATGATCATCATAGATAAATTCTCAAAAATTCATAATCAATAGATAAATATATTAATAGCATTCGACAAAATAACACAATCTAAGCATAATCCAATTAATATTCAATCAAGACCACAAAACCCACTTTATAGGCTAAATTGAGAGAATAGGGATAGCATGGATTCTTCCAGGAATTACATTGGAAATGATCTTAAAATATTGTTTAAATATAAACTCATCATTAGAATGACTTTAAAATCCATTTGACAATGAGCCCATGTTTAGATCGGAAATTGGGAAATTTGATCTTAGAATCACATTGGAAAATCTTAGATAGAACTCCTTAGATGAAAGGCTATCCAAGTATCAAGAGTTACCATACCTTTATATAAGAAAAGCCCACAAAACTTGGAGAAGGAAGCACTTGAAAAACTTGGAGAAGGAATGACTTGAAAATATATTTTGGGAGCGAAGAGTTTAGTTTTGAACAACGAATTCTAATTTTAGGTTTAGGTGTTTTAAACTAATAAATATACCCTAAAATGTGTCAAATAACCGTCCCCCAAAAACACAAAAAAACCCTACACTTAATTGGACTTTTAGAAATGTCAAACTTGACATTTAAATCCACAAGACCAAATTAATAACATGGATGCGCGTCGCAGGGGCACTTCCAAATGTAGATTCTGGAATTTAATTCTAGGTAGAATGGTTTGTTTTGAGGACGCGTCACAGTCAACTTTTTTTCCTTTAAGTAGCAGTGGCGCGATGCGCAGGCAGCTTCAAAAATAGGCTGCCAAAACAACTTTGTTGTCCAACGTTTGGGTCCTCCTTAAGGACCCTTGGAGTGGTCCTATTAGTGTCGTACCCAAGCATTTTTACACTAAATATATTTATTAAGACACTATGGTCACCTTTACTATTTTTAGACTCCAAACAACACATAAAAAAAAAGGCAAACATACAAGGAAACACTAGCACACAAAAGACTAGTTTCGTTACATCTTGGTCGTGCATTGACGTTTCTCCTTCAAACTCGTTAAACCAACAAATACAAGGTGTTTAAAACCTTATAAAAAAGTTATTAACTCCTAAAGCACTTGTGATGCTCTAGTTTATCCTAGTTCATTTTGAGTGTCATAACAACAATATGGTTGTGTACTGATATTACACTTGTTCGTATTCGTTGAGTACAGTGCATCATCGGCGACTATCAATAAACTTCATCTAGAAGATCAGTGATCTCGTTCAAATTCAAGGGTGAACCAATTCTTTCGTGCTTCCATGAGTTCTCGTTTTGTCTATGTCCGCATTTCAGACTTATGCTTTTCTAGTTAGTTAATAGTTCACTAGTTTGGGGTTGTATCCCTTCTTGTTTAGACTTTGGTTCCTTGTTTAGTTGTTTTGGTACATTCACTTTCAGATTCTAGGCATGACTTCCATAGTATTAGTTTAATTTTTAATACTTTTGTTGGAGTTTATGAGCACTCTATTTCTTTCCTTAGTATTTAACTTGCATCTATGATTTTAAAATTCCCTAGTTTTGGATTAGTTTCTTGGTTTGTATTGTAGTAATGGTTCTCCCACCGAAGGTTAGTGTGGGTGCCAATCATAATGGTCTTGGTCATCAAAAAGTATCTTTCAAGTTCTTAAATGATCCTACTATGGAGAAAGACTGTTATATTGACAAGGGTGTTATGTTAAATTTACACCGACTTATTTTAATGAGAGGCATCAGGCACTATTACCTAGGAAACCGAAACAAACTGAGGCTAACTATTTAGACCTTACTCTAATGGAGTTGTTAGTTTCTAGAGATCCTATTAACTTACCTTAGTTGATGTTGCTCCATATGCATCATGTATGTGTAGAGGATAAGAAGATGAATTATTTGCTATGTGGGTTCATGTTGGGAGATATTTTTGAGTTCTAAGAAATCTTTGTTCATGCATTGAAAGTTAGTCCTACTAAAGAAGTCCTCGAAACATTGAATCAGATTGTTGTACCTGCTTCTTAGAGTGGTGTAATGCCCCAATGCAATGATTAAGATGTCACGACCCGAGAGTATACCCTACAAGAAATAGTATTCTCAAATCGTGGCATAACATACTTGACCTCTCAGTGGTCTTGTACAAGCCCTTTGACATCATTCATAGCATACATGTATGAAAAGTAGTGAGGAATTAAAACTTTTCACACGAAATATTAATACTTCAAAATATCTCTTTTATAGAAAATCATAAGAAAGACTACGTCTAAAAGTCGCAATCTTAGAATAACGAATATCTTGGGATACGACGCATATATCAACAAAATAGAAATATCTATGTCTATTAAAATGTCTTTAACAAGAAAACTAAACATAGTGATGTCCTCGATCAATTGAGGACACACCCCAACTTAGCTTGAATGAATACTAAACCAAGCTTTCACTTCAATGGACTCTTCTAAAATTCCACCTACACCTTTATAGATAAGACAAAATATGTGAAGTTAGTATATTAGAATACACTAAGTATGGTGACAAGCAATTAAAACAACGCTAAAAGGACATTTTTATAAAACATGCTCTATTTGTAGAAAACCTAATAAGACAAGTATAAGAGTAAATTACAAGTCAACATAAGCACATATAGTTATCACACACAATATAACATATCATCACCTCAAACCATACAAGAATAAGACTCTCTTACCAAAGGTCCTCCGGAGGCTCACTTGAGTGAGACATGAAGCGGCCGCCCATAAAACCCCTTCACAAACACCTAAGACATCCTCAAAGATTCCTAACATAAGCTTATTCACTATATTCAATTAAACCCCCTACCAAAAGTTACTCTAAGACTCACCTAAGAAAAACATGAAGAGACCGCCCATACACCCTCTTGAAGCTTACCTAAGCAAGCCTTAAAGCTACTCTAGATGAGTACCTTTCCATCTACATAATACATTTAACTCAAGTCACTATATTCATTAATTATTTTAAGAATCATTCAACAATTAAGGACTTTCACATAATGGTCTTGGAGAATACCTAGGGATTCTATGCACAAGCATCTTCAAAGCCTACTCGTGCAATGTCCAGATAGCGTCCCATTCCACTATGTAAACTTTGTTGAACGTATCAAAGACTAGAATGTATCCTACATTATGAGAATAGGAAATAAACCAGATAGACCATACTAGCTAGGCATGGAATTCGGAGTCTACTCTACTCCGGTGGAGGTTGTTCTACTTGCCAAGTGTAGAACTAGGACACATCCCATGTAGGAACACGGATAAGTAATATCAAGGGTTGTTTGGTACTCTAGTCATATATTAAGTAGAGACACTCCCCAAGCATACTCACTCGGTGCTAGCCTTTGTTCTCATAGAGTAATTTAATTTTAAGGGCATATGAAGAGGTACCATATAAAAGTCATAACCAAATCATAATACACCTTAACAAAGGGGGTCCACTAGAGCTGACATATAATGGTCAAATAGGATAGATTCATGAATTTCCTAAGGATGATTGCATGTCGTTCCAGCCAACCAACCCTTATGTCCTTCATTTACACAAGAAGTCTACCATTACGGCTTTCAACTTCAAGGATATCATAACCTTCTATCTAGGTTAAAGGTTCCGCATAAATGACCCTCTTAACTATGTTCAAGGTCATATTTTAATCATACATACACATTCATGACAAAGGTTCTTTATCCTACTAAGTCAAGAGTCATATTCACAACCTACATGTATCAGGTAGAGTGACATAGTTCTGCCAACACAAGACACACATATCATTATCTTATCACATGGACAATATCATTCAAGTAGCATATAGGGACAACCAAGTACACAACATAAGTCACCCTACAAACTCCTATAGAATCATCATCATTGTTCATCATAAGACTCCTATAGTCTACTAGGAAGATTCACTCTTCAACATCAAGTATACACACATGAATTCATCACTATAGCCTATCATGATCACCTACAATCAATTTGAAAAACACGTCCTTTGACGTCACATAAACACATAAGTCATATATACCTTCACAATGATCACATATACAAGTGATGACATGGTAACATCATAATTCATAAAGTAATGCCGACAAGACCACATTCTTCACAATTCATAAAGTAATGCCTACGAGGCCACATTCTTCACAATTATATCGCATAAGAACCGCCACCATAAGCGGGCCATACCAAACATCACAATTGTAATACCGATACTACACAATATAGAAGAAGGTTAGGTCAATATACCACCATTCCATCACAACAACTCCAATCCATAGCCAATTGAACCAATTCAATCCATAAAGGCTCTTACCAATAACCATAATCACCAATTCAACAAATAATCAAACTATAGAATGAGACAAGTTAATACAATGTGAAATTCATCAAATTAGGATAGCCTATATACAATTCTAACATGCTTCTTACATAATTCAATAGCCCAAACTAAACTACACAAGAACTCAATACAATTGAGACGTGATCAAATCACCCAAAATATAGCCAAAATAAGGAATTCATGATTTGCATGGGTTCATAAGAATTTTAGTCTAAAATAATTCCATTAACATCAATTCAATCATAAATAATTTATTCAAAACATTTTATGCAAGAACCCATGGCTAGATAATAAAATAGGGCAATTCATCTTTTGAGAAGTCTTGGAAATCACTTTGAAGATTGGATCCTTAAAGAAAAAAGAAACAAGGTTGAAACATGATACCTTGATTGATGATTAGAAACGAAATTTAAACAGAATTGATGGAGAAATCAATCCCAAAGCTCCCTCCTTGCTTCAAGCTCCAATTGAGTTCTAGATAGTTCTTCTTTGGGGTTTAAGTTTTGATTTTGAATAATGGACTAGAATTGGGGTTCTAGACTTATAAAAATACTTAAAATACCCAAAATCCTTTTAAGTAACCGCCCAAATAATTCTTAGAACACTAGCTGAAAACCCCATTTTGCCCTTTGCTTGGCCGAGACACCTGCAGAAAACATAGATGTGTCAATGGATGGACACCATCCACGCCTCGTTGATCCACCAACGGACCATCCTTCTGGTCTGTGGTTTGGATCATAGTCTCACCAAATGGGAGATTATGCGTCTCAAGCTAAGTATAGACCTACGCCCCAATCGACGGGGCGTCAATGTCTGTTGATTAGCCTAGTTGGTTGGGACTGCGTTTTGGTAGTTTTGAGCCACAAGTTGGGTCCTCTCAAGGACCCTTAAGTTGGTCCTTGGGGAGTCGTTCCTAGACATTTTCAACCCAAATATATTAATATACATGTTAGGAACCTCTCACATAAATTTCAACCAAAATGAACATGTAAAATATGCAAAGGCACACTAAGACACACAAACATGTTTCAAGCCAAAACTTCCAAACGTCATGGACGTTCTTGGGAATTCAACCTCCAAACACCACCAAACTTTAGATACTGCCTCATAACACTATTATAAACCATTATAGGCTTTCATAACCTCATGAAATATGTGTTAGGATCTAGCTTCACCAAGTTCATTTTAGAGGTGTTATATTCTCCCCCACTTGGACAACATTCATCCTCTAATGAAACTTGCTACACTGTAGGCACTTTCAAGAGATAAGGAACTGAAGACTAGCAGCACATAACCAAAGCACACAATATATTATACACATATATAGTAGAAACACTACTTTCACATAAACAAGAGACTCAAAACACAACAAGAAGAAAGAAACTACTTTTATAACTCATCACGCAATAAGACTCACATTCTTCATTACAAATAGGAGGAACTCCTTCTCCACACATTATCATGTTCATATACTTCAATTCTATACAAATTACAACCATTTTTCATGAAAGAACAATTTACTCAAATTTCAGAATTTCTTATAGTGAAGCACCAAAACATTAAAGTGAAACATGTTCAACCATTCAATAATGCAACTCTTACGAAATTTACGATTGAAGCATGAAAATATGAAAGAAAAGACCATATAAACTCATGTTATAAAATAAACATAACTTCATGAAATGCACAATGCACGGAGATCAATGAAATTCATTTTCAATAAGACTCCTAAACACAATAAAACATGCAACATGCTACATGCTACTATGACATTCTAAATCTCAAGCTTGAATTGAATAGAAGAGAAGAAACAAAAAATCACAACTCCACTACTCACCATACTCCCCCACATAGAAAGAACCCGTAATAACACAAGAAAGAAAACTAGAATTTACCATCATCATCACCCAAATTTCCTCCCTTAGCTTGAAGAACATAGAAGTGATTCCTATGTTGAGCATCACCTTCCAGAGCACTAGGAGGAGCTTGCTTGGATTCTCTTCCTCTAGATTAAATAGTAGGACAATCCCCCACCTTATGATCATCCTTATCACAACCAAAGAAACTACCGGTACCGGGTAGACATTTCCCAAAGTGGTTCTCCCACATCTAGCACAAGTAGGCTTAACATCTTGAGAACTACTACCACCCTCAACCTTGACCTTAGGTGAACTAGATCAATATTGGTTTGGAGCCCTCTTCTTAAACCTAGGATGGTTTTGCTCATCGGATGTACCCCTCTTCAAATTCCTTGAAATCCTACTAAGTTTGGACTCTTCAATGGATTGTGCATAGACCATAAGTCTAGACAAGTTGATGTCAAAATGGAGCATGTCCGTACGACACTCTTCTTTCATAGGGTTAGCAACTCCGGTCACAATCCTACTCATCTCATCCCTAGGGTTAGACACCAAGGATGGGGCATACCTAGACAACAAGGTGAACTTCAAAGAATACTCTTCCACTCTCATGTTCCCTTGCCCGAGGTTAATGAACTCTTCAACCTTCACCTCCTTCCTCACACGGGGAAAATACTTTCCTAAGAAATCATCTTTCAACTCCTCTCACTCTGTAGGACCCGACTAAACCAGCCTATTATCTTTCGATTGAGTGTACCACACTTGAGCAACATCCCTCAATTGGTATGTATCCAACTGCTTCTTCTACCTAGAATTCACCCCATATCACTCAACACCTTGTACACAACATCAAGAAACTCTTGGGGATCTTCTCCCACCTTAGAGCCAAGAAAGATAGGAGGATGCATTCTTACGAAATCCCTCAATATAGAGGTCATGGTACTCCCTATAGCATTCACCCTAGACTCAGCACCCCTATTTAAACATGAGTTGTCATGTCTTGGGCTAAAGCAAGTAGAGCCTCTCTAATCTCCCTATTATTCATGAACGGTGGAACCACTAAAACCTCATTACCTTCACCTCTAATAGGGACTTGATCACCTTTGGGAGGAACTTGGACACCTTGTGGAACTTGAACTCCTTGTGGACCGACTCCACCTTGAGGAACTCCCTCTTGCACTACTTCCACTTCAAACCTTCTTGCGCCCATTCTTCTTGTAGTCATCTCCTATAATCATAAGAGAAGAGATAAAGAATAGAAACTTATAACCTCAACTCTACTACCATTACACAAGAGTGATGAAGAAAGTGAAACTCTATCGTCCTATAGCCTTCGCTCATAGATGTGTTGTGAATCACATCGATTAACAAGACAATACTAGACGTGGCTTTAATAATACTTTGGATTCCCAAAGAATACTTCATAACCTATGCTTTGATACCAGTTTTTTCACAACCCGAGAGTATATCTTAGAAAAATGGTACTCTCAAATTGTGGCACGGCGTACTTGACCTCTCAAAGGTCTTGTACAAGCCCTTTGACATCATTCATTACATACATGTATGAAAAGTAGTGCGGAATTAAAACTTCTCACACAAATTAATATTACTTCAAAATATCTCTTTTATAAAAAATCATAAGAAAGACTAAGTCACAAATTTGTCATCTTAGACACACGAATATCTTGGGACATGACCCATACATAACAAAACTAGAATTATCTAAGTCTATTACAATGTGTTGAACAACGAAACTAAACATAGTGATGTCCTCGAATCAATTGATCAAGACATACCCCAACTTTGCTTGAATGAATACTAATCAAAGCTTTCACTTCAATGGACTCCTCTCAAAAGCCATCTACACCTTTATAGATTAGACAAAATATATGGAATTAGTACATTAGAATGCACTAAGTATGGTGACATGCAATTATAACCATGCTAAAAGGACATTTGTATAAAACATTCTCTTTTTGTAAAAAAAAACTCATAAGACAAGTATAAGAGTTAGTTACAAGTCAATATAAGCACATACAGTTATCTTATAAAATATAGAATATCATTACCTCAAACCATACAAGCATAAGAGTCTCCTACCAAAGGTCCTCCTAAGGCTCACTTGAGTGAGACATGAAGCCACCGCCCATACAACCCCTTCAGACACACCTAAGATATCCTCAAGGATTCATAAGATAAGATTATTCACTATATTGAATTAAATTTCCTACCTAAAGTTACTCTAAGACTCACCTAAGTAAAACATGAAGAGACTGCCCCTACCCCCTCTCGAAGCATACTTAAGCAATACTTAAAGGTACTCTAGATAAGTACCTTTCCATTTACATGCATTTAACTTTAGTCAATATGTTCATTAAGTTATTAAGAGACATTAAAAAATTAAGGACTTTCACATAATGGTTTTGGAGAATGCCTAGGGAACCTACACACTAGCATCTTCAAAGTCTAATCGTCCCAAGTCTAGATAGCGTCCATTCCACTACCTAAACTTTGTAGAACCTATAAAATACTAGAATGTATCCCACATGATGAGAATAGGCAATAGAAAACATAGACCATACTATCTAGGGATGGAATCCTGAGTCTACCCTACACCGATGGAGGGTGTTCTACTTGCCAAGGGTTGTACTTGGACACATACCATGTAGGAACATGGTTAAGGAATATCAAGGGTTTGTTTGTACTCTAGTCTCATCTTAAGTAGAGACACTCCCCAAGAATACTCACTCAGTGATAACCTTTGTTCTCATAGAGTAATTCAATTTTAAGGGCATATGAAGAGGTACCATATAGAAACCATAACCAAATCATAATATACCTTACCAAAGGGGGTCCACTAGGGCTGCCACATAATGGTCAAATAGGATAAATTCATGAATTTACTAAGGATGATTTGATGCCGTTCCAGACAACCAACCCCTAAGTCCATCGTTCACACAAGAAGGAAACCATTACGTCTTTCAATATCAAGGATATCATAACCTTCAATGTAGGTTGAAGGTTCGACATAAATGACCCTCTTAACTATTTTCAAGGTCACATTTCAATCGGACATACACATTCATGACAAAGGTGCTTTAGCCTACTAAGTCAAGAATAATATTCACATACTACATGTATCAAATAAAGGGACACACATCTACCAAAACAAGACAAAAATATCATTATCTTATCACATGTACATTATCATTTAAGTAGCATATAGGGACAACCACGTATAAGACAATTCACCATACAGACTTCTATAGAATCATCATCATATTTCATTATAAAACTCCTATAGTAAACTAGGAAGATTCACACTTCAACATCAAATATACACACATGAAGCCATCACTATAGCCTATCAAGATCACCTATAATCAGTTTGAAGAACACAAGCTTTGACTTCACACATACACATAAGTTAATAGACCTTCACAATGATGACATATACAAGTTATGACATGCTAACATCATAATTCATAAAATAATGCTGATGAGGCCACATTCTTCACCATTATATTACGTAAGCACCGCCACCATAAGTGGACCATAACAAACATCACAATTGAAATACCTATACTACACAATTTACAAGTCGGTTAGGTAAACATACCACCATTCTGTTGATAGTAAAAAGGAGTTAGTAAAAGATATGCATAGATTTACCCAATTGGGTGTTCAACTTGAAGATTCTCCAAAAGGGGGTTTCATGGTTCATCATCACTCTGAGTTGTGTTTAGTGGTTGAGGTGCAATTTAAGCAACAACTTGATCCTCTATTGATAGAGTTGAAGGAATCGATTCTTAGTAAATCTAATGAGTCTTTTGTCCAAAGGGGGGATGGGTTACTTAGATATCAAGGTAGGTTGTGCGTGCCGGATGTGGATGACTTAAGGAGACAAATTTTGGAAGAGGCTAATGGTTCCCGATATTTCATTCGTCCGGGTGCCACTAAAATGTATCTTTATCTACAAGAGATCTTTTGTTTTAATGGTTTGAAGAGGGATATAGTGGAATTTGTGGCCAAATGTCCTAATTGTCATCAAGTCCAGGTCGAACATCAAAGACCGGGAGGGTTGACTGAAGATATAGATATCTGCACTTGGAAGTGGGAAGATGTGAATATTGATTTTGTTGTGGGTTTTCCTCATACACGAAGGTGAAATGATTTGATTTGGGTTATTAGTGATAGGTTGACCAAATCAGCCATTTTATTCCTGTCAAAGCCACTTATTCAGCGGAAGAATATGCTAAATTGTATCATAAGGATATTGTGAGAACGCATGGAGTTCCCTTGTCTATGATTTTGAATAGGGGTACCAAATTTACATCTCATTTTTGGTAAGCATTCCAAAGTGGGCTTGGTATCAAGGTGAAATTTACTACCACATTTAATCCACAAACAGATGGATTGGCGGAATGAACCATCCAAACCTTAGAAGATATGTTGTGGGCATGTGTCAATGACTTCAAGGGTAATTAGTATTACCATCTCTCAGTGATTGAATTTGCCTACAATAATAGCTATCACTCAAGTATCTCCATGGTACCATTTGAGTCCTTTTATGGGAGGAGATATAGATCTCTGATTGGGTGGTTTAAGGTAGGTGAGTTTTCTCTAATAGGTCCCGAAGAAATTTATGAGACTGCGGAGAAAGTCCAACTTATAAGGGATATATTGAAGACGACCCAATGTTGGCAAAAATCTTATGCCGACAATAGAAAGAGGGACCTTGAGTTTATGGTAAGAGACTTTGTGTATTTGAATATATCACCCATGAAATGGGTGATGAGGTTTGAGAAAAAGGGGGAAACTTAATCCCCGGTATGTGGTTCCATATGAGGTTTTGAAACACATCTGGAGTGTTGCCTATGAGTTGAAATTACCTATTGAGTTGGCTCTGGTGCATCCTGTGTTCCATGTATCGATGCTAGAAAATTGCGTAGGCAATCCCTTGTCTATTCTTCCTCTAGAAGGTTTATAAGTTGATGCTAATCTTTCTTATGAAGAGTTCTCGGTTGAGATTTTAGACCGACAGGTAAAGAATTTGAGTAATAAGGAAGTAGCTTCCATAAAGGTACTTTGGAAGAATCGTCTTGTGGAAAATGATAATTGGGAAGTCGAGGCTGATATGATGTCCCGAGATCCTGATCTTTTTCCTTCCTCTTCTTGTCAAGGTTGAGGTTAGTAATTCCTCCTAGTTTTGGTTTATGAAGGGTCATAAGTGTATTTGAACTTCCATTATTTCCCTTAATTATGCATTTTCTTGTGAGAATTCATGTTTCATATGTGTCTTGAATTATATGTTCTTAATACTTGATAACACTTGATTTTGTGGCCTGTATAGTTGATCTTATGTGATAATTCTTGATTATGATATATCTCAAGTATGAAGTGACGAAATGATGTATTGACTCCTTGTTGAATATGATGAGCTATAGGAAAACAAGACGGAAATTCCTCCATGCATAATGTGAAATGATGAAATGTGTGCATAATTGGTAGTTCATATAGTTTCTACCTCATAATAATGCATTGTTGTGTTTGAGAATGGAGTTAATGTTCCCTCCATTGATTTTGAATTATCCATATACTATCTGTTGGTTGGGATGTTATTCTTAGTCGTAAATTCAAAAAGAGATGTTTAAAGTGTCATTCATGGATGAATGTTCCCCAAGGGGGGGATATTGTTATACCTCGGAAATCCAATGACCTAGGCTAGAGCCTCACATAATGAATAATAACTTAAAATGATTTAAAACGATGTTTCTAGAACTAAAATAGTTTAATTAACTTAATTTTTAAATATTAGAGCCTAATTGTGAAGAAACGACCATGACGTTCGAAAACTAGTGAAATTGATCTAGTAGGTGTTATTAGGTCTTGTGAAGGCTATGGGTAAAATACTTTAAATAGGCAAAATAATATTATTAGTATCAAAACTTCCGAGTGCGACCCCCCAGGGACCACCCTAGGGGTCCTTGAGAAGGATCCAAACATTTGACAACAAGCTGCCCGAGGCAACTTGTACAATGATTGGAAGAAGTGTGTCCGCATCGCGGACTGGCTCCAGCACAGGCCTAAATGTTGGTCCGCATTGCGTACGTTATCGTAGAACTCTCTTTCTAAAATTTAATTTCCGGAAACTTCCGAGAAAACCTCCACGAGCGGACTTGTTCTGCAACGAAAACTCCTAAAATAAAGATCAAGTTAGACTTAATTAAAAGGTCCAATCAAGTGAGGGATGTTTTAAGTATTTTAGGGTATTAGTATATATTAAATTTAATTCATTTTACACACATTCCCACACCAAAACAAATCCCCAAATTTAAAACCCAACTGCTCTCACTTCTCTCTAAATTCTCTGACTATACAAAGACTCCATTGGAAAAGAAGGTAAGAGCTTCAAGTAGTGATCAAGAAAAAGGATTTTCTCCATTAATACTTAAGGATTGATAAGGTATGAGAACTCTTCACTCTTGGGACTCCTTTCCCCAAGAGGTTCCTTCAAATTGATTTTTAGGTGTTCTTCTAATTTTCTAGAAATCACTCAAATTCGTAGGTCACCTTTAAACATGAATTATTTGGTCTATATTTGATTAATAATGATAGATAAGAATGTTTATGAATGATTTGATGAATTACCTTACGTTTTCGCCTTATTCTTGAAGACCAGTGAATTCCCTCTTCTCCTAACCATAACTCTTGAATTATGTTGATTAATGATTAGAGTGATGTAATTGAGTATGTTATTGTATTGACCACAATTGATATGATGTCGTATGAAGAAAAATACAAAGTTTATGATCTCTTTGTTAGTTTACTTGGTTCATGTGGGGTTATGGGGCTTCACATACAGATTACACTAGTAGGCTTGGATTGGGGTTATGACTAAGGTATTGTGATGTATTGATTCAATGGACACTAAACATGAAATCTTAACTCTGTCTTTATTATGATATTATTCTTGAATATAAATATGAATGTCTTGTGGTTGCTGTGATATGGACTTGTACATGATTCTAGGAATGTGCATCAAGTTTTTTTAAAGTAAACTTATCATGGTTATAACAAAATGTCCCTTTGTGCATGTTTTCAAATGTTTCCCTACATATGTTTCCATACTAAATGAATGTGGCTGTACTAACCCATTTCTCTTCTATTTTCTACACAAATGTAGGTTCGGGCCATTGAGGTGATTCAATGCCATTTCCACAAGAAACTTGGATTGTTTCCCAAGTTGGTGACAAGTTCGAGGACAAAACCCAATGATACTAGCTATTAGTTGTTTTGCTTCTATTGATAGACATTTTTCATTCCTTCTTTTTCAAGGACTATGTTGTATTCATTTTATAAGACTTAATTATGTAAGTGCTAAGTCCCAATTTTTGTATTCGTATGTTAAGATGGCAATGTGAGACAAGTTAGTTTTTATTTTTGATATATGAAGTGAAGTTGAACTTCAAATGAAATTTTTTAAATTTTATGCTTTTATTCTATCTAATAATTAATGATAAATACTAAGAGCTTTTCTGAAACCTCTTCGACGACGAAGACGCCGATTATGACTAGGGGTTCTTTCGGACCGTGACAAACTTGGTATAAGAGAATGAGATTTAATAATATTGGGAATGATGTCTTAAAAAACCACGTCTAGTAATGAACATGAAATATTGACTAAGTTTTTGATGCTAAAGCCTCCTGTGTTTCTTGGTTATGAGAATGAGAATGCTTATGAGTTTATCTTACACTGCTAGGAGAGGTTTCATAAGTTTGGAATTATCTATCAATATGGGGTTGAGTTAGTGACTTTTCATCTTCAAGGTGAGTCTAAGAAGGTGGTGGAGAGTGGACATGGAATGCAGATCTTTAGCTTTACCTCTACTTACTTGACCCAATTTCATGCTCTTTTTTTGGAGAAATATGTTCTTAGGAATTTGAGGTATCGTAAGATGGATATGTTCATAGATTAGGAGCAAGGTGGTATGACGGTGGCTGCTTATGAGGCTAAGTTCCATGATTTGTCTAGATATGCTACACAATTACTGATTATTGAGAAGGAGTGAATCCGTTTATTTATAAGGTACTTAATTCTGAGTAGCAAGTTTTATTTGTTCTATGACTTCTGCAGGGAAGAGCTTTAATGAGGTAACAAAGTATGTTAAGAAAGTGAAGGGGTGAGGCAATACGTCTAGGCTAAGGCATTAGCTAAAAGGTCCAAAAACTCGGACAACTTTCAAGTTTCTTATTGTAGAGTTACATGGAGGCCAACGCTTGCAACCAAGAAAATTTGGTCCTATATGCCCGCCTCTATAGGTAATTACTCGGGAACTCCACCTCATAATTGGATTCAGGATAGCCAGGGACTCTCACCTTTAGCAGAGAGTACATCGTCATTGAATCGAACATGTTACAACTGTGGAGATCCTGGGCATATGAGGAGAGATTTTACCCACCCACGTGTATTTGAGTTCACGCAACAATAGACTAGAGTAGTGGTTCCATGGGAAATTGAAATAATGATCGAGGACGTCCACAAGATGGGTGAGAATTTAATCAACGAGGCCATAAATATACAGGAAATGGTAATGCAAGCATATGTAACGTGCAACCACGCAGGGAGGTGTCTCTTCAAGATGATAAGGCTTAGTGTTATGCTTTTCCGGGCTATAATGAGAAAGAGACATCTGACACAGTGATCACATGTACTATTCTTTTATGTGATCGGATGGCTAATATGTTATTTGATCTGTGTTGTACTTATTATTATTTATCTGTATGATTTGCCTAGAGTTTACTATGACTTGTGATGTACTTCATGCCACTATCCATGTTTCTACCCAATTGAAGGGTCAATCATAGTTACCCATGTCTATCGTGCCTGTCATATTTGTCTATGGGTTTTCAGACTTGCGCTGATTTGGTTATTTTGGATCTGACTTTCTTTAATGTAATCTTAGGCATGACTTCGTTGTCCCCATATTAAGTTGTGTCAAATTGTAATACTAAGTTTGTAACAAGATAAGATCATATCTTCCATTTGGGCTAGGAAACTTGTAAGGTAGAATTTTTTAGCGTATTTGTCTCATATTTGAGATGTTGATGTTGAGACTCCATCTGTTGAGTCCATTCCTGTGGTGTTGGAATTTAGAGAAGTGTTTCCTATTGATTTGATTGGCATGCCCTGGATAGAAATATAGATTTTTGCATTGATTTGGAAACCGGTACTCGCTCCAGCTCCATCCCTCCATATCGCATGGCTCCAGCAGAATTAAGAGAGCATAAGGATCAAATTCAAGAGCTTCCTGATAAGGGATTTATTCTATCTAGTGCTTACCCATGGGTGCTAAGTTTTTTTGTTAAGAAAAAACATAGTAGTATGATAATTTGTATAAATTACAGATAGTTTAATAGGGTCACCATTCGAAATAAGTATCCCTTGCCTCGAATAGATGATCTTTTTGACTAATTGCAAGGTGCATCAATTTTCTCAAATATTGATCTATTATCTGGATACCATCACTTCAAAATTAGGCCTGAGGATGTGCCAAAAACGACATTTACAACCCTCTTATGGGCACTACGAGTTTCTAGTTATGTCATTTGGCTTGACTAATGCTCCTACAGATTTTATGATTTTAATGAATGGGGAGCTCAATCCATTTGTTGATTCATTTTTCATGGTCTTTATTGATGATATTTTGGTCTATTCAAAAAGTGAGGAAGAGCATGCCGACCATCTTTGTATTGTTTTGGGTGTTCTTGGGAAACAAAGGTTGTATGATAAATTTTCTAAGTGTGAATGTTTGTTGACTTATGTTGAATTTTTAGGACATATAGTTTCAAAAGAAGGGGTAATGGTAAATCCTCAAAAGTTTGAGGCGGTGAAGAAATGCGTTCGGCCTAGTTTTGTGATGGAAGTTAGGAGTTTTTTGTGGCTTGCTAGTTACTATCATCGATTTGTGAATAACTTTGCTTCTATGACCACTCACTTTACTAATTTGTTTGAAAATGAGATACCATTTGAATGTACTGAAAAATGTGAGGATAGCTTGCAAGAACTCACGACTCTCTTGACCACCGTAGTTATTCTAGCATTACTGGTGGAAGGTAAAGATTTTATTGTTTATTGTGATGATTTGATGCTTTATTGGGCAATTCTTGATCAACGATACTAACCTACAGTCCGAGAGTCTACGAATTGAAGCAAGTATAGTAACCTAACTAAGGGTTGGGGTTGTGTCCCAAAGGAGTGGTGGTGAAAATTGTAGCTAACTAGAATCCCATTCAAAATAGCAATAGCTTAAGAAGTTATTGAATAATACAACGTAAATTCAAGTTGTGAAACCAAAGTGTCAAATATCAAAAGGTTTTTTGTCACAAGTAGTAAACACGAGTAAAATAAGGGGAAATCAAGTATGGAGGAAAGTTCTTGGGGGTGTGACCGCAATATATGTTGATACAAACTAATGGGTACATGCTTGTAATAGGAAAATTAGCATAACAATGGTAAGTAGGCTAAGGTTTAGGTGAAAAGGAAAATTACCAAAACAATGGTAACTAGGCTAAGCTTTCGGTGAAAGTAAATTCCCTCTTGGGCAACATACCCCATATCAAATGGTTCCTCTCGAACACCCCCTCATCTGATCTATCCAGCCTATGCCTTATCCATACCATCTCTTTCGATGAAAGGTGCTTTGATATGAATCTAGGGGCTCACCCTCTGTAACAACCCGAAAATAACTATGCGAAGTAATGCCTAAACGTACCTAGAATGCCTAGATTACACCGGTTTCACACGGCTTGATGCGCATGGAACCAGAACTCAGAACCCATGCACTAGCCACGACAACCAACTTGGTGAGTTAGTTGAGCTAGGCATGGTTGGGACCAACCATGATGTGAACCTGAATTGAAGTGATTCACTCGGATGAGTTTTTACCGGACTTGAAAGTGGTACTCTTAGGTTTGGAGGGTCTAGGGGTAAAATAGTCTTTTCCAGGCTAGGGGTAGTATTGTAATTACCCTAAATATTTTATTAATTAATTAATTAATTTAAAAAGGTGGGCAATTCGGGTAGGGTTGGCCGAAATTGACCCTTTTCGCAAGTTAATCTTCACCCGGGTTCGATACTTGGTGGAAGCAATGTTAAATTGAACTAATTAATATTAATTATCTGATTTAAGTAAGGGCATGATGAGTCATTTCACCTAAACCTTAAAAAAATTAGATTTTTAATTAATAAATAATAAGGAGTCCTAGTTTGACTAAGTCTTCAACTAAAACTCCTACACTTACTCTCATCTCTCTCCACTCTCATTCTCACGACTTTGTCCACTCTCTTCTCACGTTATTTATCAGCAAAAAGAACAAAAATATCAAATTTCATCACTTGAAGAACTTTCACACAAAAAATCAAAAGAAAAACTAAACTAAAAACGAAAAGCGAAAGTATCTTTCAAACGGTTTGCGCGTGAGTTTTGTTGGAGAAGCATTTGTTTTTCCTGGGAGTTGGCAGAACTTGAGATCATATTTGAAAGGTGTTAAACGACGAGAAAAGTTATGGGTTTTCTTCCTCTTGGTCCCTTTCCCAAGAGACCCCTAAGTTTCAGTTGAATTCTATTCCGAAAACTAGGAATGTTCCCCGTTGCATGTCCCTGTCACTAGCTCCCATTGATTTTGTAGGTTGGGTATGTTTTGCTGGTAGAATTTAGGGATGTGAGGTGTTTTCGTGATGATGATGTTCAATTATGTATGTTCGGATTTATGTGAGTAATAAGCATGCTTTCCGAATCTATGTGTTAAACGTGTGTGTGCATTGTGTATGCCATGACTTTGGTCATGGGTTGAAGTGAGTAATATGCATGTTAAATTCTTGTGTTTTGTATGCAATTTCTTGAAGTAAATCGTGATGTTCATAAGTGGTGTAATGTTGCTAAATTGAGTTAAATTTTTTGATCAAATGTAACCATGAAAATGCACAAAATAAATGTACGAAATGTCCAATGAATTGTCCGAAAATCAAACGTATAAATTGTTGAGGAAATGGACTAGAAAGCGTGATCAAATTTCCAGATTTGCTAAATTGGTTTTGGCTAAGTTACTGGAAATATTGGAGAGTTAAAAAAATTATTTTAAATATGTGATGTCATCAAGGATTGAACCCAAGATCTCACTATATGAAGGCTGCTGAAAAATTAATATTTAAAGTGAGGTGAGGGGGATTCGAAATGGGGTAAGGCTGGTGAAGAAATAAGATAAAAAGGGAAAATAAATAAAATGTGGAGTGTGGGGATCGAACCCACAACCTCTCGGATAGGTGAGGGAGTTAGGGAAAAATTAAAGAATAACAAAATGAGGTTGGGATCGATCCCACATCCTCTTGGTCAAAAACAAAAATGTCAAGGAGAGAAAAGAAAGAAAAAGAAATGTTGGTGTTGGGCTTTGAACTTGGGTCCCAAAGCTGAAATTTTAAATCAAAATTTAATATAAGACTAAGTGTTGCTCAAGGGATTTGAAATCGGGTTCCCTTACCCAATTTCGTATTGATGCATAAGTCTTACGTGAACAAATACTTAACGAAAGCTGCCTATAGGAATCGAAATCGAGACCTTGGCATACTTACAAGATGCATAAGTCTTGAACCACATAATCTTGGGTAAGTCTGAGTCACTTAGACGAATTATGAACGAAGCCTCATGGCTTGTACGTATGGGTTCATAAGTCCAGCGTACGTTTAAAAATAAATGAACCTAAGATGTATGTGATGAAATGATGTGACCCCCGGAGGGTTAAGTAAGAATGTGAAACACACTAAAAAGCCAAGTGCATTGGCATATGACGAAATGAACATTCACGTAATAAGGTGGGTAATTATGTTATACTATGATGCTAATGAAAATAGTGACAACATGATAAGAGGCTAGTGTAAGTGAGACAAGCTGCATCTACGCCTAAAAATCAAAGTCACTAAATGAAATTTTTAAGAGAGTATATTTATGCTAAACGATGAATAAATCAAGAAAGAGTGGCTACATGAGGATAGGCTAGTACAAGTGAGACAAACTGTATCTACGCCTAGAATCAATGTCCCTCAAAGTAAATTCCAAGAGAGCATATGTATGTTATACGATGAACAAATAATCAAAGGTGAGTAAAGATGAAATGAAAAGATGTTAAGAAAGAACAGGGTGGCATCACAATAAGAGGATAGTTCAAGTGAGACAAGTTGTACCTACGCCAATATAAGGTCCCCAAAAGTACTCACCTAAGAGAGTGTTGAATATTAAGAGACAAGTCTCAATCACACTCTATATGTAAGTGTAAGGAATATTCACACTTAATACGTAAAGAAGAGATAATAAATCATCTAATGAGCAATGAATACCTCATGCTAGAAGCAAGCTTCGTCGATGTATGAGTTGAACGTAAATAGGATCTTTAAACGGAGCACCGATAGGCTAGCTATGAGTGGTGATGCCTTCTTTAGGGAATGGCGGAGGTTCACGTAATTCTAATGAGATGAGACTGTCCACCAAGGTGGGTATGGGTCTCCCTAAATCTCCTAGTCTTTGAACTATACTGTCAACATAGGGAACTAGCCAGTGGTTTTCCATCTAAGCGAGCTATGGATGTTTTGGTTTCACCTTGGCCAGTGACTCCACCTCTTTTCGGTGTGGGGAAGACACCGGATTTCATGATTCTCACATGATCTATGTCGGTTAAAGTTGAATTTCTTCAAAGTATGAAAGATAATGAAATGAATGATACCAAAGGTGTTTGTATAGGATAATCAAGAGGTGAACTAGACTCAAGTAATGACACTAGGTCGTTCTTGGTTATTGCACAGTGAACTCGATAAGAGTCTTAAGCAACATCCTAGGTATAGCTGGTGTTCACACCAGCCTACGAACGAATGAAAATGAAGTAAGTATGAATGAATGAAGTAGAATCTGTGTTTGCTAAAGAAGGCTCCCTAGTTGAGGTCCCATATGTTGAGCCCTCATTTTGGGAAGTCCTAATGTTAAGTACGTGATTCCAAGGTCTCACGGCATATGAACGAATGATATGTAATATATGTATGTGCTATATGAAATATGTTATTTGCTGTGTGCAATATGAAAAAAATGATGATGCATGTTACTCTCCTTGTATGACTTTGCTAATATGATTTGGCAAGTCCAATTGACTTGGCTTTCCATAATTCATATCGTTAGGAGAGAGCTCTTCTTAATCATGAATGTCCTTGGTGTGTACTTTCATACACCCATACTTATTACAAGTGTGTACTAATCCATACATTATACTATTTTATGTGCAGGTTCAGGAGGGTGTTGAAGACATTCATTGCAGCTGTTCGGACATCAGAGCTTTTCATCCAGACTTGGTAGGTTATCATGCATTCGAGGATGCCTGTCGTTATGTTTCTAGCGTAGTAATAGGTTTAGGCTGGTGGAGCATGTTCCACTAGTATTTCTTTCCTATTTAGTTCAGACTTATGTAATGGTGCCATTTTGGCAATTGTTACTTATGCTATAAGACTATTTATTTCCAGATTGAATGATTCTTTATTAGATGGTTGATACACATGAGAAATGAAATTCTTTATACGCATATGCATGTTATAATTTTAAAGTCTATGTGCACTTCAAACAAAACAAAAAGTTTCAAATTTTCCGCTAAAATTAACCTAGCGAATGTAATGACGACATAAGTAGGCCTGTCTGCGACCTCTGAGAGGTCAACGACACCAGTTTCGACTAGGGTCTAGACCCCGATCGTGACACCCTCTCGGGTTGAGCTTCTTGCCACCTCACTCCTTAGGATATCAATCTAACGGTTTTTGTTTAGTGACCTCTCTCTCGAGTAGCCGAAAACACATAGGTGGTTTTTTATTTGCAACTAAAATCACATTAACTTAAACCACAACCCCTAGGTGAAATCACCATTAAAATGTATCTAATCATATGAGCAAGCAAGACCCAACAATAATATCAACACATATTTGTTAAATTACACCCCAAGAATGGGGGTTATTCGCCACACACAAAGAAATAATCAAATACACTTAAAATGAAAAAGAAATCAAATTGGTATAAGAAATTCAACCTTAATACTAGCAAAGGAAGAAGTATGGAGAAGACACACTTCCAATTTGAGGAAGAAGAACCTCTTTCTTCAAGTCTCTCAAACAACCCTCTCCAAATTTAAGAGAAAATAATAAAAACTAGAGTTCTAAAACTGAAATATAGTAATAATGTTCAGACAATTAAAAATAATAAAGTGTTTAGTATTTACAGAATACAGATTGAGTGTTGGCGAATCCGTTTGGAAAATTTAGTTGTGAATCGCCGAGTGATTCGGCGATTCTCCCTTCTTCTAGTTTTTCATCTTTTGTGCTTTGCCTTCATCACACATGCATGCTTCACCAATAGGCGGAATAGCTCTGCTTTACAACACAATTCGGTGAAGCGTTGTCTACTTTTTTTTTGCCTTTTGAATACGTTTCCTTCAGGCTTCACTTGATGGAAAAAAGGGCAAAAAGTCTCTATTATGCGGATCAACAAGAGTGATTGACGATGCTCAGGCTTCAACTTTAGCTCTTTTTCATCCTTTTGTTTTATTTTGCACCTAAGTGTCCATGCTCGCACCAAAACTCCAAATACCTAAAACTTAAGAGTTTTCATCAGATGTTGAGATAAACTGAGAAATTGAGGACACTATTTACATTATAATAAAATCATAAATTGAGGAGACTATTGATATACAACAAGCACAAAGAATCTCCACTGCTTACTCTTTCGGTACACACATTCTGATGACATTCTTAGCACACTTAGGAAATAAATATGGCTCATCCCAAAAATACATTTTGACATCAAACATGAACCTATTTGTTTGACAAGGATTCAATTCATCCAACATCAACCCACACACAATATAATTTGCAAAGTCAGCATACCACGGTGTGTGTGAGAGATAGAGAAAATACCTGCTCGTCTAGGATTGAATCGTCTATTTCTATTTCTTGCTCAGTGATCTCTTGGTTTTTGTAATCTTTATAGATGATATGCCACTTGATTCTCAAAACCTATTCGATCTTTGACCTCAAAATCAAACTCTTGTAGAAGAAGTGGTCATATTATCAACCTCTGTTTTTCATCCTTCTTTGCCATGACACCTAGTGGAATACCCATAGTATCAACTATTTTATGTCCTATAGCCTTTATGTGCTTTCACAGCACTCCGATGAGCAATTGAAACTGATTTTCAAGAAGGTCAGCTGCGATGATCACTGCTAAAGTATTATGGGCTCCCAAGAAAGCATAATTGAGATGAAATAGTAGTATTTGCAGCTCTAGAACTGGAGGTTTTTCAGTTGATGGCATTGCAGGTGGATTCTTTTGATTCTTCATAGTAATGTCCATCTTGATTTGATTTCTTGCATATTCTAAAAAACCTATCAGTGCAACAACTATCTCATCATACACTTGGATTTCCACTTCATCTTCATCGGCAATAACTGAATCAAGGGGTTCACTTTTGCACATCATATGACTCACACATGCCACTTACTCACCTATAATATCTTCAGTGGATGCCACATGTCACTTGGTTGTTTCATAGCTTTGCAAATGTTAAATGTTACCTCATTATCATTTACTCAAAACTCCAACTTTTGGCCTTCAACATCCACCAAAGCTCTAACAGTTTCTAGGAATGGTCTTCCCAATGTAATGGGTATTTGAGCATAAATATCGTAATATCAAATTATGAAATCAGTTGTAAACATGAATTGATTGACTTTGACCAAGATGTCATAGAGGATCCCAACCGGATGCTTGATTGATCATTCTGCCATGAGAAGTCTCATTGTTGTAGCTTTTGATTCCCCTAATCCAAGTTGCTTGAATATTGCATAAGGCATCAGGTTGATGCTTTCTTTGAGGTTGCAAAAACCTTTTGCAAACTGTAGCATTCAAATGGTGCATGGAATGGTAAAAGTCCCCGGATCTTCCCTTTTTGTGATCAATTCCTTAATGATTATTGCGCTACAACTATGGGGTACGTCGATTGTTTAATAGTCTAGGATTCTTTTCTTTGAGACCATATCTTTCATTAATTTAGCATACCCTCACATTTAAAACTATGCTTCCACCAAGGGAAGGTCGATGGAAAACTTCTTAAATAAAGACAAGAATTTTTGAACTTTTCATTTTCATTCTTCTTTTTCAACTGTTGGGGAAATGAAGCTGAAGTATGTCTTTATTTGACTCGAGGGCATAGATGTCTTTTATTTCTCTTATTGAAATATTGTAATGGACTAAGTATTTATATATTCGTATTGTATGGGCCATGTCCCAAGTATTCTCGTGTCTAATATTTGATGAAATGAGACTTAGTATTTCTTACGGATATATATGAAGAGATTTAAAGACTATGAAAATGTTTGTGAAATGTTTTAATTCCGCATTACTTTTCGATATGTATATGCAATGAACGATCCGAAAGGGCTTGTATAAGACCTCCGAGAGGTCAAGTACGGGGGTTGCACTCCGAGAGTGTCATATCTTCTAGGGTGTGGTCTCGGGATGTGACAAGCTTGCTAGCAGAGCATAAGTTATGAAAGTGGTCTTAGGAATCCAAAAGTCTCATCAAGTCATGTATAATAAAGTCTTGTTCATTGTTGGGAGTCGCGACACACTCATGAACGAGAGGCTATCGGAAGATAGAGTTTCCCTTCTTTCTCAACTCTTGCGTCGTGCCGAAGAGTAAAAGTTATGAGTATCATTCTAAATGTGTATCCTTGTGCTTCTAGGAGATGAATATCAGAAGGATAGTCACTAGAAGGTTGGAAGAGGGAAGGGTGAATGAGGAAATTCCTCCTCGAGTTGAGAAAGTTGAGAAAGTTCTTCAAGATGGACAAGGAGTCCAAGTTAATCAAAATGCTCAAGTGCCTCCCCAATGTGATGAAGCCCCTATTGTGGAAGGAGGTAATGATGTTCCGGTTGTTCACCCAGAATTGACTAATAGAGAGATTAGAGAGGCTTTGCTTTCTTTAGCCCGAGCCGTGACTACTCAAGTGAATATGAGTATGATGCCTAGGGTGAATGTTGTGGAGAACAATATGACATATAGGTTGAGAGACTTTGTGAGGATGAATCCTCCTAGTTTTCTTGACTCTAAGGTCGTACAGGATCCCCAAGAGTTTCTTGATGGTGTGTACAAGGTGTTGAGTGCTATGGGAATTATCTCTAGGGAGAAGGCGGAGTTAGCTTCGTATCAATTAAGGGATGTTTCTCAAGTGTGGTACACTCAATGGAAGGATAATAGGCCGGTTGAGTCGGGTTCTATTGAGTGGAAAGAATTTAAGGAAGCTTTTTTAGGAAAGTACTTTCCCTGTGAGAGGAGAGAGGTGAAGGTAGAGGAATTTATCAATATCAAGCAAATCAATATGAGTGTTGAGGAGTACTCTTTGAAGTTATCTATGTTGTATAGATATGCACTAGCCTTAGTGTCTAACTCTAGGGATGAGATGAGTAGGCTTGTGACAAGGGTCGCCGATCTAGTGAGGGAAGAATGTCGTACGGCCGTGCTACATGATGATATGACCTTAGCTAGACTCATGGTGTATGCTCAATCAATTGAAGAGTCTAATATTGGTAGGATTGCTAGAAAATTTAATAGGAGTGGGTCTAGTGATCAAAGTCAACCTAGGTTCAAGAAGAATGTTTCAACTCAAGAAGAATCTATGGGTGTTAGGTTCAAACTTGAGAAAGGAGGTGGTTCTCAAAGTGGCAAGCCTACATGTGCTACTTGTGGGAAGAGACACTATGGGGAATGCCTATTGGATACGGGTAATTTCTTTGGTTGTGGTAAACATGGGCACAAAGTGAGGGATTTTCCTAATATTTCTTCTAGAGGAAAAGAGAGTAAGCAATTTGCTCCTAATGTTCCAAAAGATGATGCTCCAACGAAGAGACGTTTCTATGCACTCCGGACTAGAGAAACAAAGTCGGATGAGAGTGATGATGATGATAGTAAGTTCTAATATTTCTTTAGTGTTATGAGTTTCATTTAAGTGGGGGAGTATGGTTATTAGATGGGATAGAAAGTCATAGAAGTATGTTGCATGTGCACTGTATTTAGGGGTCTTGTTGAAATTGAATTTCATTGATTCCTTGCATTGTGCATTTCATGAAGTTATGACTATGTTGTAAGATGTGTTTGTGTGATTATATCTTTCATATTAGCATGTTTCCATCATGAATTGCCTAAAACTTGCATTTTTTGAATAATTGCATAATTCACTGCAATGAACTACCTGCTCACGTGAGATTTTTAAAAAATTTGACTAATTCATTCTTTGGTCAAAATTGTTGTAATGTGGTTATAACTGATTTATATGAGCATGATAATGAATATAAAATAAGTTTTTGCTATTTAGAATAAAGGATGTGAGTTTTATGGCATGATGAGTTGTAGAATTTATTCTAGTTTCTTGTTGTGTTGTGAATCTTATGATTATGTGAAATTGATGTTTCTCTAGATGTTTGTATTGTATAAGGTCTTATGTGTTATGTTTTGATCTGTTAGTTAAATCTCTATTCTTGGAAGTGTTCGGAGAGTGGCAAGTGTCATTCGAGGACGAACGTTGTCAAAGTAGGGGAGATTGTAAGATCCCGTAAATGACTTAGGTGAACTAGAGCCTACATGGTTTTATTGGTGGTATAAAGTCCTAAAATTGTTTATAATGTGCTATTGAGTCAGTTTTTAAAGTATTAGGTGAATCGGAAGTCAAATGTCAAGGGACGACTAAGACGTTCGACGACTAAGTAACCTATGTGCCTCATATGTGTTTATGTTTTATTCATGAGTTTATAAGGTATTTAAATGAGTGAAAATGGTGTATATAGGCAGTGTGTCAAGTTTCGTGAAGTTTGGAGGTCAAACGTCTAAGAACGTCCATGACGTTTGAAAGGTTTGCCTAGAAACGACCTTGTGTGTCTTGGTATATTTCGTTCAGTTTTACGAGTTATTTTTGGATGAAATTAACGTGAGAGTTCCTAAACTTATATACGAACATTATTAGGTTGGAAAATCCGTGCAAACATCCGCAAGGACCATCCAAGGGTCCTTGAGGAAGGACCCATGTTGGTGGCCAAAACTACCCAAGGTAGTCCCACCTACGGATGGAAAACGACGGCCAGTGGCCTTGTTGACGCCCCGTAGGTGGAGGGCGTCGATGGATAATTAGCCAATGGATCTAATCTCCCATTTTCCAGGCTTCGATTCAATCGACGGAGGACAAGACTGTCCATTTGTGGACTGATGTCCCGTCGTTTGATATCCGTCTGTGTAGCTGTTTTCCTGCGCAGCTTTACTGTAATTCTAGGGGTGAAGTGGTAAATTCACCCTACGTCCGAATAAGACTTTGGGAGGTTACTTAGGGGTACTTTGGGTATTTTAAACATGTTTATAAGCCTTAAACCCTTAGGAGAATTCATTCTTCAAAACTAAAACCCAAAATATCTTAGAATTTCTCTAGAACTCCATTAGATCCAAAACTCAAGAAAGAGTGTGGATCGGAGATTTCAGTGGTGATTCTTCATCAATTTCGTGGATTAACATCATTGAGGTATGATTTTTGTTTATTGAAACTCTATTCATAACCAATCTTCAAAGTGATTTTTAAAGTCTTCTTAAAAGATGAGTTTTCTAAATTGAAATATATCCATGTGTTCTTGCATTAAAGGTTTTAAAGCATTGAATATTGACTGGATTGTTGTTAATTAGATGATTTTAAATCAATTTAACTATGAACCCATTTAATTGATGAACCCTAGTTTTGGACTACTTTATGAGTAAGTGATATTGTCTTAATGCTTATGAATTCTAGTGTAGTTTCTATGGGCTATTGAATGATGTAATAATTGTATTCAATTGATGTATAGGCTGTCTTAGATTTATAAATCTATAATTAATTGACCTAGATTCATTGAGTATTATGGTTTTTGTATTGAATTGATGATCATGGCCATGGGTAAGGGCCTACTTGCATTGAATTGTATGATTTAGCTAAGGATTGAAGTTGAGAGAATGGATTTGTGGTACACTTAGCTATTTCTATTTATTTTATATAATATAGCTCTTGAATTATGTTTTGATCGGTATTTTCCACTTATGGTGGTGGTGTTATGTGATTGATGTGGCCTTGTCGGCGGTACATTATGTATTAGATGATCATGGCCTTGTCGGCACTACTTGAAGTATTATGATGATTTGTGTAGTTGATTATGTGAAGTTTGATTATATCTACCTACATGTTAGTAATGTGAGAGTATGTGGTTCTTCTATTAGTATTAGGTGATCATGTTAGACTATGACTATGTCTTTATGTGTGTAGTCTTAGAGTTGGTGCATGATTCTTCCTATTTTGGTATTGAGTCTTATGGTGACTATATTTAAGATGTTATAGTAGTGTATAGGGTTACTTAAAGATGATAATGGTTATTCCCATGTGCTTCTAGTATGACATGATATACGGGATAAAGTGAAGTCAATGGTGTGTCTTGTGTGGTAGACTTGTGTCCCTTACTTGATACATGTATGAATGAGAATATGAGATATCTTGACTTAGGATGCTAAAGCCTCCTATTCTTGTATGTATGAATGAGATGATACCTTGAATGTTTCTAAGAGGGTCCTTTATGTGAAGCCTTGAACCTAGTGGTAAGGTTATGAACCTTGAAGTCCAAAGCCGTAATGGTATCCTTCTTGAAATGAAAGGCGGACTTAAGGTTGGTTGGCTGGAACGACATCATATCATCCTTGGGAAAGTTATTATGAGCTACCTTGTCTCCATCGAAAGGCAGCCCTAGGGGACCTCTTTGGTAGGGTAAATGTGATTGGTTATGAACTTGATATGGAACTCCTTTGTATGAACCTTTAATGTAAATTACTCCATGAGAAAAAAGGCTAGTACCGAGTGAATATGGTAAGGGAAGTAGCTCTAGTTAAAGAACGACACTATAGTACAAAGTACGCCTTTCATATTCCTTAACCATGTGCCTACATTGGATGTGTCCAAGTTCTAACATTGGCAAGTAGAACACCCTCCATCGGAGTAGGTTACAACTCCGTAGTCCATGCTTTGCTACCATGGTCTATGTCGGTTATTGTCTATTCTCATCTTCTAGGATACCTACTACTATTTGAGAAGTCTATGAAGTTTAGGTGGTGGTATGGAATGCTATCTAGACATTGCACCCTTAGACTTTGAAGATGTTCGTGAGAGTCCCTAGGTCTTGTACAAGACCATTACTTGAATGTCCTCTAAGTGATGAATGTCTCTTAATGAACTAATGAAATAATGACTTATGTTAGAAAGCATGTAAATGAATGATTACCTAATCTAGAGTGCCTTAAGGATTCCTTAGTTAAAGTGTGATAGGGGCATAAGGGATTATCTCTTCATGTCTTATCTAGGGAAGTCTTGAGAATGACTCTAGTTAGGGAAGTTGGTTGATACTTTGGTCATGATCCAAACTTAGGAAGTATTAAGGATTATTTAAACCTTAAAGAGAGTGTATGGGCGTTCTCTTCTATGAGTACTTTAGTAAGTCTTTTAATAGACTTTGTAAGGAGAATGTCATATTATATATGTTATGTGTTTTGGTGCCTTGTAAATGTATGTGTCTCATTATAAGTAGTCTTGAGGGTCATTTAGGCATGCTTAGAGAGGATGTATGGGTGGTATCTCTTTGTATTACTTATGTGTTTCACAACCGGAATCTAGACCCCAGACAAGACCGGCGTCGTTGACCTCTCAGAGGTCGCAGACAAGCCTACATATGTCATTCTTACCTCATCTAGGTTAATTTTAGCGGAAAATTTGAACTTTTTTTTCTTATTTCATGCAAAGCATTTTAAACTTAACATCATAGGTGTTCACAAATCAACCATCTAATATAGAGATGATCAAATAAAAGAAACAGTTCATAATTGCATTAAACATATTTTGCCAAAACGGCACTAATACAAAGTCTGAATTGAAAGTGGAAATAAACACTAGTGGAACATGCTCCATTATCTAAAGCCTACATCTAAGCTAGATAATAACGGTAGACATCCTCGAAAGCGTGAGGGCCTACCAAATTCGGATGAAAGCTCCACGTCCGGATAGCTGCAACGTCAACCTGTAAACTCTAGCGTCCACTTGTGCCTGCACCTAAAAATATAGAGTTGTATGGGATTAGTACACACTTGTGCTAAGTATGGGTATATGCAAGCACACACCAATGACATGCATGAGTAAGAATAGCTCTTTCCTAACAACATGATTTATGGAAAGTCAAGTGAGTAGACTTGCCAAATTAGGATTAGGAAAGTTAGTAGACCTGCCAAATTTGGATTTGGAAAGTCAGTGGACTTGCCAAATTGGATTAGGAAAGTCATACAATGAGAGTAACATGCATCATCATACTTATCATTTTGCAAGCAGCACATAACGTATTGCACATATCATATCGCGTAGTTCGCGTCATTCTTTCATATGCCATGAGACCTTGGAATCATGGACTTGACATTAGGACTTCCCAAAATGAGGACTCAACATATGGGACCTCAACTAGGGAGCCTTCTTTAGAAAACACAGAGTCTGCTTCATTCATTCATGCATACTTCATTTTCATTCATTCATATACTAGTGCAATCACTAGTCATACCTAGGAAGTAGTTGAAGACTCTCATCGGGTTTGCTGTGCAATGACCAAGAATAACCTAGTGTCATTACTTAAGTCTAGCTCACCTCTTGATTATCCTATCCTAACACCTTTGGTATCGTTCATTGCATTATGTGCATCATTTGAGGCTGGCCTCATTCTTTCTTTGGGAACTTTAACCTTAACCGACATAGATCATGTGAGCATCATGAAATCCAGTGTGTAATCCCCACACCAAAAAGAGGTGGAATCACCGGCCAAAGTGAACCAAATCATGCTAGCGTATATAGGGAGTCGAACCATGCTAGATCCCTATATTGGCAGTATAAGTTCAAAGACTAGGAGATATAAGGAGACCCATACCCGGAATGCCAGACAGTATCATCTCATGAGAGTTACGTGAACCTCATACTTCTCGAAGGAAGGCATCACCGCTCATAGCTAGACTATCGGTGCTCAGTATAAAGTTCTATCACATTCAACTCATACATCATAGAAGCAGGCTTCTTGCATGAGGACATCATAGCTCATTAGATGATTTCTCATCTCATCATTAGTATTAAGTATGCATTAACTTCAAAACTTTCATTAGAGTGTTCATAGAGACTGGTCTCTTCATTAACTTTACACCCTCACAGGTGAGTACGTTTTGGTAACATTTACTTAGTCTCATTTGAGATTGCTCTCATCTTTCACATTAGCCTCTTATCATGCTGTCACCACATTCTTTAACTTTAGCACATTTACTCTTCATAATTACTCACCAATTTACGTGAATGTTCATTTCATCGTATGCCAATGCACTTGGCTCTTCAGTGTGTGTCACACTCTTACTTGACCCCTCTGGGGTTTCATTATCTCATCACATAATATATTAGGTTCACTTACTTCTTAAATGTATTCTAGACTTATGTTTCCACACATACAAGCCATGAGGCTTCATTCATAGTGTATCTAAGTGATTCATATTTACCCAAGATTATGTGGTACAAGACTTATGCATCTTGTAGGTATGCCAAGATATTGATTTCGATCTTTAGAGGCAGCATTCATTAAATAATTGTTTACGTATGACTTATGTGTCAATACGGAATTGGGCAAGGGGACCCGATTTTGAAACCTTTGGGCAACACTTAATCTTAAATTAAACTTGGTGAATGCATTTTCAGATTTGAGGGACCCTAGTTCGATCCCTATCAGCCCCATAATATTTCCTTTATTTTTCTCCGAACTCTCTGATCTATTCGAGAGGTTGGGGGTTCAATACCCACTCTCCACGTTGATTTTTCTCCTTTATTTTTCTCCTAACTCTCTCATCCATTCAAGAGGTTGGAGGTTCAATCCCCACTCTTCACATTTATTTTTCTCCTTTATTTTTCTCCTAACTCTCTCATCCATTTAAGAGGTTGGGGGTTCAATCCCCACTCTTCACATTTATTTTTCTTATTTATTTTTCTCCTAACTCTCTCATCCATTCAAGAGGTTGGGGTTCAATCCCCACTCTCCACATTTATTTTTCTCATTTATTTTTCTCCTAACTCTCTCATCCATTCAAGAGGTTGGGGTTCAATCCCCACTCTCCACATTTATTTTTCTCATTTATTTTTCTCTTAACTCTCTAATCCATTCAAGAGGTTAGGGGTTCAATCCCCACTCTCCATATTTATTTTTCTCATTTATTTTTATCCTAACTCTCTCATCCATTCAAGAGGTTGGGGTTCAATCCCCACTCTACACATTTATTTTGTTCATGAAAATTTTATGTAATTTACATTTGGTGAGGTCTTGGGTTCCATTACCAACGACCTCATAATTTTTTAAAAAAAAATTAAACATAGTCATTTTTCTCACCTCTTGGCCGAGACTTCAAATTTCCAGCAAGGTCTATTCCAATCCATATTTCTTTCATTCTTTTGTTGATTTTTTTGTAGAATTTTGAGTGACATTCAGTCAGCCACCTTAACATTTTATGAACATCACATTTTTAGCATTTTTATACACGCAAAACACAACATTTAACATACAAACTTCAGGCAGCAAACATAGTCAAATTTTCAGCACACACATGCTCAAAACAGTCCACTTAATGCACTTTTCCGGAATATATTTTCATCCTTTACATGATTTCTTACCACACATTCAACACATAATCACAACCAGACCTAACATTATCTACCAGAAGACATACCAACGCATGCTTTGAATCGTTCAAAGGATCTAATGACAGGGGCATGCAACGGGGACAACCTTAGTCTTTCAATCGCGATTTAAACTGAACCTTAAGGGTCTCTTGGGAAAGGGACCAAGAGAGAATAAAACCCATACCTTAATGTCGTTCAAAACTTGTTTAAATGCTGCCAATTTACCATAAAACCAAGCCTCACCACCGAAACTTCAAGCACAATCCCGTCAAGAACTTGTTGTTGATTTTCCTTTTTAGCTTAGTTTTTCGTTTGAGTTTTTGTGTGTAAGTTCTTCAAGAGTGAAGAACTATTATTTTCAGTTATTTTAATGATAAAAAACGTGAGAATGAGAGTGAGAGACGTGAGAATGAGAGGATTAGGATTATGATTAGGATTAGGAGAGTTAGGTGGAGACTAAGTCAAACTAGGACTCCTCATTATTTATTAATTTTATTATTATTATTTTTTATTAAAAATATGATTTTCCCTTACTTAAATCAGCTTTTTAAATATTAATTAATTCAACTAATTCACTTAATAAAATTAAATCAATTTAATCCTTGCTTCCACCAAGGCTCGAACCGGGTGAAGCTAGACCTAAAGGGTCAAATTGCCCGAATTGCCCTCCACCATATTAATTAATTAATTAATTAAATATTTAGGGTAATTACAATACTACCCTTAGCCTGGAAAAGATCATTTTACCCTAGACCCTCCAAACATAAGATTACCCCTTTTTAAGTCTGGTTAAGACTCATCCGGGTAAATCTTCATATTCGGGTGCCCTACATGGATGGACCCAACCTTTCCTAGCTCAACTAACTCACCAAGTTAGTTGGCTTGGTTGTTGCAGAGGTTCAGAGGTCTGGTTCTACGCATCAATTCGTTGAACCGATCTAATCTAGGCATTCTAGATACGTTAGACATTACTTAGCATAGTCATTTTTAGGGTTGTTACATTATCCCCCCCTTAGGAACATTCGTCCCCGAATGACACTACACATCATTTTAAAATAAAGAGGGTGATTTTCGAAGATATCTTAACATACTTGAGACTTTACTCTTTGTGAATTTCTGTTTCACACTTACTCTAGATAATGCATATTACTCAAGTTTATCTGAAGCTTCATATTTGAGATTGAGGAACTTCCTTCTCAATCGCACTTAACTTGATGCACCTCACCTCACAACTTATGCAACACAAAAATCATGTCCAAGCTATACAAATACAAGCAACATGACATGCAAACATGAATTCATTTTAACTCTAACTTATTCGGAAATTTAACCTTACTACCCTGTTTCGATAGTCTATGGTATCTAGCATTTATGAAGTAATCCATACCTAAGGCATCTCCTTGAGCTAGTAAGCAGCCAACTTAGCCTTCTCCTCTTCATCAATACTCATAGCAGGCTTTAGAACCTACCATGCACTCACCTCCATGCGAACAACCACTCTTATCGAACGTCTTTCGTTCACGCTAGGCATTTCTATCACTTTCCCTTCTGGGAAGGCCAGATCTTGAGTCCGGCGCCTTAGACCACTTGTCCATCCTAATCCTTGTGTGTATTCTTTTATGCGCTCACACAAGCAGGAAGTTAGATACTTAGAATGACACAGAGTGTCAAAGCTCTAGATAGTACGATAAAGAGTAGAAGAAGGGAAATTTTCCTATGCATCATGCAGTCTCTAATTCAGGATAGTGGTGAACGTCACTACCATGACTTAGAAACTACTCAATGTGTTTGATGTGAACTATTATTCTCTTAATTTAACCTAGTGCTCTGATACAAACTTTGTCACGACCGGAATCTAGACCCTAGACGAGACTAGCGCCGTTGACCTCTCAGAGGTCGCAGACTAGCCTACATACGTCATTCTTACTTCATCTAGCTTAATTTTAGTGGAAAATTTGAACTTTTTGTTTTCATTTCATGCAAAGCATTTTAAACTTAACATCATAGGCGTTCACAAATCAACCATCTAATATAGAGATTATCAAATGAAAGAAACAGTGCATAATTGCATTAAACGTATTTTGCCAAAACGGTACCAATACAAAGTCTGAAATGAAAGTGGAAAGAAACACTAGTGGAACATGCTCCACTAGCTAAAGCCTACATCTAATCTGGATAATAACGGTAGACATCCTCGAAAGTGTGAGGGCCTACCAAGTCCGGATGAAAGCTCCCCGTCCGGATAGCTGCAACGTCAACCAGTAAACTCTAGCGTCCACCTGTGCCTGCACCTAAAAATATAGAGTTGTATGAGATTAGTACACACTTGTACTAAGTATGGGTATATGTAAGCACACACCAAGGACATGCATGAGTAATAATAGCTCTTTCCTAACAACATGATTTATGGAAAGTCAAGTCAGTAGACTTGCCAAATTTGGATTAGGAAAGTTAGTGGACCTGCCAAATTTGATTTGGAAAGTCATGGACTTGCCAAATTGATTAGGCAAGTCATACCATGAGAGTAACATGCATCATCATACTTATCATTTTCACGCAGCACATAACGTATTGCACATATCATATCACGTAGTTCACACATTCTTTCATATGCCATGAGACCTTGGAATCATGGACTTGACATTAGGACTTCCCAAAATGAGGGCTCAACATATGGGACCTCAACTAGGGAGCCTTTTTAGCAAACACAGAGTCTGCTTCATTCATTCATACGTACTTCATTTTCATTCATTCATATACTAGTGCAATCACTAGTCATACCTAGGATGTAGTTTAAGACTCTATCGGGTTTGATGTGCAATGACCAAGAATAACCTAGTGTCATTACTTAAGTCTAGCTCACCTCTTGATTATCCTATCCTAAACCTTTGGTATCGTTCATTTCATTATGTGCATCATTTGAGGCTGCCTCATTCTTTCTTTGGGAACTTTAACTTAACCGACATAGATCATGTGAGCATCATGAAATCCAGTGTGTAATCCCCACACCGAAAAGAGGTGGAATCACCGGCCAAAGTGAACCGAAACATGCTAGCGTATATGGGGAGTCGAACCCTACTAGATCCCTATATTGGCAGTATAGGTTCAAAGACTAGGAGATATAAGGAGACCCATACCCGGCATGCCGACAGTCTCATCTCATGAGAGTTACGTGAACCTCCTCCCTTCCGAAGGAAGGCATCACCTATAGCTAGCCTATCGGTGCTCAGTATAAAGTTCCATTACATTCAACTCATACATCATGGAAGCTGGCTTCTAGCATGAGGACATCATAGCTCATTAGATGATTTCTCATCTCATCATTAGTATTAAGTATGCATTAACTTCAATACTTTCATTAGAGTGTTCATAGAGACTGGTCTCTTCATTAACTTTACACTCTCATAGGTGAGTACGTTTTGGTAACATTTACTTAGGATCATTTGAGATTGCTCTCATCTTTCACATTAGCCTCTTATCATGCTGTCACCACATTCTTTAACTTTAGCACATTTACTCTTCATAATTACTCACCGATTTACGTGAATGTTCATTTCATCATATGCCAATGCACTTGGCTCTTTAGTGTGTGTCACACTCTTACTTGACCCTCTGGGGCTTCATTATCTCATCACATAATATCTTAGGTTCACTACTTTTTAAATGTATGCTAGACTTATGTGTCCACACATACAAGCCATGAGGCTTCATTCATAGTGTATCTAAGTGATTCATATTTACCAAGATTATGTGGTACAAGACTTATGCATCTTGTAGGTATGCCAAGATATTGATTTCGATCTTTAGAGGCAGCATTCATTAAATAATTTTTACGTATGACTTATGTGTCAATACGGAATTGGGCAAGGGGACCCGATTTCAAACCCTTGGGCAACACTTAATCTTACATTAAACTTGGTGATTGCATTTTTCAGATTTGAGGACCCTAGTTCGATCCCCATCAGCCCATAATATTTCCTTTCTTTTTCTCCTAACTCTCTCATCTATTCAAGAGGTTGGGGTTCAATCCCCACTCTCCACATTGATTTTTCTCCTTTATTTTTCTCTAACTCTCTCATCCATTCAAGAGGTTGTGGGTTCAATCCCACTCTTCACATTTATTTTTCTCCTAACTCTCTCATCCATTCAAGAGGTTGGGGTTCAATCCCCACTCTTCACATTTATTTTTCTCATTTATTTTTCTCCTAACTCTCTCATCCATTCAAGAGGTTGGGGGTTCAATCCCCACTCTCCACATTTATTTTTCTCATTTATTTTTCTCCTAACTCTCTCATCCATTCAAGAGGTTGGGGTTCAATCCCCACTCTCCACATTTATTTTTTCATTTATTTTTCTCTAACTCTCTCATCCATTCAAGAGGTTGGGGTTCAATCCCCACTCTCCACATTATTTTTCTCATTTATTTTTCTCCTAACTCTCTCATCCATTCAAGAGGTTGGGGTTCAATCCCCATTCTCCACATTTATTTTTTCATGAATTTTATGTAATTTACATTTGGTGAGGTCTTGGGTTCCATTCCCAACGACCTCATAATTTTTTAAAAAAAATTAAACACAGTCATTTTTCTCACCTCTTGGCCGAGACTTCAAATTTCCAGCAAGCTGGTCTATCTTCCAATCCATTTTTCTCTCATTCTTTTTTGATTTTTTTGTAGCATTTTGAGTGACATTCAGTCAGCCACCTTAACCTTTTATGAACATCACATTTTTAGCATTTTCATACACGCAAAACACAACATTTAACATACAAACTTCAGGCAGCAAGCATAGTCAAATTTTCAGCACACACATGCTCAAAACAGTCCACTTAATGCACTTTTCCGGAATATATTTTTCATCATTTACATGATTTCTTACCACACATTCAACACATAATCACAACCAGACCTAACATTATCTACCAGAATACATACCAACGCATGCTTTGAATCGTTTAAAGGATCTAATGACAGGGGCATGCAACAGGGACAACCTTAGTCTTTCAATCGCGATTTAAATGGAACCTTAACGGTCTCTTGGGAAAGGGACCAAGAGAGAAGAAAATCCATACCTTAATGTCGTTCAAAACTTGTTTAAATGCTGCCAATTACCATAAACCAAGCCTCACCACCGAAACTTCAAGCACAATCCCGTCAAGAACTTGTTGTTGATTTTCCTTTTTAGCTTAGTTTTTCGTTTGAGTTTTTGTGTGTAAGTTCTTCAAGAGTGAAGAACTATTATTTTCAGTTATTTTAATGATAAAAAATGTGAGAATGAGAGTGAGAGACGTGAGAATGAGAGGATTAGGATTATGAGTAAGATTAGGAGAGTTAGGTGGAGACTAAGTCAAACTAGGACTCCTCATTATTTATTAATTTTATTATTATTATTTTTTTATTAAAAATATGATTTTTCCCTTACTTAAATCAGCGTTTTAAATATTAATTAATTCAACAAATTCACTTAATAAAATTAAATCAATTTAATCCCTGCTTCCACCAAGCTCGAACCGGGTGAAAGCTAGATTTTGCTAAAGGGTCAAATTCGGCAACCTCTACCCGAATTGCCCCTCCACCATATTAATTAATTAATTAATTAAATATTTAGGGTAATTACAATACTACCCTTAGCCTGGAAAAGATCATTTTACTCCTAGACCCTTCAAACATAAGATTACCCCTTTTTAAGTATGGTTATGACTCATCCGGGTAAATCTTCATATTCGGGTGCCCTACATGGATGGACCCAACCTTTCCTAGCTCAACTAACTCACCAAGTTAGTTGGCTTGGTTGTTGCAGAGGTTCAGAGGTCTGGTTCTACGCACATCAATTCGTGTTAACCGGATCTAATCTAGGCATTTTAGATACGTTAGACATTACTTAGCATAGTCATTTTTAGGTTGTTACATTATACCCCCCCCCTCCCTTAAGAACATTCGTCCCCGAATGACACTACACATTATTTTAAATTAAAGAGGATGATTTTCGAATATATCTTAACATATTTGAGACTTTACTCTTTGTGAATTTCTTTTTCACACTTACTCTAGATAATGCATATTACTCAAGTTTATCTGAAGCTTCATATTTGAGATTGAGGAAGTTCCTTCTCAATCGCACTTAACTTGATGCACCTCACAACTTATGCAACACAAAAATCATGTCCACGCTATACAAAAACAACAACATGACATGCAAACATGAATTCATTTTAACTCTAACTTATTCGGAAATTTAACCTTACTACCCTTTTTCGATAGTTTTTGGTAGTCTAGCATTTATGAAGTAATCCATACGTAAGCCATCTTCTTGAGCTAGTAAGAAACCAACTTAGCCTTCTTCTCTTCATCAATACTCATAGCAGGCTTTAGAACCTACCATGCACTCACCTCCATGCGAACAACCACTCTTATCGAACGTCTTTCGTTCACGCTAGGCATTTCTATCACTTTCCCTTCTGGGAAGGCCAGATCTTGAGTCCGGCGCCTTAGACCACTTGTCCATCCCAATCCTTGTGTGCATTCTTTTACGCGCTCACACAAGCAGGAAGTTAGATACTTAGAATGACACAAAGTGTCAAAGCTCTAGATAGCACTATAAAGAGAAGAAGAAAGGAAATTTTCCTATGCATCATGCAGTCTCTAATTCAGGATAGTGGTGCACTTCACTACCATGACTTAGAAACTACTCAATGTGTTTGATGTGAACTATTATTCTCTTAATTTAACCTAGTGCTCTGATACAAACTTTGTCACGACCGGAATCTAGACCCTAGACGAGACTAGCGTTGTTGACCTCTCAGAGGTCGTAGACTAGCCTACATACGTCATTCTTACTTCATCTAGCTTAATTTTAGTGGAAAATTTGAACTTTTTGTTTTCATTTCATGCAAAGCATTTTAAACTTAACATCATAGGCGTTCACAAATCAACCATCTAATATAGAGATTATCAAATGAAAGAAACAAGTGCATAATTGCATTAAACGTATTTTGCCAAAACGGTACCAATACAAAGTCTGAAATGAAAGTGGAAAGAAACACTAGTGGAACATGCTCCACTAGCTAAAGCCTACATCTAATCTGGATAATAACGGTAGACATCCTCGAAAGTGTGAGGGCCTACCAAGTCCGGATGAAAGCTCCCCGTCCGGATAGCTGCAACGTCAACCAGTAAACTCTAGCGTCCACCTGTGCCTGCACCTAAAAATATAGAGTTGTATGAGATTAGTACACACTTGTACTAAGTATGGGTATATGTAAGCACACACCAAGGACATGCATGAGTAATAATAGCTCTTTCCTAACAACATGATTTATGGAAAGTCAAGTCAGTAGACTTGCCAAATTTGGATTAGGAAAGTTAGTGGACCTGCCAAATTTGTATTTGGAAAGTCAATGGACTTGCCAAATTGAATTAGGCAAGTCATACCATGAGATTAACATGCATCATCATACTTATAATGTTTCACGCAGCATATAACGTATTGCACATATCATATCACGTAGTTCACACCATTCTTTCATATGCCATGAGACCTTGGAATCATGGACTTGACATTAGGACTTCCCAAAATGAGAGCTCAACATATGGGACCTCAACTAGGGAGCCTTTTTTAGCAAACACAGAGTCTGCTTCATTCATTCATACGTACTTCATTTTCATTCATTCATATACTAGTACAATCACTAGTCATACCTAGGATGTAGTTTAAGACTCTTATCGGGTTTGATGTGCAATGACCAAGAATAACCTAGTGTCATTACTTAAGTCTAGCTCACCTCTTGATTATCCTATCCTAAAACCTTTGGTATCGTTCATTTCATTATGTGCATCATTTGAGGCTGGCCTCATTCTTTCTTTGGGAAACTTTAACCGACATAGATCATGTGAGCATCATGAAATCCAGTGTGCAATCCCCATACCAAAAGGAGGTGGAATCACCGGCCAAAGTGAACCGAAACATTCTAGCGTATATAGGGAGTCGAACCCTGCTAGATCCCTATATTGGCAGTATAGGTTCAAAGACTAGGAGATATAAGGAGACCCATACCCGGCATGCCGGACAATCTAATATCATGAGAGTTACGTGAACCTCCTCCCTTCCCGAAGGAAGGCATCACCGCTCATAGCTAGCTTATCGGTGCTTAGTATAAAGTTCCATTACATTCAACTCATACATCATGGAAGCTGGCTTCTAGCATGAGGACATCATAGCTCATTAGATGATTTCTCATATCATCATTAGTATTAAGTATGCATTAACTTCAATACTTTCATTAGAGTGTTCATAGAGACTAGTCTCTTCATTAACTTTACACTTTCATAGGTGAGTACGTTTTGGTAACATTTACTTAGGATCATTTGAGATTGCTCTCATCTTTCACATTAGCCTCTTATCATGCTGTCACCACATTCTTTAACTTTAGCACATTTACTCTTCATAATTACTCACCACTTTACGTGAATGTTCATTTCATCGTATGCCAATGCATTTTGCTCTTTAGTGTGTGTCACACTCTTACTTGACCCCTGTGGGGTTTCATTATCTCATCACATAATATCTTAGGTTCACTTACTTTTTAATGTATGCTAGACTTATGAGTCCACACATACAAGCCATGAGGCTTCATTCATAGTGTATCTAAGTGATTCATATTTACCCAAGATTATGTGGTACAAGACTTATGCATCTTGTGGGTATGCAAAGATATTGATTTCGATCTTTAGAGGCAGCATTCATTAAATAATTGTTTACGTATGACTTATGTGTCAATACGGAATTGGGCAAGGGGACCCGATTTCAAAACCCCTGGGCAACACTTAATCTTACATTAAACTTGGTGATTGCATTTTTCAGATTTGAGGGACCCTAGTTCGATCCCCATCAGCCCTATAATATTTCCTTTCTTTTTCTCCTAACTCTCTCATCTATTCAAGAGGTTGGGGGTTCAATCCTCACTCTCCACATTGATTTTTCTCCTTTATTTTTCTCTTAACTCTCTCATCCATTCAAGAGGTTGGGGGTTCAAACTCCACTCTTCACATTTATTTTTCTCCTAACTCTCTCATCCATTCAAGAGGTTGGGGGTTCAATCCCCACTCTTCACATTTATTTTTCTCATTTATTTTTCTCCTAACTCTCTCATCCATTCAAGAGGTTGGGGGTTCAATCCCCACTCTCCACATTTATTTTTCTCATTTATTTTTCTCCTAACTCTCTCATCCATTCAAGAGGTTGGGGTTCAATCCCACTCTCCACATTTATTTTTATCATTTATTTTTCTCCTAACTCTCTCATCTATTCAAGAGGTTTGGGGTTCAATCCCCACTCTCCACATCTATTTTTCTCATTTATTTTTCTCCTAACTCTCTTATCCATTCAAGAGGTTCGGGGTTCAATCCCCATTCTCCACATTTATTTTTTTCATGAATTTTTTATGTAATTTACATTTGGTTAGGTAGTGGGTTCCATTCCCAACGACCTCATATTTTTTAAAAAAAAATTAAAACACAGTCATTTTTCTCACCTCTTGGCCGAGACTTCAAATTTCCAGGTCTTTTCCAATCCATTTTTCTCTCATTCTTTTGTTGCTTTTTTTGTAGCATTTTGAGTGTCATTCAGTCAGCCACCTTAACCTTTTATGAACATCACATTTTTAGTATTTTTATACACGCAAAACACAACATTTAACGTACAAATTTCAGGAAGCAAGCATAGTCAAATTTTCAACACACATGCTCAAAACAGTCCACTTAATGCACTTTTCCGGAATATATTTTTCATCCTTTACATGATTTTTTACCACACATTCAACACATAATCACAACCAGACCTAACATTATCTACCAGAATACATACCAACGCATGCTTTGAATCGTTCAAAGGATCTAATGACAGGGGCATGCAACGGGGACAACCTTAGTCTTTCAATCGCGATTTAAATTGAACCTTAACGGTCTGTTGGGAAAGGGACCAAGAGATAAGAAAACCCATACCTTAATGTCGTTCAAAACTTGTTTAAATGCTGCCAATTTACCATGAAACCAAGCCTCACCACCGAAACTTCAAGCACAATCCCGTCAAGAACTTGTTGTTGATTTTCCTTTTTAGCTTAGTTTTTCATTTGAGTTTTTGTGTGTAAGTTCTTCAAGAATGAAGAACTATTATTTTCAGTTATTTAAATGATAAAAAATGTGAGAATGAGAGTGAGAGACGTGAGAATGAGAGGATTAGGATTATGATTAGGATTAGGAGAGTTAGGTTGAGACGAAGTCAAACTAGGACTCCTAATTATTTATTAATTTTATTATTATTTTTTTTATTAAAAATATGATTTTTCCCTTACTTATATCAGCTTTTTAAATATTAATTAATTCAACTAATTCACTTAATAAAATTAAATCAATTTAATCCCTGCTTCCACCAAGCCTCGAACACGGGTGAAGCTAGATTTTGCTAAAAGGGTCAAATTCGGCAACCTCTACCCGAATTGCCCCTCCACCATATTAATTAATTAATTAATTAAATATTTAGGGTAATTACAATACTACCCTTAGCTTGGAAAAGATCATTTTACTCCTAGACCCTCCAAACATAAGATTACCCCTTTTTAAGTCTGGTTAAGACTCATCCGGGTAAATCTTCATATTCGGGTGCCCTACATGGATGGACCCAACCTTTCCTAGCTCAACTAACTCACCAAGTTAGTTGGCTTGGTTGTTGCAGAGGTTCAAAGGTCTGGTTCTACGCGCATCAATTCGTGTGAACCCGATCTAATCTAGGCATTTTAGATACGTTAGACATTACTTAGCATAGTCATTTTTAGGGTTGTTACATTATCCCCCCCCCTCCCTTAAGAACATTCGTCCCCGAATGACACTACACATTATTTTAAATTAAAGAGGGTGATTTTCGAATATATCTTAACATATTTGAGACTTTACTCTTTGTGAATTTCTGTTTCACACTTACTCTAGATAATGCATATTACTCAAGTTTATCTGAAGCTTCATATTTGAGATTGAGGAAGTTCCTTCTCAATCGCACTTAACTTGATGCACCTCACAACTCATGCAACACAAAAATCATGTCCATGCTATACAAAAACAACAACATGACATGCAAACATGAATTCATTTTAACTCTAACTTATTTGGAAACTTAACCTTACTACCCTTTTTCGATAGTTTTTGGTAGACTAGCATTTATGAAGTAATCCATACGTAAGCCATCTCCTTGAGCTTGTAAGAAACCAACTTAGCCTTCTTCTCTTCATCAATACTCATAGCAGGCTTTAGAACCTACCATGCACTCACCTCCATGCGAACAACCACTCTTATCAAACGTCTTTCGTTCACGCTCGGCATTTCTATCACTACCCTTCTTGGGAAGGCCAGATCTTGAGTTTGGCGCCTTAGACCACTTGTCCATCCTAATCCTTGTGTGTATTCTTTTACGCGCTCACACAAGAAGGAAGTTAGATACTTATAATGACACAAAGTGTCAAAGCTCTAGATACCACGATAAAGAGTAGAAGAAGGGAAATTTTCCTACGCATCATGCAGTCTCTAATTCAGGATAGTGGTGCACTTCACTACCATGACTTAGAAACTACTCAATGTGGTTGATGTGAACTTATTATTCTCTTAATTTAACCTAGTGCTCTCATACCAACTTTGTCACGATCGGAATCTAGACCCCAGACGAGACCGGCGTTGTTGACCTCTCAGAGGTCGCAAATAAGACTACATACTTCATTCTTACTTCATCTAGGTTAATTTTAGCGGAAACTTTGAACTTTTGTTTTCTTATTTCATGTAAAACATTTTAAACTTAACATCATAGGCGTTCACAAATCAACCATCTAATATAGAGATAATCAAATGAAAGAAACAGTGCATAATTGAATGAAACGTATTTTCCCAAAACGACACCAATACAAAGTCTAAAATGAAAGTGGAAAGAAACACTAGTGGAACATGCTCCACTAGCTAAAGCCTACATCTAAGCTAGATAATAACGGTAGACATCCTCGAAAGAGTGAGGGCCTACCAAGTCCGGATGAAAGCTCCACGTCGAGATAGTTGCAACGTCAACCTGTGAACTTTAGCGTCCACCTGTGCCTGCACCTAAAAATATAGAGTTGTATGGGATTAGTACACATATGTACTAAGTATGGGTATATGCAAGCACACACCAAGGACATGCATGAGTAAGAATAGCTCTTTCCTAACAACATGATTTATGGAAAGTCAAGTCAGTAGACTTGCCAAATTTGGATTAGGAAAGTCAGTGGACCTGCCGAATTTGGATTTGGAAAGTCAGTGGACTTGCCAAATTGGATTAGGAAAGCGATACCATGAGAGTAACATGCATCATCATACTTATCATTTTGCAAGCAGCACATAACGTATTTTACATCATTCTTTCATATGCCATGAGACCTTGGAATCATGGACTTGACATTAGGACTTCCCAAAATGAGGGCTCAACATATGGGACCTCAACTAGGGAGCCTTCTTTATCAAACACAGAGTCTGCTTCATTCATTCATAGATACTTCATTTTCGTTCATTCAAATACTAGTGCAATCACTAGTCATACCTAGGATGTAGTTTAAGACTCTTATTGGTTTGCTGTGCAATGACCAAGAATAACCTAGTGTCATTACTTAAGTCTAGCTCACCTCTTGATTATCCTTTCCTAGCACCTTTGGTATCGTTCATTTCATTATGTGCATCATTTGAGGCTGGCCTCATTCTTTCTTTGGGAACTTTAACCTTAACCGACATAGATCATGTGAGCATCATGAAATCCAGTGTGTAATCCCCACATCGAAAAGAGGAGGAATCACCGGCCAAAGTGAACCGAAACATGCTAGAGTATATAGGGAGTCGAACCCTGCTAGATCCCTATATTGGCAGTATAGGTTCAAAGACTAGGAGATATAAGGAGACCCATACCCGTCATGCCGGACAATCTAATATCATGAGAGTTACGTGAACCTCCTCCTTTCCCGAAGGAAGGCATCACCGCTCATAGCTAGACTATCGGTGATCAGTATAAAGTTCCATTACATTCAACTCATACATCATGGAAGTTGGCTTCTAGCATGAGGCCATCATAGCTCATTAGATGATTTCTCATCTCATCATTAGTATTAAGTATGCATTAACTTCAATACTTTCATTAGAGTGTTCATAGAGATTGGTCTCTTCATTAACTTTACACTCTCATAGGTGAGTACGTTTTGGTAACATTTACTTAGGATCATTAGAGATTGATCTCATCTTTCACATTAGCCTCTTATCATGCTGTCAGCACATTCTTTAACTTTAGCACATTTACTCTTCATAATTACTCACCACTTTACGTGAATTTTCATTTCATCGTATGCCAATGCACTTGGCTCTTTAGTGTGTGTCACACTCTTACTTGACCCCTCTCGGGTTTCATTATCTCATCACATAATATCTTAGGTTCACTTACTTTTTAAATGTATGCTAGACTTATGAGTCCACACATACAAGCCATGAGGCTTCATTCATAGTGTATCTAAGTGATTCATATTTTCCCAAGATTATGTGGTACAAGACTTATGCATCTTGTGGTTATGCCAAGATATTGATTTCGATCTTTAGAGGAAGCATTCATTAAATAATGGTTTACGTATGACTTATGTATCAATACGGAATTGGGCAAGGGCACCCAATTTTGAAACCCTTGGGCAACACTTAATCTTACATTAAACTTGGTGATTGCATTTTTCAGAGTTAAGGGACCCTAGTTCGATCCCCATCAGCCCCATAATATTTCCTTTCTTTTTCTCCTAACTCTCTCATCTATTCAAGAGGTTGGGGGTTCAATCCCCACTCTCCACATTTATTTTTCTCCTTTATTTTCCTCCTAACTCTCTCCTCCATTCAAGAGCTTTGGGGTTCAATCCCACTCTTAACATTTATTTTTCTCATTTATTTTTCTCCTCACTCTCTCATCCATTCAAGAGGTTGGGGGTTCAATCCCACTCTTCATATTTATTTTTCTCATTTATTTTTCTCCTAACTCTTTCATCCATTCAAGAGGTTGGGGGTTCAATCCCCACTCTCCACATTTATTTTTCTCATTTATTTTTCTCCTAACTCTCTCATCCATTCAAGAGGTTGGGGGTTCAATCCCCACTCTCCACATTTATTTTTCTCATTTATTTTTCTCCTAACTCTCTCATCCATTCAAGAGGTTGGAGGTTCAGTCCCCACTCTCCACATTTATTTTTCTCATTTATTTTTCTCCTAACTCTCTCATCCATTCAAGAGGTTGGGGGTTCAATCCCTAATCTCCACATTTATTTTTCCTTTCATTTTTTTTCATGAAATTTTTATATAATTTACATTTGGTGAGGTCTTGGGTTCAATTCCTAATGACCTCACAATTTTTAAAATATTCTTTATAAATTAGTCATTTTGGCCGAGACTACAAATTTCGAGCAAGTTGATCTCTTCCAATCCATTTTTGTTTTAATTTTTTGTTGATTTTTTTTTTGTAGTTTTCATGTAATGATGTCTTGGGTTCAATATTTAGTGACTTCACTTATTTTACATTCATTTTTCATTGCATATTGTATCACTTTGTTTGGCCGAACCCAACCTACCAAATGCTGGAAATTTGTTCACATTTTCAGCTTCTTTTTATCATCATTCATACGTTAATTCTTAAGGCATTTCGTGGATCATTTGGTGCATCTTTAAGTGTAATCTTTTTATGATTATATTCAGCCAAGAATTACCATTACATACAGCAACATTACACCACTTTTACACCTCATGATTTACACAAACATTCGCACATAAAATTCAACCATAAAAACATATCATTTTTCACATACTTTCGGTTGACATAACTTAACATGCTTACAATTCCAAACACATAATCATGAACACATTATCACGAAAATCACCCTTCATACTTAAACTACAAGAAAAAATACCAACAACATGATATCTAACCTATTTCACATTGAGATCAAAGGGATACTAGGGACAAGGAGTTCGACAAGAACCGGAACAACCCTAGTTTCAAGATTCGTTGAAATCATGGGAAAGAAAATTTTCTTGGAGAAAGGAGTCCAGGAGAAAAAACCATACCTTAATGTCGTTCAAAACTTGTTTAAATGCTGCCAATTTACTATGAAACTAAGCCTCACCACTGAAATTTCACGCACAATCCCGTCAAGAACTTGTTCATTTTCGTTTTTAGCTTAGTTTTTCATTTGAGTTTTTGTGTGTAAGTTCTTCAAGAGTGAAGAACAATTATTTTCAGTTATTTTAATAATAAAAACATGAGAATGAGAATGAGAGACGTGAGAATGAGGTATTAGGATTATGATTAGGATTAGGAGAGTTAGGTGGAGACTACGTCAAACTAGGACTCCTCATTATTTATTAATTTTATTAGTATTATTTTTTTATTATAAATTTGATTTTTCCCTTACTTAAATCAGATTTTTAAATATTAATTAATTAAATTAATTCACCAAATAAAATAAATCAAGTTAAATCATTGCTCCCACCTAGGTTCGAACCCGGGTGGAGCAAGATTTCACTCAAAGGGCCAATTTCGTCCCTTTCTCCCAAAAATGCCCCTCCACCATATAGTTAAATAATTAGTTAAATATTTAGGGTAATTACGATACTATCCTTAGCCTGGAAAAGACCATTTTACCCCTAGACCCTCCAAACTTAAGATTACCCCTTTTTAAGTCTGGTTAAGACTCATCCGGGTAAATCTTCATATTCGGGTGCCCTACATGGCTGGACCCAACCTTTCCTAGCTCAACTAACTCACCAAGTTAGTTGGATTGGCTGTTGCAGAGGTTCACAGGTCTATTTCTACGCGCATCAATCCATGTTAACCCAATCTAATCTAGGCATTCTAGATATATTAGACATTACTTAGCATAGTCATTTTTAGGTTTGTTACATTATCCCCCCTTAAGGAACATTCGTCCCCGAATGACACTACACATCATTTTAAAATAAAGAGTGTGATTTTCGAAGATATCTTAACATACTTGAGACTTTACGCTTTGTGAATTTCTGTTTCACACTTACTCTAGATAATGCATATTACTCAATCTTATCTGAAGCTTCATATTTGAGATTGAGGAACTTCCTTCTCAATCACACTTAACTTGATGCACCTCACAACTCATGCAACACAAAAATCATGTCCACGCTATACAAAAACAGCAACATGACATGCAAACATGAATTCATTTTAACTCGCATAGTGCAATTATTACTCATACGATTATGGACTTATAACACCAAGTCGACTATTGCACTAAAACTTAGAGTTTCTTACACAAAACCAGCCTTAGGAGGAGTATATCTAACCCCTTAGATAACATCTTCTTGGCCTTAAGATTTGAAATTATATGGCTTTGTTGGATTAATCCACGCCCTGCCCATTTATACCTTATCTCATTTGGCAACTGAAACCTCACTACACTGGTTTGATAGTCTATGGTAGCATAACACTTATGGAGAAAATCCATACCTAAGCTATTCAATGCCTTATATTGGTGAATATCTAATTCACATATTAGTAGGTTGGTGCACATCCTTGAAACCTACTAGAAGCTTCGCATTGATAGAATAAGAAACTCCTTCCTAAACTAGTCTTATCAAAGCATACAACATAATTAAACACATAAGTCACATAAGTCAGCAACCAACATGATGACTCCAACATATTAACTTCATACTAGTGCATAAAACCATACACATGAAAAACTAATTTAGGCTACACACCCGAGACATCACCAGAGGTGTCTTCCCCTACACCCCTAGACTTGAGTGCGAAGAATCGTTGCCTCCTTAGAGCCTCTTCACTTGGACCATTCGGTTGAACTTTATCCTTCCCTTTTTCTCGACCTCTCATATACAGATATTTGTTTATCATGTGACTCGGTTTTCCACAACTGTAACAAGCGTTAGAGCCCCTCCTACACTCTCCTCCATGAAGTTTGCCACACTTCCTACAAGGTGACCTATCCTGAGATGTATCTACTTCACTATTTCTCTTAACTGTGGGCTCGGAATCCATTTCATAGCAACCCTTGGATGAACTTGACTCCCCTTGGTGGGAGAGTCCTTTCTTAAACCTGGTCTTATCCCTGATTTTAGTACTACTCTTCCTTGAAAAATTTCTTCTAAGCTTGCCTTGACCTATTCCCTGCCTAGATGCTTCCTCTTCTTGCATTACTCCACTTGTTTGACATGGACCATAAGCCTGGAAAGGCCCATGCTGGCATGCATCATAGCTGCCTTTACACTCCTCCTCGAGATTCTCAACAATCTTAGATCCAGTGTAAACAGGAGGATTCATCCTCGTGAAGTCCCTTAACCTGCTATCCATGTCTTGCATGTGGGTTCTTCTTGGGAACACCTTGTTGCTCCGCCTTCGTTTCTCCTCGTATTCATCTTTCTGAATCTCAAGAGTTGATGTTAGATACGCTCTTAACACCAAGAAACAGACATTAGACAAGGCACGATAATATTAGAAGAAGGGAATTTTTCCTACGCATCATGCAATCTCTAATTCAGGAAAGTGGTTGATACGCTCAAACTTACTTCTTAAATAAGAAGTTAAAGCGGTCGTATCAAGTAGAGAACCCAACTAATGAGGTTAGGGTCGATCCCACGAGGAAAATGGTTCATACTTAACTTTATTCGATTATTACTACTATTTAGTCAACTATTTTTCAAGAAAACAAATAACAAAGTTTTTTTTTTAAATTAATCAAAATGATTGACTAAATTGAAATAAACAATTGACAGATTCAAATTTTGAAGTTTAATTAGATGATAAAAGTAACTAGGGCTTAAGTGTTCCTCATAGGTTCCTAACTTGGTAATCTAACTATAACAATTCTTTCCTAGTATCTTGCATGTAAAGCGATAAGTTATGTATCTCTAAATCCTTGGTCCGGCATCTAGAAAATGTCATTCCGCACCTTGGTCCGGCTACGTGTGTTGCTATACTAACCCTTATCTTTACCTCATATTAAGCATCATAATCGATATTTGACTCAGTTATTACCTTGTACCAACCAATACTAGCCTATTAGATAGTGAACACTAAATCTACGTTGATAATTCTTTTCCAATTATCTACCTCCTTGGTCCGACAAGTAGCATTAAGGCGAGTTCTAACGTTGGCCATCCATTATAAAGACTTCTACACGAAAGAATTATCAATACATGCAAGATACCATTCTAGAATTGTTAATTTAGTTAGATTTTACCTTGTTATTTACCCATGGTTCCCACAACCCTAATTATGGACTTTAGTTACCCATTGTCATAGTCAAGCAATTCATATTTATAACGTAAGAATTCATGCACTTACTTCAATGAGAATGAATAAAATCCAGAAATTTACTTGATTAATCAACAAAAACATCAACGATCGATTCCGGAAAAAGTGTATCAATTACTAAAATCAATTCTTCAATACTTAAACAAGAGAACTAAAAATTATCCAAAAGTCTAACCCCAAAAATGAGGTTTTTCGAACTATTTATAATAAAAACAAAACCTAATAAAAGAAGGATTCTAATTAATGAAAATCTGTCCAAACGCGTCTGAGTCGACGAACCTCGTGACGGACCATCGTGGGCGAGACGGACCGTCATGGCCTCTGTCGTCCCATACTTCACAAATTCTTCTGCTGCTTTCTTCATTACCCTCGACGGACAGGTATGACGGACCATTTCAAGCACGACGGTCCATCGAGGGGCTCCGTTCCATAATACTTAACTTCTTTGAATTGGGTACTGGGACTACTCTCTGATCATCACGACGAACAAGCAGGACGGATCGTCGTGGCTATGACGGTCCGTCATGAACTTCCGTAGTCCCACACTTGGTCTGACTTCCCCATATTCCTTCAGCAGCTTCTCTCCTCACTATGATGCCACCTACGAACCGTCACAGCCTCGACGGACCGTCATAAGCTCCGTAGGTGGTCTCTTCTTCATTTCTTGCTAAAAAACTCCCGCGTTCATCTTTGGACAGATTTCCTGCAAATAAAGAGAAAATTACATAAAAAATCAATACAAAAAGGCTTTAGACACACACTAAACATAAGAAAAAAACATTAAAAGTACCGTGAAACCACGGTACATCAGTGGTGCACTTCACTACCATGACTTAGAAACTACTCAATGTGGTTGATGTGAACTTATTATAATCGGAATTTAACCTAGTGCTCTTATACGAACTTTCTCATGACCGGAGTCTAGACCCCAGACGAGACCGGCATCGTTGACCTCTCACAGGTCGCAGACAAGCCTACATACGTCATCGTTACTTCATCTAGGTTAATTTTAGCGGAAAATTTGAACTTTTTGTTACTTAACATTCATGTAATACATTCTACTTAAACTCATAAACGTTCACAATCAACCATCTAATATTAAGAGCATCAAATGAAAGAAATAGTTCCATACTGCATTAAGTGTATACTTTCCAAAATGGCACCAATACAATGTCTGAAATAAGATGAGAAAGAAACGCTAGTGGAACATACTCCACTAACTCAAACCTATATCTAAGCTAGAATATAATGGTCAAGCGTCCTCGAAAGCATGAGGGCCTACCAAATCCGGATGAATGCTCCACGTCCGGATAGCTGCAACGTCGTACTGTAAGCTCTAACGTCCACCTGTGCCTGCACCTAAAAGTAGATATTGTATGGGATTAGTACACACTTGTACTAAGTATGGGTATATGCAATCACACACCAAGGACATGCATGAGTAAGAATAGCTCTTTCCTAACAACATGATTTATGGAAAGTCAAGTCAGTGGACTTGCCAAATTTGGATTAGGAAAGTCAGTGGACTTGCCAAATTTGGATTAGGAAAGTCATGCCATGAGAGTAACATGCATCATCATACTTATCATTTTGCAAGCAACACATAAATTGCACATATCATATCACGTAGTTCACATCATTCTTTCATATGCCACGAGACCTTGGAATCATGGACTTGACATTAGAACTTCCCAAAGAGAGGGCTCAACATATGGGACCTCAACTAGGGAGCCTTCTTTAGCAAACACAGAGTCTGCTTTATTCATTCATACGTACTTCATTTTCATTCATTCATATACTAGTGCAATCACTAGTCATACCTAGGATGTAGTTTAAGACTCTCATCGGGTTTGCTGTGCAATGACCAAGAATAACCTGGTGTCATTACATAAGTCTAGCTCACTGCTTAATTATCCTATCCTAACACCTTTGGTATCGTTCATTTCATTATGTGCATCATTTGAGGCTGGACTCATTCTTTCTTTGGGAACTTTAACCTTAATCGACATAGATCATGTGAGCATCATGAAATCCAGTGTGTAATCCCCACACCGAAAAGAGGTGGAATCACCGGCCAAAGTGAACAAAACATGCTAGCGTATATGGGGAGTCGAACCCTACTAGATCCCTATATTGGCAGTATAGGTTCAAAGACTAGGAGATATAAGGAGAGCCATACCCGGCATGCCGGACAATCAAATCTCATGAGAATTACGTGAACCTCCTCCCTTCCCGAAGGAAGGCATCACCGCTCATAGCTAGGTTATCGGTGCTCAGTAAAAAGTTCCATTACATTCAACTCATACATCATGGAAACTGACTTCTAGCATGAGGACATCATAGCTCATTAGATGATTTCTCATCTCATCATTAGTATTAAGTATGCATTAACTTCAATACTTTCATTAGAGTGTTCATAGAGATTGGTCTCTTCATTAAATTTACACTCTAATAGGTGAGTACGTTTTGGTAACATTTACTTAGGATCATTTGAGATTGCTCTCATCTTTCACATTAGCCTCTTATCATGCTGTCACCACATTCTTTAACTTTAGCACATTTACTCTTCATAATTACTCACCACTTTACGTGAATGTTCATTTCATCGTATGCCAATGCACTTGGCTCTTTAGTGTGTGTCACACTCTTACTTGACCCCTCTGGGGTTTCATTATCTCATCACATAATATCTTAGGTTCACTTACTTTTTAAATGTATGCTAGACTTATGAGTCCACACATACAAGCCATGAGGCTTCATTCATAGTGTATCTAAGTGATTCATATTTACCCAAGATTATGTGGTACAAGACTTATGCATCTTGTGGGTATGCCAAGATATTGATTTCGATCTTTAGAGGCAGCATTCATTAAATATTTACTTACGTATGACTTATGTGTCAATACGGAATTGGGCAAGGGAACCCGATTTCGAATCCCTTGGACAACACTTAATTCTTATTTTAAATTTGATAATTGCATTTCTCAGATTTGGGAGACCCTAGTTCGATTCCCATCAACCCCATAATATTTCTTTCTTGTTCTCTTCTCCTTTTTCGTTTTAAGGCAAGGAGGTTGGGGGTTCAATCCCCCACAAGCTCATTATTTTTTTCTTTTAATTTATCTCTTAACTTTCTCACCTATCCAAGAGGTTGTGGGTTCAATCCCCACTCTCCACATTTATTTTCTCTTTTATTTTTCTCCTAACTCTCTCATCCATTCAAGAGGTTTTGCGTTCAATCCCCACTCTTCACATTTATTTTACTCATTTATTTTTCTCCTAACTCTCTCATCCATTCAAGAGGTTGGGGGTTCAATCCCCACTCTCCACATTTATTTTTCTCCTTTATTTTTCTCCTAACTCTCTCATCCCTTCAAGAGGTTGGGGGTTCAGTCCCCACTTTCCGCATTTATTTTTCTTCTTTATTTTTCTCCTAACTCTCTCATCCATTCAAGAGGTTGGGGGTTCAATCCCCACTCTCGACATTTATTTTTCTTCTTTATTTTTCTCCTAACTCTCTCATCCATTCAAGAGATTGGGGGTTCAATCCCCACTCTCCACATTTATTTTTCCTTTCATTTTTTTTCATGTAATTTTAATATAATTTACATTTGGAGAGGTCTTGGGTTCAACTCCCAATGACCTCACAATTTTGCTGGAAATTTGGTCTCTTCCAATCAATTTTTGTCTTAATCTTTTGTTGATTTTTTTTGTAGATTTCATGTAATGATGTCTTGGGTTCAATCCTTAGTGATTTCACTTATTTTACATTCATTTTTCATTGCATTTTGTACCACTTTGTTTGGCCGAACCCAACCTACCAAATGCTGGAAATTTGTTCACTATTTTCAGCTTCTTTTTATCATCATTCATACGGTAATTCTTAAGGCATTTCGTGGATCATTTGGTGTATCTTTAAGTGTAATCTTTTTATGGTTATATTCAGACAAGAATAACCGTTTCATCCAGCAACATTACAACACTTTTACGCCTCATGATTTACACAAACATTCGCACATAAAATTCAACCATAAAAACATATCATTTTTCACATACTTTCGGTTGACATAACTTAACATGCTTACAATTCCAAACACATAATCATGAACACATTATCACGAAAATCACCCTTCATACCTAAACTACCAGCAAACATACCAACAACATGATCTCTAACCAATTTCACATTGAGATCAAAGGGATACTAGGGACAAGGAGTTCGACAGGAACGGGAACAACCCTAGTTTCAAGATTCGTTGAATTCATGGGAAAGAAAATTCTCTTGGAGAAAGGAGTACAGGAGAGAAACCCATACCTTAATGTCATTCAAAACTTGTTTAAATGCTGCCAATTTACTATGAAACCAAGCCTCACCACCGAAATTTCAAGCACAATCCCGTCAAGAACTTGTTGATTTTCGTTTTTAGCTTAGTTTTTCGTTTGAGTTTTTGTGTGTAAGTTCTTCAAGAGTGAAGAACAATTATTTTCAGTTATTTTAATGATAAAAAACGTGAGAATGAGAGTGAGAGACGTGAGAATGAGAGTATTAGGATTAGGATTACGATTAGGAGAGTTAGGTGGAGACTACGTCAAACTAGGACTCCTCATTATTTATTAATTTTTATTATTATTATTATTTTATTATAAATCTGATTTTTCCCTTACTTAAATCATATTTTTAAATATTAATTAATTAAATTAATTCACCAAATAAAATAAATCAAGTTAAATCATTGCTCCCACCTAGGTTCGAACCCGGGTGGAGCAAAAGTTCACTCAAAAGGTCAATTTCGGCCCTTTCTCCCCAAAATGCCCTTCCACCATATAATTAAATAATTAATTAAATATTTATGGTAATTACGATACTACCCTTAGCATGGAAAAGACCATTTTACCCCTAGACCCTCCAAACTTAAGATTACCCCTTTTTCAAGTCTGGTTAAGACTCATCCGGGTAAATCTTCATATTCGGGTGCCCTACATGACTGGACCCAACCTTTCCTAGATCAAATAACTCACAAAGTTAGTTGGCTTGGCTGTTGCAGAGGTTCACAGTTCTGGTTCTACGAGCATCAATCCGTGTGAATCCGATCTAATCTAGGCATTCTAGATACATTAGACATTACTTAGCATAGTCATTTTTAGGGTTGTTACATCGTATTAGTGTCGTAACCAAGCATTTTGACCCTAAATATCTTTATTAAGACACTATGGTCACCTTTACTATTTTTAGACTCCAAACAACACATAAAAAAAAGGCAAACATACAAGGAAACAGTAGCACACAAAAGACTAGTTTCGTGACATCTTGGTCGTCCATTGACGTTTCACTTTCAAACTCGTTAAACCAACAAATACAAGGTGTTTAAAACCTTATAAAAAAAATTATTAACTCCTAAAGCACATGTGATGCTCTAGTTTATCCTAGTTCATTTTGAGGGTCATAACAACAATATGGTTGTGTACTGATATTGCACTTGTTCGTATTCGTTGACTACAGTGCATCATAGGCGACTATCAACAAACTTCATCTAGAAGATCAGTGATCTCGTTCAAATTCAAGGGTGAACCAATTCTTTCGTGCTTCCATGAGTTCTCGTTTTGTCTGTGTCCACATTTCAGACTTATACTTTTCTAGTTAGTTAATAGTTCACTAGTTTGGGGTTGTATCCCTTCTTGTTTAGACTCTGGTTCCTTGTTTAGTTGTTTTGGTACATTGACTTTCAGGTTCTAGGCATGACTTCCACAGTATTAGTTTAATTTTTAATACTTTTGTTGGAGTTTATGAGAACTCTATTTCTTTCCTTAGTATTTAACTTTCTTCTATGATTTTAAAATTCCCTAGTTTTGGATTAGTTGCTTGGTTTGGATTGTAGTAATGGTTCTCCCACCGGAGGTTAGTGTGGACGCCAATCATGATGGTCTTGGTCATCAAAAAGTATCTTTCAAGTTCTTAAATGATCCTACTATGGATAAATACTGTCGTATTGATAAGGGTGTTATGTTACCTTTACACCGACTTTTTTTTATGAGAGGCATAAGGCACTATTACCTAGGAAACTGAAACAAACTGAGGCTAACTATTTAGACCTCACTCTAATGGAGCTGTTAGTTTCTAGACATCCTATTAACTTACCTCAGCTGATGTTTCTCCACATGCATCATGTATGTGCAGAGGATAAGAAGATGAATTATTTGCGATGTGGATTCATGTTGGGAGATATTTTTGAGTTCTAAGAAATATCTGTTCATGCATTGAAAGTTAGTCCTACTAAAGAAGTCCTCGGAACATTGAATCAGATTGTTGTACCTGCTTCTTAGAGTGGTGTAATGCCCCAATGCAATGATTAAGATGTCACGACCCGAGAGTATACCCTACAAGAAATAGTATTCTCAAATCGTTGCACATAATATTTGACCAATCGGTGGTCTTGTACAAGCCCTTTGACATTTTTCATTGCATACATGTATGAAAAGTAGTGAGGAATTAAAACCTTTCACACGAAATATTAATACTTAAAAATATCTCTTTTATAGAAAATCATAAGAAAGACTACGTCTAAAAGTCGCAATCTTAGAATCACGAATATCTTGGGACACGACGCATATATAAACAAAATAGAAATATCTATGTCTATTACAATGTCTTTAACAAGAAAACTAAACATGGTGATGTCCTCGATCAATTAAGGACACACCCCAACTTAGCTTGAGTGAATACTAAACCAAGCTTCCACTTCAATGGACTCCTCTAAAATTCCACCTACACCTTTATAGATAAGACAAAATATGTGAAGTTAGTATATTAGAATGCACTAAGTATGGTGACATGTAATTAAAAATACGCTAAAAGGACATTTTTATAAAACATGCTCTATTTGTAGAAAACCTAATAAGACAAGTATAAGAGTAACTTACAAGTCAAGATAAGCACATATAGTTATCACACACCATATAACATATCATCACCTCAAACCATACAAGAATAAGACTCTCTTACCAAAGGTCGTCCGGAGGCTCACTTGAGTGATACATGAAGTGGCCGCCCATAAAACCCCTTCACAAACACCTAACAGATCCTCAAGGATTCCTAACATAAGATTATTCACTATATTCAATTAAATCCCCTAACAAAAGTTACTCTAAGACTCACCTAAGAAAAATATGAAGAGACCGCCCATACACCCTCTTGAAGCTTACCTTAGCAAGCCTTAAAGCTACTCTAAAGAGTACCTTTCCATATACATGCATTTAACTCAAGTCACTATATTCATTAAGTCTTTTAAGAATCATTCAACAATTAAGGACTTTCACATAATGGTCTTGGAGAATACCTAGTGATTCTATGCACTAGCATCTTCAAAGCCTACTCGTGCAATGTCCAGATAGCGTCCCATTCCACTACGTAAACTTTGTTGAATGTATCAAAGACTAGAATGTATCCTACATTATGAGAATAGGCAATAAACCACATATACCATACTAGCTAGGCATGGAATCCAGAGTCTACCCTACTCCGGTGGAGGTTGTTCTACTTGCCAAGGGTAGAACTAGGACACATCCCATGTAGGAACACGGATATGTAATATCAAGGGTTTCTTGGTACTCTAGTCTTATCTTAAGTAGAGACACTCCCCAAGAATACTCACTCGGTGCTAGCCTTTGTTCTCATAGAGTAATTTAATTTTGAGGGCATATGAAGAGGTACCATATAGAAGTCATAACCAAATCATAATACACCTTAACAAAGGTGGTCCACTAGAGCTGACATATAATGGTCAAATTGGATAGATTTATGAATTTCCTAAGGATTATTTCATGTCGTTCCAGCCAACCAAACCTTATGTCCTTCATTTACACAAGAAGGATACGATTATGGCTTTCAACTTCAAGGATATCATAACCTTCTATCTAGGTTAAAGGTTCCGCATAAATGACCTTCTTAACTATGTTCAAGGTCATATTTTAATCATACATACACATTCATGACAAAGGTCTTTATCCTACTAAGTCAAGAGTCATATTCACATCCTACATGTATCAGGTAGAGTGACATAGTTCTACCAACACAAGACACACATATCATTATCTTATCACATGGACAATATCATTCAAGTTGCATATAGGGACAACCAAGTACACTATAAGTCACCCTACACACTCCTATAGAATCATCATCATAGTTCATCATAAGACTCCTATAGTCTACTAGGAAGATTCACTCTTCAACATCAAGTATACACGCATGAATACATCACTATATCCTATCATGATCACCTACAGAAAACATAGAGGTGTCAATGGATGGACACCATCCACGCCTCGTTTATCCACCAACGGACCATCCTTTTGGTCTGTGGTTTGGATCATAGGCTCACCAAATGGGAGATTATACTTCTCAAGCTAAGTATAGACCTACGCCCCAATCGACAGGGCGTCAATGTCCGTTGATAAGCCTAGTTGGTTGGGACTGCTTTTTGGCAGTTTTGAGCCACAAGTTGGGTCCTCCTCAAGGACCCTTAAGTTGGTCCTTGGGGAGTCATTCGCAGACGTTTTCAACCCAAATATATTAATATACATGTTAGGAACCTCTCACATAAATTTCAACCAAAATGAACATGTAAAATATGCAAAGGCACACTAAGACACACAAACATGTTTCAAGCCAAAACTTCCAAACGTCATGGACGTTCTTGGGAATTCAACCTCCAAACACCACCAAACTTTAGATACTGCCTCAGAACACTATTATAAACCAATATAGGATTTCATAACCTCATGAAATGTGTGTTAGGCTCTAGCTTCACCTAGTTCATTTTAGAGGTGTTATATTCTTCCCCACTTGGACAACATTCATCCTCGAATGACACTTGCTATACTGTAGGAACTTTCAAGAGATAAGGAACTGAAGACTAGAAGCACATAACTGATACGCTCAAACTTACTTCTCGAAAAGAAGTAAAGTGGTCGTATCAAGTAAAGAACCCAACTAGTGAGTTTGGGGTCGATCCCACAAGGAAAATGGTTCAGACTTAACTTTATTCTATTATTACTTCTATTTAGTCAATTATTTCCCGAAAACAAATAACTAAAGGTTTTTTTTGATTAACAACTATAATAAAGTAATTCTATGTAAATAAATGACAAGTTCAAAGATTGGATTTTTATCAAATAATTAAAGTAACTAGGGCGTAAGTGTTCCCCATAGATTTATAACTCGGTAATTCTAACTATAACAATCCTTTCCTAATATCCTGCATGCAAAGTGGTAAGCTATGTATTCCTAATTCCTTGGTCCGGCAACTAAGAAATTTCACTTCGTACCTTTTTCCGGCTAGGTGTGTAAGCTTTACTAAACCTTACCTTTACCTCGTATTAAGCATCATAATCAATATTTGGCGTAGTTGTTACTTCGCACCAACCAACACTAGCTTATAAGATAGTATATACACTAAATCTACGTTGATAATTCTTTTCTTATTATCTACCTCCTTGGTCCGGCAAGTAGCAATAAGGCGAGTTCTAACGTTGGCCATCCGTTAAAAAGACTTCTAAACGAAAGAATTATCAATACATGCAAGACATTATTCGAGAATTGTTATTTTCGTTAGATTTTACCTTGTTATTTACCGATGATTCCCACACCCCTAGTTATGGAGTTTAGTTACACATATTAAAAATCACACAATTCCTATTGATAATATAAGAATTCATGCACTTACTTTTATGAGAATGAAGAAAATCTAGAAATTCACTTGAATAAATCACAAAAAAACTAACAATCGATTCCGAAAAAGTATGATAAAATCCCAAAATCAAGAGTTCAATACTTAAACAATAAAACAAAAAAATATCCGCAAGTCTAACCCCAAAAATGAGGTTTTTTGAACTATTTATAATAAACAAAACCTAATAAAAGAGGGAAATCTATTTAAGGAAAATCTGCCCAAAACGCGTCTGAGTCGACGACCCTTGTGACGGACCGTCGTGGCTTCCGTCGTTCCATACTTAGCACAAATCTCTGCTCCTTTCTTCATCAACTCTCTGTTACCCTCGACGGACAGGTATGACGGTCCGTTATAAGCACGAAGGTCCATCGAGGGGTTCCGTTTCTCAACACTTAGAATCTTCTGAAGTTGGGTACTGGGACTACTCTCTGTTAGTATTGACGAATGTGCAGGACGGACCGTCGTGGATATGACGGTCCGTCGTGATCTTCCGTAGTCCCACACTTGGTCAGAATTCCTCAACTTCCTTCAGCAGCCATTTTCTTCTCACGACGGGTGCCACCTACTGACCGTTGTGGGCTCCGTAGGTGGTCACTTCTGCAATTTCAGCTCAAATTCTCCGCGTTCTCCTTTGGACATATTTCCTGTAAATAAAGAGAAAACTACATCAAAAATCAATACAAAAAGGCTTTAGACACACACTAAACTTAAGGAAAAAGCATTAAAAGTACCGTGAAACCACGGTACATCAACACCCTCAACTTAAATTCGTTGTTTGTCCTCAAGCGACGCACTATGACTCACTACAAAATCTTTGTACAAGAGTATCCGTATTTTAGCTTTCGCAATCATTTGGATATCAATCCCGATTATTATCATTATGTTCATGCATGCTATCACTATTAGGCTTGAATTATGTGGATCAGACCATGACACAGACTCACTACACACTGACACCTATCCTCTTCGATTCCTCACCAAGGTGCTAATTTTTCCGGTATTGCAACTAGTTTCCTCACTTCAAAATAACATCCTCATTTTTCACACAATGACTTCAGTTTGAGTATAAGGATTACTTTTCAACACTCGCTCTCATAACAACTTGAAATCTCATTTATACATATTGCCATAGGCTTGCCCTTATTTTCACTGCTTTAAGTTCGCCATAACAACTCTTAGGATCACGATAGGACTTTATTAGCTTGTAACATAGGCTCAGGGTCAGGTATGGTATATTTAGGTATACATTAGTGACTTGTTGCCCTCCTTGACATATCGGCTAAGCGTACTACCTTTTGATCGTTTTATTTTGCCCTATTTCTCAATTTTCTTTCACCTTGCTATTCTCCCTTTCTTCTCCTTATGTGTAAGGGACTCTTCTCTTTTCTTTTTTTTTTTTCTTTTTTTTTTTTAAGTCACCTTTGTTTTGTTCTTTCTTACTCTTTATTCTTTCAATCCCACTTTCCGGAGTATTCCTTATAACAGCCACCCTCAACTCATGATTTTGCCATGAGTCAAGGTTCACAATACCCAAGATTGGGTCAGGGCCACGACAAGTTTGCTTTCTGCATTAGCCACCCACAACTTATGCTTTTGGCGTAAGCTGAGGTGCACTTGTCCAAGGAGGGACCAGGGCCAACACATTGTTCCCAGAGAAGATCAGTTGGGGTGAAAAAGAAAGATCTATTTTAAGCTCAAATCATTTGGATCAATAAGGGATTTACTTCATTTGGTTTTCTGTTATTTTAGGCTCAAGATTGACTATTTCGAACAAGGCCCTATGATCCTTTCCTAATTGTTTATTACGACTTACTTTTAGCAGGACTAACCAGGCAAGTTCTAGCTCAGTACCAATGGTGGCGAATACATGCTCATCGGGTAAAGTATCATCAATTTCAGTCTTATACCCCAACTTTCTCATTGCTTCATCTTCTAAACGGGACAAGTGATCAGCGACTTTATTCTCGGTCCCTTTTCTATCTATCACCTCAAAGTCAAATTCTTGCAATAGTAGTACCCAACGAATCAACCTCAGTTTCGCATCCTTCTTTGCCATCAAATATCTCAAAGCAGAATGATCAGTATGCACTATAACCCTAGTGCCAAGCAAATAGGAGCGGAATTTCTCGAAAGCAAAGACTACTGCAAGGAGCTCTTGCTCAGTCACGGTGTAGTTCTTTTGGGCTTCGTTGAGGGCTTTACTAGCATAGTAAATGGGGTGAAGGATTTTGTCCCTTCTTTGTCCCAATACCACACCAAGAACAACCCCACTAGCATCACACATCACCTCAAATGGTTTGCTCAAATCCAGAGAAATAATGATAGGTGCAGACACCAACTTTTCTTTCAACTCACCAAATGCCTTAAGACAGGATTCATCATGATAAAATTTACATTCTTTCTCAATCAACTTGCACAAAGGATGCACAATTTTTGAAAAATCCTTGATGAACCACCGGTAAAAACCTGCATGCCCAAGAAAGCTTCTCACACCTTTTACAGAGATAGGTGGGGGAAGTCTCTCTATTACCTCGACTTTTGCTCGATCAACCTCTATACCCTTCTCTGAAATGCGATGACCCAATACAATACCCTCTTTCACCATGAAGTGACATTTTTTCCAATTTAGTACTAGATTGCAGTCCTCACACCTCGTAAGAACCTCAGACAAATGACTCAAACAATGCTCAAAGGAGTCACCAACCAGAGAAAAATCATCCATAAACACCTCAATAGTGTTCTCCACCATATCGGAGAATATCGACATCATACATCTCTGAAATGTGGCGGGTGCATTGCACAACCCAAACGGCATTCTCTTGAACGCGAAGGTCCCATATGGACAAGTGAATGTGGTTTTCTCTTGATCTTCCGTTGCAATAGAAATCTGATTATACCCTGAATAACAATCAAGAAAACAATACCACCCATTTCCGGCAAATCTATCCAACATCTTATCCATGACGGGCATAGGAAAATGGTCTTTTTCGTTCCATGCATTTAATTTCTGGTAATCCATACACACCTTCCATCCTGTCACCTGTCTCATCGGAACAAGCTCATTTTTCTCATTGGGGACCACAGTCATTCCCCCTTTCTTAGGTACACACTGTACAGGGCATACCCAACTACTATCAGCGATCGGATATAATACTCCGGCATCCAACCACTTAATAATTTCCTTCTTCACTACCTCTTGCATAGGTGGATTTAAACATCTCTGGTGCTCAATACTTGGCTTATGATCGGGCATGAGTTAGATTTTATAAGAACAAATACCGGGAGGGATCCCAATAATATCCGCAATAGTTCACCCAATAGCTCTTTTGAACCTTTTTAACACTTTCACCAAACTGTCAACTTGATGCACATTCAAATCTGATGCAATAATAACCGGCAAAGTATCATCTTTTCCCACGAATACATACCTCAGATGAGGTGGTAGAGGATTTAGTTCTAATTTTGGATCCTCCTCAATAGATGGTTTCGCGGGTGGAGATTCGCGATGTTGCATATCTAACTCAAATTTCTTGGTTTAAAACGAACATTACCTCGATTAAGTGTTGCGACCAATGACCCATACTCCTCAATGTAATCACTATCGAAATTCATGATCACTGCCGCTAATGCTTCTACACCCAGACTCTCTTCAATTTGTACCTTAAATAATTCTTCAACTTTGTAGGATATGGCAGATACCGATTGGAGCTCACCACTTTGCCTCATGGACCGACAAATGTTGAAGGTCACTTCTTCATTATTCAACCGAAATTTCATCTGCCCTTTTTCATATCAACCAAGGCTCTACCCGTAGCAAGGAATGGCCTCCCAAGAATAATAGGCACCTCAAAATTGACCTCACAATCAAGAATAACAACATCGGCCGGAAATATGAACGACTACACTTTTACTAACACATTGTGGAGTATCCCAATAGGCCTTTTTACCGTTCGATCGGCTATCAGTAGCCGCATCGCAGTGCGCTTTGGGTCACCCAAATCCAACTTCTTGTAAATCGAGAGGGGCATGGGATTTATGCTTGCCCCAAGATCACATAATGCTTTCGCAAAATATAATAACCCGATTGTACAAGGTACAGTGAAAGCACCTGGATCTTGTTTCGTTTACACTAGAGATGTTGTAGCAATAGCACTACAGTGTTGCATTCTATCATCATCTTCAAAAGGGATCCATCTTTTCTTCGTAACCAGATCTTTCATGAACTTGTCATAACTGGGCATTTGTTCAAGAGCTTCTACCAAAGGGACATTGATGGAAAGTTGTTTCAACATCGTTATAAAATGCCGGTATTTACCATCCTCGGTCTTTTTCACTAATCTTTGTGGGAAGGGGGGGGGCTAGGCATGGGAGTCACCTTTTGGGGCACTTCAACCCCTTTTCGCGTTTCTTCTTCTAACTCACCACTAACCTCCACCACCTTATCATCATATGTTATGACTTTTTCTACATCAGACGGTATATGTGGGTCAATGGTTTGCTTACCACCCTGAGTAGTGATTTCCATACAGTGTCCATCATTTTTCGAATTTTGGACAGTGTTGCTAGGGAGAGTGCCTGGTTGCCGTGTGTTCACAGTCGCAGATAATTGGTCCATTTGCAACTCAAGCTGATTAATCGAGATTGCATGTGTATCAACTTTTTGCCCAATACCCGCTAAGTCACTCATTAACTCTTTAGTGTGCTCATCACTAGCATCAAACCTCCTGATCATTTTGTGCAACATATCCTCAACTCGCGCCATACTACCTCCACCATCCCAAGGAGCAACTTCCCTATTTTGAGGAGGAACATAGGGCCCACTACTATCATTTCTGTTAACATAGTTACCCCGGTTGAAGTTGTTGTCGCGGTTGTAATTCCCATCTCAGACATAATGACCCTCGCGGTTATAATTACCATAGTTTCAACCTTGGTTTCCTTGACCTTGGCGCCAATTCTCGTGATTGGATCCTTGTGCGTTCGGTCGGAAACCCCCCGCCTGCTCAGCTACAGCATAAGAGTCCTACTCATAATAATACTCATCATTCGGCGGTGATGGTTTAGACAAGTAGTTCACCGCATTTACCTTTTCTTCACCCCTAGTGACATGTTTTAATACCAACCCAAGCTCAGTTCTCATCTGAGCCATCTCTTCACGAATCTCGTCCGAGGCTGGGTTGTGTGCGGGTTGCACTGCTAAGGTATTTCTCCCAGTATCTGACTTCCTAGTACTCCATGCCTTATTATTTCGGGAGATTTTCTCCAACTTTTAAGCGATCTCAGCATAAGGACACTCCCCATAAGAACCACCCGCTATCGTATCCAGTACTACTTTATTATTATCATCCTGTCCCCGATAGAAGTATTCTTTTAGTGACTCATTATCGATGCGGTGATTGGGGACACTCTTTAAGAACGATGTGAACCTGTCCCAAGAACTACTGAATGATTCACTTGGTAGTGCCACAAAGTTGTTCACCCTATCTTTGTGGTTTAGTTTCTTAGATACCGGGGAGTAACGTGCAAAGAACACATCCCTCAGTTGATTCCAAGTGTAGATTGAGTTGTAAGGAGAGTGCCTGGTTGCCGTGTGTTCACAGTCGCAGATAATTGGTCCATTTGCAACTCAAGCTGATTAATCGAGATTGCATGTGTATCAACTTTTTGCCCAATACCCGCTAAGTCACTCATTAACTCTTTAGTGTGCTCATCACTAGCATCAAACCTCCTGATCATTTTGTGCAACATATCCTCAACTCGCGCCATACTACCTCCACCATCCCAAGGAGCAACTTCCCTATTTTGAGGAGGAACATAGGGCCCACTACTATCATTTCTGTTAACATAGTTACCCCGGTTGAAGTTGTTGTCGCGGTTGTAATTCCCATCTCAGACATAATGACCCTCGCGGTTATAATTACCATAGTTTCAACCTTGGTTTCCTTGACCTTGGCGCCAATTCTCATGATTGGATCCTTGTGCGTTCAATCGGAAACCCCCCGCCTGCTCAGCTACAGCATAAGAGTCCTACTCATAATAATACTCATCATTCGGCGGTGATGGTTTAGACAAGTAGTTCACCGCATTTACCTTTTCTTCACCCTAGTGACATGTTTTAATACCAACCTAAGCTCAGTTCTCATCTGAGCCATCTCTTCACGAATCTCGTCCGAGGCTGGGTTGTGTGCGGGTTGCACTGCTAAGGTATTTCTCCCAGTATCTGACTTCCTAGTACTCCATGCCTTATTATTTCGGGAGATTTTCTCCAACTTTTAAGCGATCTCAGCATAAGGACACTCCCCATAAGAACCACCCGCTATCGTATCCAGTACTACTTTATTATTATCATCCTGTCCCCGATAGAAGTATTCTTTTAGTGACTCATTATCGATGCGGTGATTGGGGACACTCTTTAAGAACGATGTGAACCTGTCCCAAGAACTACTGAATGATTCACTTGGTAGTGCCACAAAGTTGTTCACCCTATCTTTGTGGTTTAGTTTCTTAGATACCGGGGAGTAACGTGCAAAGAACACATCCCTCAGTTGATTCCAAGTGTAGATTGAGTTGTAAGGTAGTTCAGTAAACCATATAGCAGCCTCTCCTGTCAGTGAGAGAGGGAACACTCTTAACCCAATTACATCCATGTTCAGATCAGGCCTCCCTACACAACTCTTACACACCGACCTTACTTTTGCGATGTGAGCATGTGGATCTTCAGAAGGTAACCCTGAAAACAAACCTCTAGCGGTGAGCATTTGCATCAGGCTACTAGTTACCACGAATGTATGGCCGTGTGGTGGGGGGGCAAGACAAGTGGCCCGTCTGAATCAGTAATGTTTTCATATCCCCAATAATACTCTTGGGGACGTGGAGCTGGATGTTGTCCCCTTAGTTTATCTTCCTCACGATTTTCAGGTAATAATCGACCATGCGCATCAACCGGAGCTGGAATGTCCTGGTTGGGATCATCATCATTAATACCCAAGTTTCGATTCATCCTGCATAGTGTACGCTCCAATTCGTGGTCGTGTGGAAACAAGGGTTCTCTTCTACTCCGCCTGATTGGCATACACGGAAGTTAGATCTGCAAGAGACAAAAACAACACGAAAAAGTAAAATTAGGAAAATATTGACTAAACTTTAGTAATAAGTTTTAAGTTAATCTAGAAGCCACTTTCCCCGACAGCGGCGCCAAAATTTGATACGCTCAAACTTACTTCTCGAAAAGAAGTAAAGCGGTCGTATGAAGTAAAGAACCCAACTAGTGAGGTTGGGGTCGATCCCACAAGGAAAATGGTTCAGACTTAACTTTATTCTATTATTACTTCTATTTAGTTAATTATTTTCGTAAAACAAATAACTAAAGGGGGGTTTTGATTAACAACTATAATTAACTAATTCTATTAAATAAATGACAAGTTCAAAGATTGGATTTTTATCAAATAATTTAAGTAACTAGGGCATAAGTGTTCCCCATAGGTTCATAACTCGGTAATTCTAACTATAACAATCCTTTCCTAATATCTTGTATACAAAGTGTTAAGCTATGTATTCCTAATTCCTTGGTCCGCTAACTAGGAAATTTCACTCCGCACCTTGGTCCGGCTACGTGTGTATGCTTTACTAAACCTTACCTTTACCTCATATTAAGCATCATAATCGATATTTGGCTTAGTTGTTACTTCGCACCAACCAACACTAGCTTATTAGATAGTATACACTAAATCTACGTTGATAATTCTTTTCTTATTATCTACCTCCTTGGTCCAGCATGTAGCAATAAGGCGAGTTCTAACGTTGGACATCCGTTAAAAGACTTCTAAACAAAAGAATTATCAATACATGCAAGACATTATTCGAGAATTGTTATTTTAGTGAGATTTTACCTTGTTATTTACCCATAGTTCCCACAACCCTAGTTATGTAGTTTAGTTACCCATACTAAAAATCACATAATTCATATTGATAATATAAGAATTCATGCACTTACTTTCATGAGAATGAAGAAAATCCAGAAATTCACTTGAATAAATCACAAAACACTAACAATCGATTCGGAAAAAAGTATGATAAAATCTCAAAATCAAGAGTTCAATACTTAAACAATAAAATTGAAAAATATCCAAAAGTCTAACCCCAAAAACGAGGTTTTTTGAACTATTTATAATAAACAAAACCTAATAAAAGAGGGAAATCTATTTAAGGAAAATCTGCCCAAAACGCGTCTGAGTCGTCGACCCTTGTGACGGACCATCGTGGACACGACGGACCATCGTGGCTTCCGTCGTTCCATACTTAGCACAAATCTCTGCTGCTTTCTTCATCAACTCTCTGTTACCCTCGACGGACAGGTATGACAGACCGTTGTAAGCACGATGGTCCATCGAGGGGTTCTGTTCCTCAATACTTAGAATCTTCTGAAGTTGGGTACTGGGACTACTCTCTGTTAGTATTGAGGAATATGCAGGATGGACCATCGTGGCTATGACGGTGCGTCGTGATCTTCCGTAGTCCCACACTTGGTCAGAATTCCCCAACTTCCTTCAGGAGCTATTTTCTTCTCACGACGGGTGCCATCTATGGACCGTCACAGTCACGACGGACCGTCGTGGGATCCGTAGGTGGTCACTTCTGCAATTTCAGCTCAAATTCTCCGCGTTCTCCTTTGGATAGATTTCCTGTAAATTAAGAGAAATCTACATCAAAAATCAATACAAAAAGGCTTTAGACACACACTAAACTTAAGGAAAAAGCATTGAAAGTACCGTGAAACCACGGTACATCAATAACCAAAGCACACAATATATTATACACATATATAGTAGAAACACCAATTTCACATAAACAAGAGACTCAAAACACAACAAGAAGAAAGAAACTACTTCTACAACTCATCACGCAATAAGACTCACATTCTTCATTTCAAATAGGTGGAACTCCTTCTCCACACATTATCATGTTCATATACTTCAATTCTATATAAATTACAACCATTTTTCATGAAAGAACAGTTTAGTCAAATTTCAGAATTTCTTATACTGAAGCACCAAAACATTAAAGTGAAACATGTTCAACGATTCAATAATGCAACTCTTAATAAAATTTACGATTAAAGCATGAAAATATGAAAGAAAAGACTATAAACTCATTTTATAAAATAAACATAACTTCATGAAAATGCACAATGCACGGAGATCAATGAAATTCATTTTCAACAAGACTCCTAAACACAATAAAACATGCAACATGCTACATGCTACTATGACATTCTAACTCTCAAACTTGAATTGAATAGAAGAGAAGATACAAAAAATCACAACTCCACTACTCACCATACTCCGCCACATAGAAGGAACCCGTAACTACACAAGAAAGAAAACTAGAATTTACCATCATCATCACCCGAATTTGCTCCCTTAGCTTGAAGAACATAGAAGTGATTCCTCTGTTGAGCATCACCTTCCGGAGCACTAGGAGGAGCTTGCTTGGATTCTCTTCCTCTAGATTCAATAGTAGGACAATCCCCCACATTATGATCATCCTTACCACAACCAATGAAACTGCCGATACCGGCTAGACATTTCCCAAAGTGCTTCTCCCTCATCTAGCACAAGTAGGCTTAACACATTGAGAACTACTACCACCCTCAACCTTGACCTGAGGAGAACTAGATCCATCTTGGTTTGGAGCCCTCTTCTTAAACCTAGGCTGGTTTTGCTCAACGGATGTACCCCTCTTTAAATTACTTGAAATCCTACTAAGTTTGGACTCTTCAATGGATTGTGCATACACCATAAGTCTAGACAAGTTAATGTCAAAATGGACCATGTCCGTACGACACTCTTCTTTCACAGGGTTGGCAACACCGGTACAAACCTACTCATCTCATCCCTAGGGTTAGACACCAAGGATGGGGCATACCTAGACAACAAGGTTAACTTCAAAGAATACTCTTCCACACTCATGTTCCCTTGCCTGAGGTTAATGAACTCTTCAACCTTCACCTCCTTCCTCTCACGGGGAAAATACTTTCCTAAGAAAGACTCTTTCAAGTCCTCCCACTCTATAGGACTCAACTAAACCAGCCTATTATCTTTCCATTCAGTGTACCACATTTGAGCAACTTCCCTCAATTGGTATGTAGCCAACTGTTTCTTCTACCTAGAATTCACCCCCATATCACTCAACACTTTATACACACCATCGAGAAACTATTGGGGATATTATCCCACCTTAGATCCAAGAAAGATAGGAGGATGCATTCTTACGAAATCCCTCAATATAGAGGTCATGGTACTCCCTATAGCATTCACCCTAGGCTCAGCACCCCTATTTAAACATGAGTTGTCATGGCTTGGGCTAAAGCAAGTAGAGCCTCTCTAATCTCCCGATTATTCATGAACGGTGGAACCACTGAAACCTCATTAACTTCACCTCTAATATGGACTTGATCACCTTTGGGAGGAACTTGGACACCTTGTGGAACTTGAACTCCTTGTGGACCTAATCCACCTTGAGGAACTCCCTCTTGCACTACTTCTACTTCAAACCTTCTTGCGGTCATTCTTCTTGTAGTCATCTCCTATAATCATAACAGAAGAGATAAAGAATAGAAACTTATAACCTCAACTCTACTACCATGACACAAGAGTGATGAAGAAAGTGAAACTCTATCGTCCTATAGCCTCCCGCTCATAGATGTGTCGTGAATCACATCGATTAACAAGACACTACTAGACGTGGCCTTAATAATACTTTGGATTCCCAAAGACTACTTCATAACCTATGCTTTGATACCAGGTTTTTCACAAACCGAGAGTATACCTTAGAAAAAATAGTATTCTCAAATCGTGGCACGGCGTACTTGACCTCTCGAAGGTCTTATACAAGACCTTTGACATCATTCATTACATACATGTATAAAAAGTAGTGCAGAATTAAAACTTTTCACATGAATTAATATTACTTCAAAATATCTCTTTTATAAAAAATCATAAGAAAGACTAAGTCTCAAAGTCGCCATCTTAGACACACAAATATCTTGGGACACAACCCATACATAACAAAACTAGAATTATCTAAGTCTATTACAATGTGTTGAACAACAAAACTAAGCATAGTGATGTCCTCGAATCAATTGATCAGGACATACCCCAACTTTGCTTGAATGAATACTAATCAAAGCTTTCACTTCAATGGACTCCTCTCAAAAGCCATCTACACCTTTATAGATTAGACAAAATATATGGAATTAGTACATTACAATGCATTAAGTATGGTGACATGCAATTATAACCATGCTAAAATGACATTTGTATAAAACATTCTCTTTTTGTAAAAAAACTCATAAGACAAGTATAAGAGTTAGTTACAAGTCAATATAAGCACATATGGTTATCTTACAAACTATAGCATATCATTACCTCAAACCATACAAGCATAAGAGTCTCCTACCAAAGGTCCTCCTAAGGCTCACTTGAGTGAGACATGAAGCCGCCGCCCATACAATTCCTTCAAACACACCTAAGATATCCTCAAGGATTCCTAAGATAATATTATTCACTATATTCAATTAAATCTCCTACCTAAAGTTACTCTAAGACTCACCTAAGTAAAACATGAAGAGACTGCTCATACCCCCTCTCGAAGCATACTGAAGCAATACTTAAAGCTATTCTAGATAAGTACCTTTCCATTTACATGCATTTAACTTTAGTCAATATGTTCATTAGGATATTAAGAGACATTCAAAAATTAAGGACTTTCACATAACGGTCTTGGAGAATACCTAGGGAACCTACACACTAGCATCTTCAAAGTCTAATCGTGCCAAGTCTAGATAGCGTCCATTCCACTACCTAAACTTTGTAGAACCTATCAAATACTAGAATGTATCCCACATGATGAGAATAGGCAATAAAAAACACAGACCATACTATCTAAGGATGGAATCCTGAGTCTACCCTACACCGATGGAGGGTGTTCTACTTGCCAAGGGTTGAACTTGGATATATACCATGTAGGAACACAGTTAAGGAATATCAAGGGTTTCTTTGTACTCTAGTCTCATCTTAAGTAGAGACACTCCCCAAGAATACTCACTCGGTGATAACCTTTGTTCTCATAGAGTAATTCAATTTTAAGGGCATATGAAAAGGTACCATATAGAAGCCATAACCAAATCATAATATACCTTACCAAAGAGGTTCCACTAGGGCTGCCACAAAATGGTAAAATAGGATAAATTCATAAATTTACTAAGGATGATTTCATGCCGTTCCAGACAACCAACCCCTAAGTCCATCGTTCACACAATAAAGATACCATTACGTCTTTCAACATCAAGGATATCACAACCTTCAATGTAGGTTGAAGGTTCGACATAAATGACCCTCTTAAATATTTTCAAGGTCACATTTCAATCAGACATACACATTCATGACAAAGGTGCTTTAGCCTACAAAGTCAAGAATAATATTCACATATTACATGTATCAAATAAAGGGACACACGTCTACCAAAACAAGATAAAAATATCATTATCTTTTCACATGTACAACGTATAAGACAATTCACCCTACAGACTTCTATAGAATAATCATCATATTTCATTATAAAACTCCTATAGTAAACTAGGAAGATTCACACTTCAACATCAAGTATACACACATGAAGACATCACTATAGCGTATCAAGATCACCTATAATCTGTTTGAAGAACACATGCTTTGAATTCACACATACACATAAGTTAATAGACCTTCACAATGATGACATATACAAGTTATGACATGCTAACATCATAATTCATAAAGTAATACTGATGACGCCACATTCTCACCATTATATTACGTAAGCACCGCCACCCTAAGTGGACCATAACAAACATCACAATTGAAATACCTATACTACACAATTTAGAAGTTGGTTAGATAAACATACTACCATTCCATCACAACAACTCCAATCCATAGGCAATTCAACCAATTCAATCCATAAAGGGTCTTATCAATAGCCATAGTCACCAATTAAACACAATAATTAAACTATAAAATGATCCAAGATAATACAATATGAATTTCATCAAATTAGGAAAGACTATATACAATTCTAACATGCTTCTTACATAATTCAATAGCCCAAAGTAAACTACACAAGAATTCAATACAATTGAGACATGATCAAATCACCTATAATATTTTCAAAATAAGGAAGTCATGATTTGCATGGGTTCATTGGCATTTTAGTCTAAAATCATTCAATTAATATCAATTCAATCATATATCATTGATTCAAAACGTCTTATGTAATAACCCATGGCTAGATAACAAAATACGACAATTCATCCTTTGAAAAGTCTTGCAAATCACTTTGAAGATTGGTTTCATAAAGAAAGAAGATTCAAGGATGAAACACCATACCTTCATTGATGATTAGCCATAAAATGGAAATATAATTGATGGATAAATCATGATCCAAGCTCTCTCTATGCTTCAAGCTCCAATGGGGTTCTAGAGAGTTTTTCCTTGGCGTTTGCATTTTCATTTTGAATAATGAACAAGACTTGGGGTTCTAGACATATAAAACAAATAAAAATACCCATAATACCATTAAATAACCGCCCAAATAATTTTTTGAACATTAGGTGAAAACCATAATTTTCCATTGGCTTGGACGAGACACCTGTAGAAAAATTGCAAGAGTCAATCGACGGACACCATCCACGCCTCATTTATCCAACAACGGACCGTACTGCTGGTCTGTGGTTTTGATAAGGGTCTCACCAAATGGAAGCTTCAGCTCCCAACTCTAAGTATAGACTACGCCCCAATCGGCGGGGCGTCGATGGACCTACTGTCCGTTGATTAGCCTCGCTGGATGTGACTGCTTTTTGGAAATTTTGAACCACAAGTTGGGGCCTCCTCAAGGACCTTTAAGTTGGTTCTTGGTAATCGTGCCCGGACATTTCCAACCCAAATAAATTCATATAAATGTTATGAACCTTACACACACCTAAGAGATCCTTTAGACTATCTGGGGTGTGATCTTTCTCACTTCACACAATAACATATATATAATAAGGAATTCTCCTTCCAAAGGCTATCAAAAGACTTATTTAAGTAATTTAAGAAGAGAACGCCCATACAACCTCTCCAAGATTACCTAATAATACTTAAGACTAACTAAATCTAGATCATGTCTTTTTTATAAATTTAGTTCCTTATCTAGAGTCATTCTTAAGACTTCCCTAGGTAAGACATGAAGACACCATCCTTCCCCCTTCACACCTTAACATGCTTTATTAAATTATTTATAACTCAAGTCATTATCTTCATTAGTTAGTTTAAGATACATTCAACACATAAGGACATTCAAGTAATGGTCTTGGAGAAGACCAAGGGGACTCACTAACTAAAATCTTCAAATCCTAATCATGCAATGTCTAGATAGCGTCCCATACAACCACCTAAACTTAATAGAACCTTTCCGTAGGTATCCCATATGATTATAATAGGAAATAATCGACATATACCATACTAGCTATGCATGGAATTCGGAGTCATGAACCTACTCATATGGAGGTTTGTTCTACCGGCCAATGGTAGAACTAGGACACATCCCATGTAGGCACATGGTTAAGGAATATCGAGGGTTTCTTTATTCTCTAATGTAATCTTAGTTAGAGAAACTTCCCAATCATACTCACTCCTTTATAGCCTTTGTTCTCATAGAGTATTTCAATAAAATATCACATGAAGATGTTTCATATCTAGTTCGTAACCCAATCACATTTCACCTTACCAAATAGGGTCAGTAAGGCTATCTACAATGGCTAAGAGGATAGCTCAATTACTTTCCTAAGAATAATTTTATGTCGTTCCATCCAATCAACCATAAGTCCACCATTCACAAAAGAAGGATACCATTACAACTTTCAACTTCAAGGATATCATAACCTTACATATAGGATGAAGGTTCCACATAAAGGACCTTCTTCGCTATGTTTAAGGTCATGTGTCAATCACACATACAATACTAAGGAGCTTTAGCATACTAATTCAAGACATCATATTCATATTATACATGTATTATGTAACGGACACAAGTATACCAAACCAAGACACATACACACTTCACCATACCATGCACAGAGTATACTATTCTAGAGAACCTAGATACAACCAAGTCACTATAGGTCACCCTATACACTACCATAGAACAATCTATATAACCATCACAAGACTCATATAGTCAAGTAGGAAGAATCATGCATAAACCCTAAGAATACACACATAAGGACATAGTCATAGTCTAACATGATCACCTAATGTTAATAGAAGAACACATACTTTCACATTACTCACATGTAGGCAGATATGATCATGCTTCACATAAATGAACTACTCATACAATCATAATATATTAAGGAATGTCGACAAGGCCATGATCATTATAATTAATAAAGAAGCGCCAACGATGCCACATAATTCACAAGTAAAGCACATATCACCGCCACCATAAGTGGACCATACCAATAAAAACATAATTCAACACTGAAATTACATAATGTGAAGAGAATTAGGTCAGCGTACCACCAATCTACTCTCACCACTTCAATCCATGGCTAAATCATCCAACACAATACCCAAAGTCCCTTGCCTATGGTCATGATCACCAATTAAATTCAATACTTACAATAGCCAATGAATAAAAGATCAAACCACTTGGATTTATGAATTTATGGAAGCATACTAACAATTCTAACATGATCTAGAATAATTCAATAGCCCTCATCAAACGACATAATAATTCAATAGCTTTAAGAGAAAATCAAGTCACCCACAAAGTAGTCAAAAACTGAATTGCATGGGTTCATTAGGTAATTAGGTTAAAATCATCTAATTAACATCAATTCAATCAATATATAATGATTCAAAATGTTTTATGCAAGAACCCGTGGATGGATATCAAAGTTGGACAATTTCATCTTTGAATGACTTTAGAAATCACTTTGAAGTTTGGCTCCTTGAAGAAAAGAGATTCAAGGATGAATACCATACCTCAATTGATGCTAGACCACGAATTTGATGAATAATTGATGAAGAATCACCAACCAATCTTCAATTCAAGCTCTATCTTGAGTTTTGACTTCAATGGAGTTCTAGAGAGAATCTTAGAGATTTTGGGTTTTGATTTGGAATAATGAATTCATCTAGGTGTTTATGACATATAAACCCACGTAAAATACCCAAAACATCCCTAGGAAACCGCCCAAACATTTATTGGACGTGGGGTGAATTTACCAATTTACACCTTCACATAACAGTGAAGTAGGTGAAATTGCAGGCCACCATCGACGGCTGCCCATCGACGGGGAATAGGTCCCTTGAAGGGACGTATTTTCCACCATCGATTGGAACAGAGCCTTTAAAATAGGAGCTTAGATCCCTGAGCTATGTCTCAATCGACGCCCACCACCTACGGGGCATCGACCAGCCTATTGGGGGTCGATTGCCCTCCGTAGGTGGGACTTACTTAGGAAATTTTGGATCACACGATGGGTCCTTACGCAAACGTCATGAACGTCACGAACGTTCATTCAATGTACTAATTCCATACGTTGTTTTATCTCTAAAGGTGTAGGTTGTGTAACACCTCTAAAATGCTTAGGTGGAAATAGAGCCTAACGTTTGTGTCTTGATGTTTTGAAGTCCTAAAATTTGTTTTAATGAGGTTAGGAGGCAGTGGTGAAAGTTTCACGATGTTTGGAGGTGAAAAGTCCAAGAACGTTCGTGACGTTCGAAAGGTTTTCCTTGAAACGACCTTGTGTGTCTTAGCATGTTTCGTCAGTTTTATGTGTTCGTTTTCAATGAAATTGATATGGGAGGTCCTAAAATCGTAGATGATCATATTCGGGTGTTAGGGTGAAAGCCCCTAAGGACCAATCAAGGGTCCTTGAGGAAGGACACTTCAAAGAGCTCAAGGCTGTCTTGGACCAGCCCATAACCACTGAAGCAAATGACAGCTCGTTGGCCAGTCGACGCCCCTTCGTTGGTGGACGTTGGTCAAGACTTAGCCTAGGGAGATCAAGATCTCAATGGCTAGTCTTTGAACCATCGACGGACAACCAGGATTGTCCGTTTGTGGACCAACGGCCCGTCGATGGGCAGTCGTCTGTGAGGGTTGTTTCTTGCGCAACATTATTGTTAAGTAAAGGGGTGAATTGGTAAATTCACCCCACGTCCTAATAAGAGTTTGGAATGTTACATAAGGGTATTTTGGGTATTTTAAACACCTATATAAGTGCTAAATACCTAAATTAATTCATTCTTTAAAATCAAAACCCCAAATCTCTAAGAAATTCTCTACAACTCCATTAAAGCAAAAACTCAAGGAAGAGCTTGGATTCGAGATTTGAGTGGTGATTCTTCATCAATTTCGTGGATTGATATCATTGAGGTATGATTTTTGATACTTGAAACTCTATTCATCAAGGAGCCCAAAATTCAAAGAGATTTCTAAATGTTTCTAAAGATAAACTTGTCAAATTTTACGATCTATCCATTTGTTCTTGCATTAAAGGTTTTGGTTCATTATATATTTATTATATTTATGTTAATTAGATTATTTAAACATAATTAACCTATGAACCAATGTAATTCATGAACCCTAGATTTTGACTACTTTGTGGTTGACTTGATATTGTCTTAATGCTTATGTATTCTAGTGTAGTTCTCTATGGGCTATTGAATAATGTAATATTTGTATTCAATTGCTGTATAGTATGTCTTAGATTGATAAATATTTATTGAATTCACCTAGATTCATTGAGTATTATGTTTTTTTTTTATTGAATTGATGATATTGGCCATGGGTAAGGGCCTATTGGCATTGAATTGGATGATTTGGCTAAGGATTGAAGTGAGAGAATGGATTGGTGGTACGCTACCCTAATTATATTAATTTTATGTAATGTAGCTCTTGAATTATGTTTTGATCTGTATGGTCCACTTATGGTGGCGGTGCTATGTGAATGATGTGTCCTTGTCGGCGTTACTTTATGTATTATGAAGATCATGGCCTTGTCGGCAACTACTCAAAGTATTATGATGATTTGTGTAGTTTATTATGTGAATTATGAGCATATATACCTACATGTTAAGTATTGTGAAACTATGTGTTCTTCTATTGATATAAGGTGATCATGGTTGACTATGACTATGTCCTTATGTTGGAAGTCTTAGAGTTGATGTAAGATCATTCCTACTGAGTATATGAGTCTATGATGGTTATATTGATAGTAGTTATTCCTATGTGCTTCTAGTATGACATGTTATATGTGATAAAGTGAAGTCATTGATGTGTCTTGTGTGGTAGACTTGTGTCCCTTACTTGATGCATGTATGAATGTAAATATGAGATGTCTTGACTTGGGATGTTAAAGCCTCTTAGTCTTGTATCATAGTCTTTTATGTATCAATGACATCAGACCTTGAATGTTGCTAGGAGGGTCCTTTATGTCAAAACCTTGAACCAAGTGGTAAGGTAATAAACCTTGAAGTCGAAAGTCGTAATGGTATCCTTCTAGTAATGAATGATTGACTAAAGGTTGGTTTGATGGAATGACATCATATCATCCTAAGGAAATTCATTAAGCTATCTTCATCGCTATTGTATGGAATCCCTAGGGGACCTCTTTTGTAGGGTGAATGTGTTTGGGTAATGAACTACATATGGAACCCCTTCGTATGGTCCTTTAATGTAAATAACTCTATGAGAACAAAGGCTAGCACCGAGTGAGTATGGTAAGGGAAGTAGCTCTAGTTAAATAAGGAGGCTAGAGTTAAAAGTAAACACTTCATATTCCTTAAACATGTGCCTACGTGGGATGGGTCCAAGTTCTACCATTGGCATGTAGAACACCCTTCATCGGAGTAGGTTACAACTCCAAATTCCATGCTTTGCTACCATGGCTTATGTCAATAATTGCATATTCTCATCATATGGGATACCTACTAGTATTTGTGTAGTTCTATGAAGTTTAGGTGATGGTATATGACGCTATATACACACTGCACAATAGGCTTTGAAGATGTTAGTGAGAGTCCCTAGGTCTTCTCCAAGACCATTACTTCAATGTCCTTATGTGATGAATGTCTCTTAAATGAATTAAGGAATGTAATGAATTAAGTTAAGAAAGCATGTTAAATGAATAAGTACTTATCTAGAGTGGTTAAGGGTTGTTCAGTTAAGGTGTGATGGGGGCATAGGAATGGTCACTTCATTGCGTAACTAGATAAATCTTAAGGATGACTCTTGTAAGGAAAGTTAGTTTATTAAGTAGACATGATCCAAAGTTAGGTGGTCTCAAGGATTACTTAGGTAATCTCGAAGTGGTCAAGTATGGACATTCTCTTCTTGATTTACTTGAGTAAGTCTTTTGATAACCTTTGGAAGGGACAATGTCATATTACATGTATGATGTTGTATTAAGTGAGAATGGTCTTATCTTAGGTAATCTAAAGGATCCCTTAAGTGTGTGTGAAGGCATTGTATCGACGGTCGCTTCACAACTCACTCAAGTGAACCTTAGAATAACCTTTGGTAGGAGGATCTCATATTCATATGTTTGGTGTATTATAAGTGTGTCTCATTATAGGTGGTCTTAAGGATCATTTAGGTGTGCCTAGAGAGGGTGTATGTGTGGTCTCTCTCTGTCTTACTTAAGTGATCCTTAGGAAAGCTTTTAGTGGGGGAATTGCATGCTAGAAAGTGACTCAATGTGAAATTGAAGGAATTCACTGTAACAGTGAAGGAATTCACTGTAACAGTGAATTAGCTCACTGTATAGTGTTCCTTAAAAATGTTACTAAGGTGTTAAATGTTGTTCTTATGCTTATACTATGATATTTTAAACAAAACGAGCATATTTCCAATAAATGTCCATTTTCATGATTTTTATGCATTATATCATACTTAGTACATGTGTTTGTACTAATTTCATATTTTATATATTTCTAAAGTGCTACATAGGTGAAGGTTCTATTGGAGGAGAAGGCCTGGATTATAGGATCGTTCAAGCAAGTTGAAGTATGTCCTCACTTAACTCGAGGGCATAGATGTCTTTAGAGTTTCTTTATATTGAAGTACTGTAATAGACATATAGTACTATTTTTCAAATGTATGGGCCATGTCCCAAGTACTCTTGTTTCCAAGATTTGATTATATGAGACTTAGTTCCTTTGATTTTATATGAAAGATATTTTTAAAGACAATTAGAAGGTCTTGTGAAAAGTTTTAATTCCGCAATACTTTTCATATATGTATATGCAATGAATGATGAGAAAGGGCTTGTATGAGACCTCCGAGAGGTCAAGTACGCCGGTTGCACTAAGAGAGTGTCATATCTTCTTGGGTATGCTCTCGGGATGTGACATGCACTATTTGAGCCTAACCTATTTGTTGGTAAAAACTAAAAAGAAAGTATCTTAAACAAAATGTCCCTTCCTTATCACAAAAAATACTTTTTTGAAGTGGTTTTATAATTGGATAGTCAACTTAGGCTAGAAAAATGAAGACTAAGTTGGGGTGTTGAAAGGAAGGAAGAATGAAACCCAAGTTAACGGTAAAGAAAAATGAAACAAGACATAACTTTGGAAGTTGTTACACAAAGACGGAACCCCTCCCGATATATAAAAAGTAATTATGATTGAAATGCTTTTAAAAGTTGAAAATAAATAAAAAGCAGAAGTGAATGAAATAAAGGGGATTCAATATAAATCAAGTGACGATGTGAATGTTTGACTTCTTTAATGAAAATTAAAGAAAAGAGCTTGAGAAGAATTGATGATGATTGCAACAATGATTTTAAAAGGTAATACAACCATTCCAAATAGACTATAACTTAACCCTCAACCCCGTTACAAGACTAAAAGACCCTTGATATCTTGCATGAACTAGGTTATGTGATGATTGGAAAATATGGGCAATTCTATGGACAAAGTCTGCATGTTTTTCTCTTTTAATAGAGTGAGAGTTGTATCGATTCCTTACACCATTGTTGATATGCTTGTGAGAGCATGTAATATTTTTTTTATGTGAGGGCAATTTAATGCATTTGTTTAAACACGTTCTTGGATTATACAAGAAGCTAGAGTGATCTTGAGCTTGTGTTGAGACCAAGTAGTTATTATTTGAAGATTTGTTTTATCATGATTAAGTGTATCATGTTGAATAAGAGTAGTCTTCAGTGACACTTGCATGTTAGCTCTCATTGAATATTGGAACCCTTATTGAGATTTCTATATTCATGATTAAGTTTATTTTGTGGGTGTTGATTATTGGTTTATTTTCACTCATTTAAGGTCTATTTGGCTCAATAATTAGTGTCCTCAATGCCTAATTTAGTCATATTCTGATAAAATTTTGATGATTTGCAGCTATGAAGGCAATGGAAAATTCAATAATTGATGTGTGAAAGAATAACCGAAATGGTAAAAGAAATAGAAACTATACATTGTTGATCTCATAACATGAAAGGTGCATTGCAAATTGAGCACGACCTCTCCAAACATCACAGTGCATGGTACATGTGTCTATCAAATTATATCGGTGGACTCTAGTCGAGAAGGCAATGTACCGAATGAGAAACAAAACCTTATGAACATCCACCAAAATCACAATGTGAAAAGAAAATATTTAATGATCGAAAGGAGAGACAAAGTGATACTCGACGATTCACCGAACGTAAAAGGTTGATTCCATCTAGTTCGTCAACTAATGTTCAAACACTTGAAGCCTAAGAGCATCAAAAGGCGAATTCAGGAGCTTGAGGTGATGCGCTGAGCAAGTTCAGGAGCTCGACTTATGTCACTCATTGAGTCGCGTAGTGAAATTTTGGGCCTAATTTTTGAAAATTATGAATAGACGAGAGGAGAGAACAAATAAAAATCAGATGACACGTAATAGAGAATATTACATTGTCTGAAGACTTAGAGAGAGAAAATTTTATCTTTTAAGAACACTTTTCCAGATTTTGGGTATTTTACAAACTTTGGTTCAAATTGAAAAATTGAAGTCGAATCCAATGTCAGTTTAGTTGTAATTTCTTTATTTCATATTACAATGGTTGATTTCATGGAAGTGTAATCTCTTTACCTTTTGTGATGTATGGATAAAACCCCAAGATCTAGGGGTGCAATTATGAGGTTGGGTGTAGATTTAATGTAGTTTGTTGTCACGACTTAAGGGTACCCCATAGACATAACAAGGCACATAGGATCCTAAAAGGCTACATCTAAGCCACTTATCATATCATAACTTAAAGCATTAGAACGATAAGAGTAAAAACACATTATAATTTCAAAATTTTCATAAAGGAAACCTAAAGTATAGACTTGTCTCAATTAACCATCTATTACAATACTTTAGTCAAAATAGGTCATAGCCAAAAACAACATAATACGTAAGTGAAAATACAAGAATGAAACTACAATAACATTACCCGTCCTCAAATTTTGAGAGGAAGTAGAAATGATCAATTCCAAGATCTAGCCACCATGGGGACCACCTTGAGAAATATATGGCTTTAGTTAAAAAATGCATCAAGTATAATAGCCATGAATAAAATCATAAAAACATTCTAAAAGGGACATTCTAGTTGAATGCATGTCATTTACTAGTTTAAAAAAGTATTTTGTAGATAATAGAAAAGCATAAGTCATAAGCATAATCAACTTATAGATAATCATATCATAATAGGAGCATACCTTAAATGCCCTTAAAGAATACTTGTGCAATGCATGAATAATATCCCATAATCCCACTCACACTAAGTACAACTTCATGATGAACTATAGTTCATATTTCATATTCTTGTTCATACTATCATAAAGGGATATTAGCCTTAACCGACATAGACAATGTTAGCCTATCGTGGAATCCGGTGTCAACCCAACACCGAAAAAGGGTTGTACTACTTGCCTAAGGTGAAACCATACTCGTAGCTTGGGTTGATATAGTATCTAAATACCTATGTGGGCACATATTTTACGGGATAAAGAGACTGCTTCTAGAAACTAAGACTCAACTAAGGTAGAATGTTTCTATCTCATAAGATACATACTTTGGGAACCCAAACTCAACTATTGTAGAATGAAACCATTTGAAAAGCCAAACTCAATTATATTTTAAGCATTCATATCATATTCATATACACTCGGTGCTAAGCATTAATTCCCATATATTACATATTATGTCTTGACTCATATTTTTATTCATGGAAGAATGTTTTGATACTAAATCCAACATAATTCATACTATAGCTCATAGATTTTATAGGTGAGAGTAACCTTTTTACCTTAGAATCATCATATTATGAGAAACCCTTACACATCATATCATATCATATTCATACATATGTGTGTACATAAGAAAGTCATCTAACAGCACAACACCTACATCATAATCATGTTCACTTTAATCTTAACGTGTTCTAAAAGAATATACATAAATCTCATAATCATGCCTAATTCTTATACTATTCCCTTCAAGGACCATATATCACAATCTATTAACACATACAAAATTACTACATTAGACATGGATGACAACATAATTCAAGTACATCGATCACTACATGCATAGTTCTATCATATTCTACTTGCATCAATCAATACCCACACTTTGAGATCCAAATTGGGGAAATAGGGGAATTCATGGATTCTTGGGGGATTAAACATAAAACCATATAAAATAATCAATATATCCATATAAAACATAATTCAACCATTAAAAATGAATTTAAAATAAATTCATGAGATTGAAGTCAAACCCTAACTTTTGGGATTTCTAACTTCGAAATTGGGGTTTTTGAAGGAACTCCATGGATGAATAGATACCACACCTTAGCTTTGAATTCCAATTAAATTGAGGAGAAACGCTTGCTCCTTCATACCCTAGCTTCCACTTTTTTCTTCTTCTTCTTTCATGGAGTTCTAGAGAGTGTTTTGGGTGAATTGTTCGTTTTTATTAGGGAATTTTGAATTATGAAGGATATCACTTGATTTGGAGGTCTTAAAACTATATATAGTTTATCTAAGTTAATACAAAACGACTTCACTTAATGTCACTCTCTGAGAGCACCCTCTAGGCATGACACAACGTACAAGACTCCTAAAAGCCACATAGCATTTCATTGCATTTGATATGAAAATAGTACGGAATTAAAAATCAGTTAAGTCCAAATATAAAAATAATTCATTGAAAGTAATACTTGAAATACACAACGCAAGTCTTAGGCTCACATTTCAATCTTAGACACAATCTCAAAACATAGTAGGGACACGACCCATTACAATTGAAAAGACTGCAAAATGTCTACTACATGAATAAGGGAAACCTAAAAGTCCTTTTCCTAAAATCCATGAGGACATACAACGTCTTGGAGGATAGAAATTCAAGAACTTCAATCTATATAGAAGAGATCACTTAGCCGGAACCTTCACTTGTAGTAAAACATGAAGAATTATTGGTTAACACACAAAAATATACTAAGTATGATGACCATGAAAAACATGCTTTAAAATTGACATTTTGTTTGGAAGTCATGCATGTGCTTTTTTTATTTATAAAAACATCATTAATCTAAGCACAATAGACATACTATCCAAACATAACCCACATACAAATCATATATTCACATTCGAACATAATCAACATTAAGCCATTACCTTAACAATTAGCCTCCACCTCAAGTAACCCTCAAGCTATACCTTGTGCCATGTATGAATCGTGTCCCATTTAACCATCAACACTAGGAACAACCTTAAGGTCGTCAAAACTAAAATTACCATTCAACCTTTACACCTTAAAATAATTTATTCATAAGACACATAACATCACATAAGTGATAACATCACATTAAGACCCTCTTCTAAGACAACCCCTAAGTCATACTTGTGCAATGAATGAGTAACATCCCATACTACTAATCACACTAAGTACTCCTTCGCAGACACCATAGTCTAGGAACATTCACATTCATTTAGTCATGAAAAAGAAAGTAAATCATAAGTACAATCCAAGTAAAGTATCCATATTATCATTTACACTCTAAGTCAACATTCTTCGTTAGCTTGATTTGGAACTCATTCATTTATTCAGAACACTTCCATTCATTAGTCATTAAGACTTAGAGAACTCACTATAGCCCTCTTAAAGCCGACACATGCCATGTGTGGATATCATCCCATACTACTACCCACACTTCCTATAACTTCTCAAGAAACTACAATGCACATCTGACATGATCGGAATAAACGTCTAACCGACGTAGACCATGAGATCTTGATTATGGAATCCAATGTACTATCCCACATCGTAAGGGTCGGTCTACTTGGCTATTGTTAAATAATATCTAGCTTATGTGGATACACTAGCTAGACCTATGTGGGAAGATAGGTAAGGGATAAGAAACTTGCTACTAGACACCCACCGCAGCTCATGGATGGGCATCTACCTCAAAAGATTTCTACTAGGTACGCCGCCTCAACTCATGTATGACTACCCATCTCAATCAGTATCCACTTTGTGCTTAGCGTACATTCCCAGAGAGGAATTCAGTTTTTAGTTCATCATTAAGGGAAAAGAGATTGTTACTAGTTACCCCACCTCAAATCAAGAATGAATATCAATCTCATAGTATGGATACTAGATACCCCGCCTCAACTAATGGATAAGTATCCATCCCATCCCAACGTTCATTTATTGGATAGCTCCTAAGGGATGTTGACTTTTTTACTAGACACTTCGCCTTATCTTACGGATGAGCATCGATCAAAAACCCCACATACGTTCATCAGGAGGATATATATAGATTATTACTACACACTCCGCCTCTTACGGATAAGCATTTATCTCTAATCCCAACATCTTTCATTGTAAAGGGACATTGATATTGCTACTAGACACTTTGCCTCATCTTATGGATAAGCATCCATATCTATTCCAAAATTCATTCATACATTCATTAGTGTGGAGTTGAGAATAGACTTTCAATTAACATTTCTTCATTTATGTGATCTTAGAAACTTCATTAATTATTCATTCATGAGTGTGTCTATGTGACAATAACCTTTCACGTAGAACCTCATATTTCATAAGTGTTAATCATTAATAAGACTCCAATCATAACACCATTACATTGTAGACATGTAACACCCCGTACGAACTAGTGAGACCTCGATAAGGCTTGACTAAATCATTAGGCTAAACTAGAGCCTCATCGTTTGAGTTGGCATAACCTCTTGTTGGTGTCTAGTATGAAAGAGAATTGGTAGATCCAACTAAACCTAATATAAGGGAGGTAACTATTTAGAGTTATTTTGGGAACGTAAACTATCAAGGATGGATGAATAGAAATTTTTCTCTCCTTGGAAAGGTTCGTGATGGGCAGGATGGTCACCCAAAGTGCTTTGGCGATGCGCATAGCTATACATAGGTCGCCAAGTGGTCTGTCCCACTTGGACAAGGTGATTTTAAAATGGGCAAAACTATGGTGCATTAGGCAAGTCGCCAAAGTAACTTCGCGAGCCAAAGAGGGTCCATTAGGCGAGCAAGGTCATGAAGTGTTTTTCATTTGACATAGAGTGTAGGGTCAACTTCAAAAGATGATATATATTATCTCAAAAATAATTAGGTATCCAATTACCTATACAACAAAAGTTCTATGAGTCCTCTTTCATACGCCATTGAGTTTTCCCAATTTTGATCTCGGGGTAAAAAGTTATGCCCGAAATAGTGAAGTATTGTCCATTTTTGGAGTTTTCTGTTCAAATGGGTGGAACCAAGGGCCATTGGGAGATTATCTAAGTGCCCTTGGCTAAAAAGTTGTATCAAAGGGTGGTCTACAGCGTGGGAGAGGCAACTTTTAAATTTGAAGTTGGATTCTTTAAGTAGTCTTTCCAAAACTTGTACCAAGATTTTCCCAATCTATTCCTAACAAATATTAATACTTTGAAAACCTAAATTCCTTCAATTAATTCACTCCAATTAGAATAAATAGAAAACCCATCTTCTCTCAAAATTTCACTCTATAAGCTCAAGGAAGAAGAAAAAGCCATTGTAGTTAGGGTTTGTAGATTCTAAAGGTTCTTCCCCAAATTTTGCGGAGATTCTTAATGAAGGTGTGAGAGCACTTTATTTTTTGTTATCTATCACCAATAATCCCCTTCAACTATGTTTTTAAATTCCCCAAATTCTAGGTTTTCATCCAAAGCATGGGTCACCTTCTAAAAACCTTTCAATTAATAAATTATGATTATTTATGATTGAATATGTTCAATTATGGGTGAATTCATGGTATATTAATAGTTTTTAAAGAAAATCCCAAACGACCCATGTTCTTCCACTTCTTTCTCAATTGTAAGACCTCGTGTGGATTTATTGGTGGGTATAGATTGGTAGTCTAGAATCTCTAAATTGACTAGGTGATTTTACTATGAAGTTACTCTATCTCATGCTCTTTTTCTAAGGGTTAGGGTTAGGTCTTAATGAATGACCTTAGAACTAGATAACCTAGACTTGTATTGATCATAAGTAAACTTTAATGACATCAAATAACTTTTTTATGATTATATATGAAGTTTTGTGGATGAATTTAGGTAATGACTATAGTTGTTGAATAATTCCCCACAAGACTCTTGATTTCTCTTCTTCCTCAAATATAAAACCTAATATTCTTTGATTAATAAATGAAGGATGAGAATCTAGTATGTTTCTATGTAATTCATTATTGTATTATGTTGTTGGTTTATGATGTTCTTCTATCTAAAGGGCCTAGTCAAAGATGATAGACTTTGTCCTTACTCTTGTCTTTGAAGTGAAATCTATGAAGGTATGATATGTTGAACTTTCTATAAATGAATGGTTTGATCCACTTATGGTGGAGGTGTTTACTTTTGATGTATGTTGAATTGTATGTGGTTTTAATGTGAAAGGCCCCTTCCCACATAACCCCTATGTGAGTGTATGATTCTATACATGCCATGAAAGATCTACTTGGATGATGAATGTATTCATGTAAATTGGTATGAATATCAGATGTATTGATCCACATGGTCTAAGATCCTTAAATGCAATATATGTGAATTTTGCATGAGTTGGGATATGTTGTACATGTTATTATCTCTCCAGAAGAGAAGTGTCTATAATGATAATGTTGTGGTTGTTGTGCCATTTTAAGGACAATTATGCGCGCACACACTCCACGCATAAATATGAATATGATGTGTCTATGTTGTAAATTTAAAGGCTAGTTATCATATGCACCTTTACATACTATTATGCATGAAATGTACATGACCATGAACATATGACTATGATATGAACATGAATGTTGTGAGATGATGATGAATGTGTTGTTACGATGAATTTAAGGTAATTCTCATGAACACTATATGACTATGTTATTAAAGATAAATTTTCACCTGCTGTTGGTTCTATGATTAAAGCTCATTCTCATCTTAGAACCCTTGATCTATATGATATGTAAGGGAATAAGTCCCTAAGGTATTCTTTCTGAACTATTTTTAAGTAAAGGCTTAAAAATACTCTTAAAATGCAATTGATCTTAGCACCGAGTGAACATGAAAATGAGATGGAGGAGCATACATCTAGGAAGTTCGTCCTCCCACATGGGTTCCTTTTATGTTAGAAAGTCCGGGTTCCCAGTATATGTGTTATATCGTGAGATGGAAACCTTTTATGTTAGCAATTCCGCGTCTCTACTAGCAATCTCTTTGTTCGATAACTATGTGCCCCTGTAGATATTAGCTAGTGGATCCACATAGAAGCTATTATTTATGTATGCCCTACCTTAGTAAGTAGAACACTCTTTTCGGTGTGGGAGGTAGACACTGGATTCCATGTTGCTCACATGGTTTATGTCGATTATGACAAAGTTTCCTGAGTGCTTAAAATAGGAATGAAGATAAGAACATGAATTCTATCTAAGCTGCTTGAGGGATACTACTTATTGTAGGTGATGGTATGTGACATTACTTATGCATTACACAACTGGGTGTTAAGAGGGGTTCTAGTGTGAGTTATTCATGCATGGTTATTAATGAATGATGTTATGATTGGCTTACTTATTATGATGAGTTATGAAGTAAGTGACTATGCATATGACTTCTTGAAGGTTTGCTTAGTATATGTGGGATTTTGGTACTTCATATATAAATTGCATAAGTGAACTTGTGAAGGGGTTGTGGGGATGATTACTTATGATATGAAGTGTATGAAATATGACTAAGGTGTGTGATATGAATATTATTCATGAACTATGACTAATGACTCATCTAGGACATCTACTTAGCATGAGGGGTATTATAGGATGCATTATGAGTAATGCATGTTTTCATTGAATTAGCATTGTGATTGACTTTCCTTGATATGAGTTAGTGTTTATGAATATCTCTTTAGTATGTGTATGAACTATGAATGAGAAAGATGTATGATATGTATGATCATGGTGATCCAAAGGTGGTACTTAGTGTAGAGAGGGTTATGAAACTTTGTCTACATATGGCACAAGTGCAACCTAGGGTTACTAATGTGATTACTCTATTATGATGTAATGATCTAAATAACAGACTAAAAAATAATATTATATCTTTTAATGTGTGATATTGCATTAATACTATGCTTAGATACTTTGCTTATGACGATGTGATTATCCTTCGTGCTTTGATGAACTATATGTGAGTTGCTTATTTCTTGTTATTTTCCAATTCTTTCAAGATAGTGTTCAAAAGTGCATCAATCATGGTTTCAACTAAATGTACCCTTTCAAGCATGTTCTAAATGTTTTTATTCTTGACCTCCGTATTTAGTAACTTTTACTCTAACCCCTTCTTCTACATTTTCTACAAAGTGTACGCTTTTGAGAGGTTATGTCATATACTTGTAAGGTAGGTTTCTAAGGAGCTTGGGAATGATGACTTGGGTAGTCCTCATAATTTCAAGGATGAACCTACTTTGTTCACTCATTTCTTTAGTTCAAGTTCTTAGACTTATGTAAGGTCGTGTCCCTAAGTTTGTATTAAAAACAGATTAAGTCTAATGTTATATATGATTTGGGACATAGTGTCATAGACTCTATCTTATTTTATGAAGTCTTTAACTGTATAAATTTTTTAAAATTTTTCCACTATGTTCATATGCTTGAATGTCCATGATAGGCTAAGGCCTTGTATAAGAACTCTTCGAAATTAAATACGTTATTTTACAATCGGGGGTTCTCTCGGGTCGTGACATACTTGGTATCAGAGCCAAACATTTTGAAATAATGTTATTGTTTTATCCGAAAAAATTAAGGATTTATAAGTTTTTGACTTTTTGAGAGTCGCCACTTAATTTTTTAAAGAAAAATCAAGAAAACTAGTTTTCAAAGACTTAAACAGATGAAATCAATTGAAAAATATTTCAAGGGGTTCGGGATTCATATTAACATCTTAGGAAGGTTTTGAAAGCACCTAAGACGTCCGCTAACTTGCGGTTATCCGACAACTAATATAGTTTGGCTACAAAATTGTTTTAACTTGATTTGAGAAATTATTAGAATGGAAAGTTTAAAATACTAACTTATTTCTAAATGAATTATTTGCAAAAGTTATTAATTTTAAGTCGATAAAACATCTAATGCGTTTTGCGGGGATTCGGATTTTCTAACTTTAATACTAACGACGATAAATTAACAAATAAGTAAAGCATGTAAAGAGAGAGAGGGAAAGAGATTTGGGTCCAAATCCGGGCCTCTGTCCGCCTTGACCGGAATTTTGGACCCACCTGTTTTGGGTTTTTAACCCATTTTTCTTTTTGGGTTTCGACCCATTTCGTACCTGTCCTAAACTAAACAAATAACCATACAAATAAGTAAAGTAAAAGACGACAAGGGCTCATGCCCGAAAATAAATACAATACAAAAAAAATCGAGAATAATAAGAAAAGATCTTCTAATCCTGCTTCTTCGACTCTCTTCAATTCTTTAAAACCTCGGATCTGCACGCCAATTTTTAGGGCTTGACTCGGATAAGAGGAATTGAGCCTTAATGACTCTCTCGAGACGTAAATAATGAGCGAGTTCTTGGCAAACTCGGACGGATTTTATATGCAACAAAATAATGGTAAAGAATTAGAGCCAAACCAAAAAAGGACGAATTCATGAGGAAAAAAAAATAAAAAAATAAAAATAAAAATGGCCTCATGCTAACAAAGTTTTGCACTTAAACTAAAACTCCAAACAACTCAACAGAAGAATAAGGATCATACTAGCATAAGCAATCTGGTTACTTAATAATCATCTAATCCAAAGTAGAAATGGATGAACAATGGCATATTATCTAACCCCAAAACCAACTGATGCATGAAAGAAACTAAGGCATGCTGAAAATAAAAATAAAATAAAGAAAACACTCAACATGACATGGAAATTTAGTAAACTTTAAAAATACGAAAGGCCAAACAAAATGCAAGACTCAATATTTAGAGTGCACAACTAATGACAAAAATTATAAAAAATATATATATACAAAATCTAGACATAAATATAAAACTAGCAAAAAAGGAAATTATTATTACTAGTAACAACAAACAGCGAAACAAATGATTTGGAATTTTGAGCATGAGCAGGAAAGACATAATTTCACAACCTAAGCCGAGCAGTAGAATTAACACTTGACTTTCTGTTAGATTAAAAAAAAAAACGGGCAGCTTCTAAGGACAACACTTCTTCAATTGAATGAACAAGTTTAGCTTCTAAAAAAAAAATCAATCCACAAAAAATAGCAAAATAATTGAACACTTACAGGTATGATGAAGCCGGTCAATACAAAACCCATAACATGTTCAACTCGATAAACTTAACAATGATAACAAAACAACTGCTAGAATCTTTCAACAGAATGAACACCTAAAACTTAAACAAACCAAATATCCAACCTACAATAAGACTCAAACTAACCCAAAATCTCAAGCAATGACATTGAGAGCATAACCTCGCGCGGATCTATTGGAACAGTTTTAAAGGGAAAGCTATGATAATATTAACAAAATAAACATGACGGACATGAGAGAAAACAAACAATATTGGACCGTACTAACTACAACTTCCAACTAAAACCAAGGCGATCATGAATATTTGCAACCAATACACGTAATATTTTCATTATGTAAAGCCCTTCGTCGACTGGACAGAATACAAGGAAAATAACAAAAGGATACACCAGACTTCAAAATACAAAAATCCAGCCATATACAAGGCCTAGTGAAACAAGACAGTACAGCCACTAAATGGATATCCCATCGACTCGAACTAATTGATGTTTATCTATTCCTATGTAAAGTACAGGGAATATGCAGCCGACGGAAGTCAAAATCACCTATCGAAAGGATTTAGAGCTTCACAACTGAACAACTACTTTTACAGTAGATTCTAACAGTGATAAAGCAAGAACTTGAGGCCAAAGAGGAGGCATTAAAACAAAACGAAATATAAAAGCAACACAAACTGAAACAGAGAATTAATCACTAATATGCAGCTAACAATGAATCGGAAGCTTTCGAAAATACTAGCACATAAGCAGCTCACTCCGTTGATATTCGAACAAGCAACACATTAATAGGGACATCAGTGGAATGAAAACAATGAGAACACAAATTAGGGAGAAGAAAACATCGAAACGAGCTTATCGAGAACAAAACAAGTAATAATCAAAGATTTTCAAACCAAACTCTATCACATGGTTTGTAACCAACTGGGATGCAAAAGGGAATTTCAAATAAGCATACTGACAAATAAGTAACCTACACAGCCAAAATTTAGCAAATGCATTACAAGTGAAATATGCTTGAAACGAAATGTGTGTTACCTTTCGAGGTGCAGCGACTGGACAAAGAACGAACAAGGATGAACAACGACTTCCACTAACGAAGCGGAAAACTCAGAACACGAAAGGGAAAACGTAGTACTCTGTTCAAAGTTGTGTTTTCCGATTTAGTGCCTCGCTATATTTCCCTTTGGCTAAAAATTTTCAAATTGCTCTCAATACTTTCCCAGAAGATCTTTTTGAATGTATTTTATATATCTTTATCTATTTTTTCACCGCAACTCCCTCCAACTATATATATGAAAACCAAAGAAATGTTTCCACCAGAGAAAGCTCTTAAAGCCCAAATTTCAGTTTTTAATCCCCCAAAAAAATCCCCCTGTTCAGAAGAATGAAAATAATATATATAGCTGAAGATTAGGGTTTATGAAAATGGAGGGAAAAGGGTACTCGGAATGCTCCTTTTTTGATCGAAATTTCGAATTCTCCCCGAGGATAAGGATGGACCAGCTGGAAACAGTTCCAAAATGTACGAATTTCAACGGGTATTCCGTGAGGGCCGTTCGATTTCTACTCTAGGACGAGAGGGACGTTGGGATTTTGCCACCTCGCCTCGTCCTTTTGTACGAAATTGTACTGGAATGCCACAGGAGGATGAAGACGAGTAGAGCTGCTTTCCGTCCAGCTCCGTTTGTTGTCGCTTGCTGCCATGAGGCGCGTCGGGGAGATGGGGCGCGTACGAGATCAGGTGGTGGAGTTCACGCGTGTATTCTCGTTTTCCGTCAAATGACCATGAAAAATTCGTAGCTTTGGGAAGCTGTAGCTGCTGAAAAGGCTTTCTTACTCTGACTGGACCGGGTCAGGGAACTGGATGGGCTAAAGAGGGATGGAAATAAGAACGTCCCATTGGAATTAGGATGTTGGGCTGCTACTTGGTTTCCAGAATGGTTTAAACAAAAGGGCTGAAATTAATTGGAGTCCACTGAAAGTTGGGAAATAATGGCCCAAAAACGGCTTTAGAATTAATAAATTAAACAAGTTAAATCACTTGGCTAAATCCGCGAAAATAAAAAGATGAATCAACATAAATTAATTTTGACAAGCTTCTTAATTTTAACCAAAATAAAATAATCGACTTACTTATAAAATAAAATAAAAAAGTTAACCATTATATAACTAAACTAATTAGTAAAATATTTAAACAAATAAAAAATGAAATCTTTTGAGACGAATTTCGAATAATCATAAAATGTATTAGTTATATACATAATTATGTAGGTCATATGTAATATCTAAAAATTATAAGAAATGACAAAAACTATTCAAAATAGCACAAACTTTATATTTTCTTAATTTTATAAAACTAACTATTTTAAAATGTTTGGAAATAAGAAGCTCATTAATTAATTTATGTCGGGGAGGGTCAAAATTAGGTGTCAACAACTGTCCCTCATTTTACTTGGATTGATGCAAGAAATTCGAGGAAAATGAAATTGACCAATCCAATTTTGACCGACCACACATTCATCTTTAAAAATGGATTTGGTACGGACTTTATGAATTGTGGCCGATCCTCGGACAGGGCTTCCTACATATCTCAGGCTATATGAGAATTCAGGCCACTTGTAGTTCGATACGCTTGATTTAACGCATGATTTTGAAAGAGATCAAAAGTCATCTCGATATCGGATTATGAAGGTACCGAAATGCTCAAGAATTTGATTCAAGAACGAATGTTGGAATACGGCCGAGTTTTCGACATCGAGCTCGCCTACATATCCCCTAAACATAGGAATCAGGCTGTTTGTAGTTCGACTCGATCGGTTGAAAAGAACATCTATTATGCTAGATAACTTTTGGCTCTGGACGAGTGACAAATTAAGTCGAGTATGAAAAAGAGGTGTGTAATCTCTCAGTCATGAATGTGGTGCACTTCACACCCATAACTAAGAACTTACACGGACATAATTTCCAAAGCTCTTGGTGCATTTTCATTCAGATTGGAAACTTGCTTCCGGTAAACACCAAAATTTCCGGATGCGAAACCGAAACTGACAAAAATAAAGAAAAAACCACATGCCTTCAGATAGGGGTGTGGTTTGACTGTGGTGGAAGTCGCTCCTCTGCTCGCGTCCTAAAAGTTTGACAATCCTCTTTGGACTATGTCCCAGTTCGCTGCTAAGAAAAAGTTCCACGTTGTGCTGCATCCTTGTTGATGTCGTCCGCACCTGTGGTTTGTTCTTGGAGAATTCATCCTTTCGGATGCTCTCGACAAAGACTGAGATAAAACTCATCAGCATAAAAAATGCAATTTAAATGGGAGACAGTGTCTTTTACCGTGTCAACACTTAATTGTTCTCCTCGACGTTTGATGTCAACTCGATCGGTTTGACATAAAGCAAATAAAGCTTATGTCTGGTGTTTGCAATGTAATCTTCAATGTACTTTTCATTTGATGTCAAAATAAATAAAACTGATGAGGTTTCGATATTTTCTCTTGATATCGTCTTCGATGCTCTTCCTGATGTTTACTTTTAACATAAATAAAAGAAATGCAGTTGATGCCGGTGGGTGAATACTTCTCTTAAGATGCACGATTTTACTGTGGTAGTGCATGATTTCTGGCGGGGTATGTATATCTTCCGGCGATGCATAATTTCTTGCGGGGTATGAAATCTTCCCGCGATGCATAAGTTCCGCAAGGTGTGAAATCTTCTTGCGATATATAAACTTTTGCGAGGCATGAAATCTTCTCGCAATGCATAAATTCCGCAAAGTATGAAATCTTCTTGCGATGTATAAATTTCTGCGAGGCATGAAATCTTCTCGCGATGCATAAATTCCGCAAGGTATGAAATCTTCTTGCGATGTATTAATCTCTGCGAGGCATGAAATCTTCTCGCGGTGCATAAATATTGACTTGCAATGCATGATCTTCCGCGATGCATGATTATTAACTCGCGATGCATGATTATTAACTCGCGATGCATGATCTTCCGCGGTGCATGAGTATTGACTCGCGATGCATGATCTTCCACGATGCATGAGTATTGACTCGCGATGCATGATCTTCCGCAATGCATGAATATTGACTCGCGATGCATGTTCTTCCGCGATGCATGAATATTGACTCGCAATGCATGTTCTTCCGCGATGCATGATCTTCCGCAATGCATGAATATTGACTCGCGATGTATGATGTTCCGCGATGCATGAATATTGACTCGCGATGCATGTTCTTCCGCGATGCATGAATATTGACTCGCGATGTATGATCTTCCGCGATGCATTAACATTGACTCGCGATGCTTGAATATTGACTCGCGATGCATGTTCTTCCGCGATGCATGAATATTGACTCGCGATGTATGATCTTCCGCGATGCATGAACATTGACTCGCGATGCATGTTCTTCCGCTATGCGTGAATACCCTCTTATGATTAAATCTTGATGTCATCCTTGATACCAAATGAAGATAGTGCTTGAATCGAGCAACATAGCGGTCTTCTGAGTGCCTTCTGGATAATCATGTCGTCTTAATTGACGATAATGGTAAAATGACTTCCGAATAGTATATTTGCCTTGATCGACAATAAAATAAATGACCCTTCCGGGTAATGTATAATATCATATCTGACATTATAATGCAGACGACATCCTTTACGAAAACCGTAAACTCTTTCTTGAGATTTTCGCTTGATTCACCTTCGAATTTAGCTGGACGTTTCCTTGCAAACTTCATGTTGTTGAGAATTGACTGAAATAAACAAATCATATTCCCATGTCTCTGGTATAAGAATATAAAATAATTCCTGTGTCTACAAGAATATCGCTAAATTCTGGGAAAACTTTTCTCCTCCCTTGACTTCTACAAATTCATATATCGGAGGAATCTGCTGATATCAAAGCAAAGATATAAACCTACATCCACAGAAAAACTGTTAGTTTTAAAATGAACTGATTTGTGTCGATTCTTCAATCATCCGCTCCTTGTCCTGCTATCTCTGGTTGTTTTCCAGATCTCCCGACTCTTGATAGACAAGACAAAATATTTATGCCAAGACAAATAAAACATAAAAAGAAAATCTCTTTTTTTTTTTTTTTTAAGAAAATAAATTTTCGAGAAGTAATATTTTGAAAAGGGTCACTGCCAAATGTCATGTCACGTCAGGCTTAGCGAACTTCTTTGAGTTTGGGTGCTTGGAGGTTTACTCACTGGGGAGTATTCACAATCATTCCAGACTGTCGATAAACCTATGTTGAAATTTTGAGGTCATCCTCAAAATTTCTGTCCCAGTTATAAACTTTGGTTTGCCTACGACCATCGGTATGTAAATCTTGGAATTTTCGAGATCCTCTCGAAAATTCTGTCTCAGTTACAAATCTTAAAGTATCTTCAGTCTTGACTTGTTGAGGAAAAATCTTCTTCTTGAGAATTTTTGAGACCCTCTCAAAAATTCTGTCCCAGTTTCTATTGTATAGAGGAATAGAAATCTTACGGGACATATGACCGAACCCTTGTGGCGCCTACGTATCCCGTTGAGGCAGGAATTAGGTCAAACGTAGTTCCCCTTCAGGGTTAACAACAAACAAGAAAATTATAAAGAAAACCGACCGAGGCCGACATAGGCCGCCTACGTATCTCATTCTTGAGAATTCAGGTCGAACGTAGTTCAAATATAAAGAAATATTTAAAGGGGATAAAAGGGTGACCGAGGCCGACATAGGCCGCCTACGTATCTCATTCTTGAGAATTCAGGTCAGACGTAGTTCATTACAAGAGGGATAAAAATTTAAAACAAAGCAAATACAAGCAAATGAGCAATTACAAGAAAATAGTAGAAACGCAAACCAAATCTTCACACATAGTATCTCTTGACAGCATCTGAGTTGATCGGTTTTGGCCACGCGGTCCCATCCATATCTGACAGGACCAATGCACCTCCAGATAATACTTTACGAACCACGTAGGGTCCTTGCCAATTTGATGCGAATTTCCCTTTGTACTCGTCTTGATGAGGAAAAATGCGCTTAAGGACCCATTGACCGATTTCAAAAATTCTGGCTCTGACTCTCTTGTGGAAAGCACGAATCATTCTTTGCCGATACAACTGACCATGACAAATGGCAACCATTCTCTTTTCATCGATCAGCGTTAACTGATCAATTCTCTTGCTAACCCATTCAGCATTACTTAGCTCATCTTCTTGGATAATTCTCAAGGGTGGTATCTCAACTTCGGCAGGTATGACTGCTTCTGTTCCATACACTAGCAAGTATGGAGTAGCTCCAGTCGACGTTCTGACTGTCGTTCGATAACCCAACAAAGCATATGGCAGCATCTCATGCCAACCTCGGTGATTATCAATCATTTTCCTCAAAATCTTTTTGATATTTTTATTGGCGGCTTCTACAGCTCCATTCATTTGAGGACGATAAGCGGTCGAGTTTCGATGAGTAATCCTAAACTGCTCACATATCTCTCTCATCAGGTGACTATTGAGATTTGCACCGTTATCAGTAATGATGGATTCTGGCACTCCAAATCTGCATATTATATTGTTGCGAACAAAATCAGCTACAACTTTCTTGGTGACCGATTTGTACGAAGCTGATTCCACCCACTTGGTGAAGTAATCAATAGCAACCAAGATAAATCTATGTCCATTGGAAGCGGCTGGCTCTATCGGACCGATGACATCCATGCCCCAAGCTACAAACGGCCAAGGTGAACTCATAGCATTAAGTTCGTGAGGCGGCACTCGTATCAAATCACCATGCACTTGACATTTATGACACTTCTGCACAAACTTGCAACAATCATTCTCCATAGTCATCCAGAAATAACCGGCTCGAAGGATTTTTCGTGCTAAAGTGAGCCCATTCATATGCGTTCCACACACTCCGGCATGTATTTGTTCAATAAACTTCGCGGCTTCAACAGCATCAACACATCATAGAAGACTCAAATCTGGAGTTCTCTTATAAAGGACTTCTCCACTTAGAAAGAAATTGAGAGCCATGCGGCGTATCGACTTTCTTTGGTTGGATGCCGCATCTTCTGGATAAATACCAGACTCCAAATATTTGTTTATATCGAAATACCATGGTAAACCGTCAGGTTCTGCCTCAACATGTGAACAATGAACTGGATGTTCTCTCAACTCTATATCCAGTGGATCAATATAGTCAGTATCCGGATGTTTAATCATTGAAGTGATGGTGGCAAGAGCATCGGCCAACTCATTTTGTATCCTGGGAGTATGTCTGAACTCGATCTTACGAAATCTCTTGCATAACTTCTGTACATATTGTACGTAAGGTATGATCTTCGAGTTTTTCATAGCCCATTCTCCTTGAACTTGATGAATCAAAAGATCCGAATCTTCAATAACCAACAACTCGTAGACATTCATGTCGATGGCCATCTTTAACCCAAGAATGCAAGCTTCGTATTCAGCCATGTTGTTCGTGCAATTAAATCGAAGCTTAGCTGCCACAGGGTAGTGCTGGCCAGATTCTGACACTAAGACTGCCCCAATACCTTTCCCTGGTGATTTGCTGCTCCATCAAAGAATAATCTCCAACCAGGATATGCTTCAGAAATATATTCACCCACAAATGACACTTCTTCATCATGAAAATAAGTCTTGAGCGGTTCATACTCTTCATCAACAGGATTTTCTGCAAGATGATCAGCCAAGGCCTGTGCCTTTATTGCCTTCTGAGTCACATACACAATATCAAATTCACTCAACAACATTTGCCATTTAGCTAACTTTCCTGTTGGCATCGCCTTCTGGAAGATATACTTCAATGGGTCCATTCTGGCAATGAGGTATGTAGTATAAGAAGACAAGTAATGCCTCAATTTCTGAGCAAGCCAAGTCAAAGCACAACATGATCTCTCCAACAGAGTGTAACGAGACTCATATGGGGTAAACTTTTTGCTTATGTAATTGATAGCTCTTTCCTTCTTCCCTGTCTCGTCGTGTTGACCGAGCACGCATCAGAATGCACTATCTGATACGGACAAATATAGCAACAAAGGACTCCCTTCTCGCGGAGGGACCAATACTGGCGGATTTGACAAATAGCTCTTGATAGCGTCAAAAGCAGTCTGACACTCTTCAGTCCACTTCGTCGGAGCGTCTTTCTTCAACAACTTGAAGATAGGCTCACACACCACGGTTGATTGAGCTATGAATCGACTAATGTAGTTCAACCTCCCTAAGAAACTCATCACCTCTTTTCTCGTCTTCGGCGGAGGTAACTCTTGAATTGCTTTAATTTTAGAAGGATCGAGCTCTATACCCCTTCTACTGACTATAAATCCCAACAACTTGCCGGCTGGAACTCCAAAAGCGCATTTGGCGGGATTTAATTTCAAGTTGTAATGACGCAAACGATCAAAGAACTTCTTCAAATGCATCAAGTGGTTTGAACTCTCGCGGGACTTGATTATGACGTCATCTACATACACCTCAATCTCCTTATGAATCATGTCATGAAATATGGTCGTCATAGCCCTCATATAGGTAGCACCAGCATTCTTGAGGCCAAATGACATCACTCTGTAGTGATATACACCCCACGGTGTAATAAAAGCTGTCTTTTCCGCGTCTTCTTCATCCATCAAAATTTGGTGACAACCTGCATAACAGTCCACAAATGACTGCATCTCATGTTTGGCACAATTGTCAATCAAAATATGAATATTGTGCAACGGAAAATTATCCTTCGGGCTAGCCTTGTTGAGATCTCTATAGTCAACACAAATCCTGATTTTCCCGTCCTTTTTGGCGACCGGAATGACGTTGGCAAACCAGGTTGGATATTGTGTTACTTCCACCAGTCGGGACTCTATTTGCTTGGTGATTTCTTCCTTAATCTTCAAACTCAGTTCAGGCTTGAATTTTCGAGTTTTTTGCTTCACCGGCTCGAACCCTGGGTTAATCGGTAGCTTATGAGATACAACATCGGTACTCAACCCTTGCATATCACCGACTTCCCAAACAAACACATCACTATATTCGGCAAGCAAGTGAACCAGGCTCTCCTTCTGAACCTCATTTAGGTGGATGCTGATTTTAACCTCTTTGACACACTCTTGGTTGCCCAGGTTTACCGTTTCAGCTTCTTCTAAATTTGGTTTATACTGATTTTCAAACTGACGAAATTCCTTGGCAATATACTCTGGTTCCTCACTTTCCTCTTTGTAATCATCAACCTCGTCATCACCTGTCTCATTTTGTTCATTCAGCTCGTGACACGACATGACATTGGCAGGTTTAAAATTTACCTTACTGAAACCATAAATAAACGAAGTTAGAAAATCAAAGCAGGACAGATGATTAAATAAACCAAATTAAAAAATAAAAGAGGCTTTCATAAAAATTGAAAAACAATGCAAACTTTGGCCATGGCAGAGCCATATTGCCTTTTTGAACATCACGACGGGAATTTAAAAGTTCAAATAGTTAAAATGCAAAATGGTGGGTCTCGGGCCTCTTCCGGACTACCACCGATTAAAACATGCATAAAACGATGCCCTTCTACCAAGGAGTTCGGGAGACCAGGATGGGCGTGGAGGTCCAGTTCTGCAGCGTCTCTCCGGGCTCAGCATCACGGAATCCTGTCAGCTCGACCTCTTCTTCAATAATAGCATCTATCTCTTCAAAAAGGCCACAGATTCCTTCCCCCAGGTTCTCCTCCTCTGCATGCTCACGAACTGGGAATGATTGATATAGATGAGGGATTGGTTTAGCTAATGCTTGATCATTCTTCTTTTTCAGCTTCAAATCATCATCTGTGGGGACGTACCCCAAACCATATCTAGCTCCTTTGACGGGGACCGGAACAGGCTCAATAATTCCTTGGGAATTTCTTCCCAATCCAACACCTGGTTCAAAACCATTCTGCAGCATCACAGTGGCTATCATCTTATACACGGCAGGCATATGAGGCTGTGGGGCCAAATCCTCACCAGTGGCATTTACCAGCTCCACTGTATAGAAATCGGTACCCCGAGACACTTCATCAATAATCGGCGCCTGTCTACCAGAGCGATTCCCTTCACCATGAATAACCAACTCTTCATTTCTCCAAACGAGCTTCATCATCTGATGCAAAGTAGAAGGCACAGCTCCAGCCATATGAATGAAAGGCCTTCCCAGAAGAAGGTTGTAACTTGTATCAATATCTAAGACTTGGAACTGTGTGCTGAACTCTGCCGGACCCACTTGGATGACCAGATTTACCGCTCCCAAGGTATCTCTTTGGACCCCATCAAAAGCCCTTACGTTGACTTGGTTTTGCTCTAACTTTCCCAAGTCAAAACGTAACTGCTTCAGTGTCGACAATGGACAAATCTATTACCAAGA
>CM040625.1:48263220-48415946 GCA_022817965.1 Solanum lycopersicoides | reverse complement strand
CTATTTTCTTGTATCGTCCTTCCAAAGGAGATAAAATGTATTTAATGCTAGAAAAGAAACTGAAAATTAGAAGATAGTTTAACAGCTATGATAAGAATAATGAAAGAAAATGAAGACATAGATAGATCTAATGAAATTAAAAGAATAGAAAAACAAGCAAAGCAAGAAATTCAAAAAATAGAAGAAATAAAAATAATAGAATAAGTGAATTAGAAAAAGAATTAGCCCAATTAAAATTATTATATGAAACTAAACAAAAAGAAAAACAATTAGCTAAAGAAAGAGAAAAAGAAGTTACATTAGAAACTGAAATAAATAAAATGAAACAAATATTAAATGAAAATGAGAATCTAGAAATAGAAGAAATAAATGAAATTAATGAATTAGAAGAACGAAATTCAGAAGTAAGTGATATAAGTGAAACATATACAGAAATTTTAGAGAAAATAGAACAAACAGACAAATTAAAAAATTTAGAAATAAATACAGGCGATATGCATAAACCAGGAACATCTAGAGTAAAAACTCCAGATAATAGTCCTAGACATAATCCTAGAAAATCAATACCAACTTATTATACAAGAAGTTATGAAAGTTCAGATAGAATAGACTCTATATGGAAAAGTAGATTAAATAAGAATTGGACACCTAAACAAATAACAGAAACAAATAACTTTTTAGATTTAGATTGTGTAATAGATATTAATAAAACAGTCTTATTATGGAAAGGAAATTTAGCAAAACAATTAGTAGACAATAAAATAACAATAAAAGAAACCCCAGGATATATAGAAAGAACACTAATAGGAACAATAAAATTATGGATAGATAATTTATCAGAAGAAAGTAAAGCAGCACTTAGAAGTGATAAAAACCTAGATGGATCAACAACAACATCTAATATAGAAATATTAGAAAAATACGAATTAGCTATAAGAAATGAATTTGGAAATATGACCACAGATATAAAAGAACAAAACAAAGAAAAAATAATAAATAGACAGTTACTATCAAAATTAGCTATATGCAATATGTGTTATTTAGAAGAATATACATGTGCATTTAAAGAATTTTACTATAAAGCACAATATACGACAGAAGAAGCTAAAGAAATAAGAAAACAATACTTTATAAAATTACCAGAACCATTTAGTACAAATGTAATTAAAGATTGGAATAATGAAGAAATGACAGATACTTTAGGATCTAGGATAACATATTTAAAACATTGGTTTGTAAAATTATGCGAAGATCAAAGAGAAAAATTTAAAATGGAAAAAGTATTAATTAAAAATCTAAAATGTTGTACAAACAAAGTTGCACCCCAATTTGGATGCAATGATAAATATTATAGAAAACCTAGAAAAAATAAGAAATATAGGAAAACTCCAAATAAATATAAATATAAAAATCCGAGAAAAAGAAATTATGTAAAAAACTATAAGGAAAAAGAACAATTTAAAAGAAAAAAGAAATTATCCGATTGTAATTGTTACAATTGTGGTAAGTTAGGACATTTAGCTAGAGATTGTAAGTTACCAAAAAATATGAAAAGAAAACAACTTACAGAAATAGTTATAAATAATGAAGATTATATGCAAATAGATTACATAGATTATGAGTTAAGCGATGATGATAGTATATATGAAATTTCAGATATAGAAATTGAATCTGATAATGAAGAATTAAGCATAGAATCAGATAATGAAAGTATAGAATATAATGACTGAAACTGATATAAAAATAATATCTAAGGAAGAATATCAAGATGAAGAATTTGAAGAACAAAAGATAATATTTGATAATAAAATATTTCAACAAATAAGAAATAAAGAATTAGATTTAAGTGTACAAAAAATATTAAAAATACCTATTATAAACAATTGGTTTAAAAGAAGTAATGAAGAATATTATGTAGTTAGTCAAAAAGAACATATTATTGATTGTAAATATACAAAAGGAAAAGCACAAATACCTATACTAAATAAAAGAGTGATAAATCAAGAAATACAACAAATAAAAACAAAACACCTATAAAATATGTACATTTAGGAGCAACAGAAATATTAATAAAAGCTTGTTTTAGAGAAGGAATAGATACACCAATAGAAATATATTTAGCAGATGATAGAATTATACATCCTATAGAAAAAAGCGTAATAAGTGCAATAAAAGGAAACCTAATATACCAAAAATTTAAATTTATAATAAGCGCAAACTATTCAATTGCTTTAACAGATAAAAATATAGATAAATCATTAGTACTATATTGGAAGCTATCAGGAATAAAACTAGCACCTGGAAGTAAGATATTTACTGTAAGATGTAAAAACTTATATATCTTAACAACAAAACATAAAATAATAGCAGAAAATAAAATAAATAGGATTAAAATAGAAAATCCTTTTGAACAAGTTATTACAATTATAGATAAAAATGATTATAGTTACAAGGATATAGACTTAGAAGAAGATTTACAAATAGTAAAAGATAGAATCAATACTCCAAGTATATTAAGTAGAAGTACCTCATCAAGAGCAAGTACATCAAAAAGAAAATATGAATTAACAGAAATTAAAAATTATTATTATATAACAGGAATTATTAATGATAAAAAATACAAAATATTAATAAATACAGGACAAGAAGATAATTATATAAATAGAGATTTAGTATTAAACGAAGAATTATAAGAACAGGACAAGAATGCCCTGAATTACCTAGTGAAATAATGCTACAAGAAGAAATAGTAGAAAAAGAAATAATTATAGGAGGAATCTTATTAGTAATACCATTTAAAATAAATAATGAAGAACAGAATATAACTTTAGGAATAAACTGGCTAGACCAATTTATACCATATAAAATTGAAGAAGATAAGTTAATATTAACCTGTCAAAATAAAAAGATAATAATACCAAGAACATAATGAAAGAATGAAAATATACATTCTTGCTAAGATAATTGTAGAAGGATATTATAATAGATATTATACACCTATGATAGATACAGGAGCAGAAGCAAATATATGTAAATATAATTGTTTACCTGAAGATAAATGGGAAAAGTTAAATACACCATTAGTAGTAACAGGATTTAATAATGAAAGTAGTTTAATAACTTACAAAGCAAAGAATATAAAAATACAGATATGGGATAAAATATTAACAATAGAAGAAATGTATAATTTTGAATTTACCACAAAAGATATGCTTTTAGGAATGCCATTTCTAGATAAGTTATACCCTCATATAATAACAAAAACACATTGGTGGTTTACTACACCTTGTGGATATAAAATAGGAGCTAAAAGAGTTAACAATAAACAAAGAAAAATAACGGAGTGGATAAAAGGAAATGAGAAAATAAATCAAAAATTGGAAAATATGAATACAAAGGAAATAAATAAACTTGAAATAATAATTTTTACAATAGATAAAATAAAAATGATAAATGAACAACTAAAATTTTTATATAATGAAAATCCATTAGCAGGATGGGAAAAACATAAAACAAAAGTAAAAATTGAGTTAATAGATGAAAATAGTATAATAACTCAAAAACCATTAAAATATAATTTTGATGATCTAAATGAATTTAAAATACATATTGATGAATTGTTAGAAAACAAATATATTCAAGAGACTAATAGTAAACATACAAGCCCAGCATTTATAGTAAATAACCACAGTGAACAAAAAAGAGGTAAAAGTAGAATGGTAATAGATTATAGAAACCTAAATGCCAAAACTAAAACATATAATTACCCAATACCAAACAAGATATTAAAAATAAGACAAATCCAAGGATATAACTATTTAGTAAATTTGACTGTAAATCAGGATTTTACCATCTAAAGTTAGAAGAAGAATCTAAACAGTTAACAGCATTCACAGTACCGCAAGGTTACTATGAGTGGAATGTTTTACCTTTTGGATATAAAAACGCACCAGGTAGATATCAACACTTTATGGATAGTTATTTTAACCAACTAGAAAATTGTATCGTATATATAGATGATATATTGTTATATTCAAGAACGCAGGAAGAACATATTAAGTTATTAGAAAAATTTATACACATAGTTAAAATTTCAGGAATAAGTTTAAGTAAGAAAAAGGCAGAAATTATGCAATCACAGATAGACTTTTTAGGAATTCAAATAGACAAAAATGGTATAAAAATGCAAATACATATAGTACATAAAATAATTAATTTAGATGAAAATATTGATACAAAAAAGAAATTACAATCCTTTTTAGGATTAGTAAATCAAGTACGAGACTATATACCTAAATTAGCAGAATATTTAAAACCATTACACAAAAAATTAAGAAAAGATGTAGAATATCACTTCGATAATAAAGATAAAGAAAATATAAAAAATATTAAAAATTTATGTAAAAAGTTACCTAAATTGTATTTTCCTGATGAAAATAAAATATTTAATTATATAGTTGAAACAGATTCAAGTAATCATAGTTATGGAGGAGTTTTAAAATATAGATATGAAAATGAAAAAATAGAACATCATTGTAGATATTATTCAGGATCATATACTGAACTACAAATTAAATGGGAAATTAATAGAAAAGAATTATTAGCATTGTATAAATGTTTATTAGCTTTCGAACCATATATTGTTTATAATAAATTTATTGTAAGAACAGATAACACTCAAGTAAAATGATGGATAACAAAGAAACTAGACGATTCAGTTACAACAAAAGAAATACGAAGATTGGTATTAAATATATTGAATTTTACATTTACAATTGAAGTAATTACAACTGACAAAAATATGGTTGCAGATTACCTATCAAGACAAAGGTATACAAACTGACCAAGAAAAAGATATGATGGAAGAAATACTAAAATCCATTACTACACTTTGTAATAAAGTGGACAGTATGGACAAAGAGATACAAAAGCTAAAGACTAATGAAGTTAATCTGAAGTCTAAAGCTAAAGATAGTAGTCAGCAGCATGACTATAAATATGCGGAGCTATGTCGTGAGGCAGACAGTAAACAGCCAGAGCTAAAAGGTGACGTTGAGAAACACCTAAAAACTCAAGTTATTAACAAATTAGCTATTGCAGGTACAAGTACAGAAAGGTACAAGTACAGAAAAAGTTATACAAAGAAATACAAACCTAAATAGCCTATTTTCCAAATCATTTATACCTAAATTCCAAACAGATATCCCAATACCTCAAACCTCTACATATGCAGCTAGTATTCAAAGTGACAAAAAGAGATATAATTATATAACCCAGTCATATATTGAAAATATATACAAGATCCAATCATTTTTGAATCTAAACCCAAGATCCACACAAACAAAAAATACCAATGAAAATTATATTACTCAAAAATTGCAAGGATATAACAAGTTAATTGCACAACCTAAAACTAGTGCAAATCTAGTTAAAACATGTTATAGTTATGGACTTTTAAGTACCGTATATACATTCGACGGTGAAGAAATTACAGGAATACCTGAACTATACAGAGCATTTAGTACATTCAAAAGAATTACAAAAGGGAATTTATTTTTTATTAAATTCTATACAGCACCAGCAGAAATATTACATGACGAAATAAAATCTCCAATTCAAGTCATCAAAATAGGATTGACAAAAGAAATGATTATACCAACAGAGATAGAAAAACAAGAAGAGATACAAAAAATTGATATACCTAGTTTTTATGCTAATAAAAGAATAATTGGCATATTAACTATCATACAAGAGTTAGCAAGCAACTATTTAAATGGAAATACTATATGGAGCTACTATGATAGAGATCAAGTAATGATATACGCAAATTCAAAGGAGTTACGAAAAACATACATGGATGAAGTACAAAAATGGATTTTATCCTTATTAAAACCAGAAGAACTACCAACTACAAGAGCTTTGAAGAAAAACTTTATTTCGGATGAATGATTAACAAGATATTGCAAATTAATTAGTCACAAATACCCTGATCATCACTGTTCAAAATGCAATGGTGAAGACAATATAATTCCAGATGTAAGTTTGGAATAGAAAGATATTGAAAAAGAAGATAAGATATTGAAGAAGAAGATAAGATCGACAAGATAAGATATGTCGGCCATACCTGGCCATTATTGTAAAGTTTGTTTGTCGTTTTCTGTTTGTCGGCCATATGTAAAAAAGTTAGGCCATTAGTATAAAGTAAAGTAGTTTAACGTTTTGTGTCGGCCAAATGTTTTTAGGCCAAGTGTAAAAGTTGTGTCGGCCATTATATTAGGCCAATAATGTAAGTTTGTGTATAAATAGAGGCTTCAGACCTCATAATAAAATATCAGCATTCCCACACATCTCTCTTCTCTCTCTAATCCGCTACCCCCCCAATTTTTAAGTTAGTTTAAACGCCTAGACCTAAATTAGAATCCACTTTTAAAAATCAAAACCCCTCTTCCAAATCGAATTCTCTCAAGACTCCATTGGAGCTTGAACCCAAATTGAAGCTAGCATTGAATATTTTCAGTGGTTTATCCAATAATATAATGGGATTTCAACTAGTAAAGTATAGTGATTTCATACTTGTTTTTTCTGTCCTACCTTGTTCAATGATGGTGCTTTGTTTGTTAAAGGTTGTGATCAGTGCCAAAGAATGGCATCATTTCAAGAAGGCATGAGATGCCTTTGAACAACATTCTGGAGGAGTACATATTCGATTTATGGGGGGGATAGAGTTCATGAGACTATTCCCATCGTCCAAAGGTAACCAATATATTCTAGTCGTAGTGGATTACGTGTCTATGTGGGTCGAAGATGTTGCACTGCAAACGAATGCTTCCAAACTGGTTGTGAAGTTCATCAGAAAACACATTTTCACAAGGTTTGGACAACCAAGGGCTATAATCAATGATGGAGGTACACATTTCATCAATAACTCCATTCATAATTTATTGGCTAAGTATGGGGTAAGGCATAAAGTGGCGATGGCATACCATCCCCAAACTAGTGGACAGGTTGAGGTGTAAAACAGAGAGATTAAGCAAATCCTTGAAAATACTGTAAATACCAAAAGAAAGGATTAGGCTGACAAGCTAGATGAGGATTTATGGGAATATAAGAGTCCTTACAAAACACTGATAAGGCTTTATACTTATCAAATGGTGTTTGGAAAAGCTTGTTACCTGCCGGCTGAGTTGGAACACATGGCGTATTGGGCAATAAACAAGCTGAATTTGGATGCCGAGTTAGCCCAAAGAAAAATGATAGCACAATTGCACAAACTAGAAGAGTTTAGGCTTCATGCTTATGAGAATGTGAAGGTATACAAAGATAAGACTAAAAGGTTGCATGATAAGCATATAGTGTCACGAACCTTCAAGCCTGGTCAACTAGTGTTGTTGTTCAATTCTAGGTTGAAGTTGTTCCCAGGAAAGCTCCATTTTAAACGGAGTGTTCAATTCGAGGTAGTTCGAATGACCCTACATGGTGCGGTTAAGTTAAAAGATAAGGGTGACATTTCCACATTCCTTGTAAATGAGCAAAGTGTTAAACAGTATGTTGGCAAGGATGTGGATTGCAAGGTCGAAGAACTCACACTGGATGATGAGTGAGGCATGAGATAGGTCGTGTCGCGACTTTAAATCAGGCGCTACACAGGAGGAAACTCGTGAACCAGCGTAATAGTGTAGGAACTTTTTGTTTTTATCTATAAAAAATAAATAAAGGAAAAGTACAAAAAATATGAGTCATCCCATGACCGAAATTAATGAGCTGGATGGGAGGCAACCCATCATGGATTATTTAATGAATTTTTAGTGCCGGGATACAGGACAAGATGCTGAAAAATAAATTCAAGGTAGTGAGTCTCGTGGTGGTTGCGCGTCGCGTGGCAGGTCCTCATTCCGCCTCGCTGAAGAAATTTGAGGCAGAGCACCTCGTGCAGCTCGCGCATCGCGTAGATGGGTTCACATCCTGCCTTGCCGTAGAAATTTTAGGTAGAACGCCGTGTGAAGCCTTCGCGTCACGCGATAAAGCCTAGGTTTGAATTCAACGGTAAATTATTTTTATGTCACAGAAAATATGTAGCTCGTGTCAGCTCCATTTCGTGAAGCAGGTTCATAATTGGGCTCAACTGAAATTCAAATTTCAGAGGAACTCGTGTACGTCACTCTTTGTGGGGACAAGTGTGAATTCAGGAAATTTCATTAAATGGAACGGGTTTAGCAATTTAAATTCAAATAACCCAACCCATCCCCTAAATACCCATATTAAAACCCTGATTTTCTCCCCTAATACACTATTTCTCTCTTCTTTCATCGCGTAACCCCCAACTTTTCTCCCCCAATTTCACAAATTTTTTCCTCCCCTTCGTGTCGCGCAGTTGGGGAGTTTGTTCAACTTGTGTTTTGTTGCTTTCACGTGTAGAACATGTATGTTTTCTTCTTATATTCATGGTGATTTGAGGTAGTGTTAAAAGGTAATTGGTGGTTAATAGAAGTCTGGTTGATTGTAAGAAACGTTATTGGTCGTTTGAAGTTAAAATTACTTAAACTTGAATGTGTTTCAAATTCTTGAGTAGAAAACATGGTGGTTGTTGTTGTGGGTGTATTGCTTTTATGATTAGGGTTAGTGGGGGTGTGAAGTCCTAAAATATTATGTTGCATTGTAAAGGTGATGTGAAATAGGGGTCTATATGCTTGTTGTTGGTGAATTCTTGAGTAGAGAACACAAGTGCATGGTTATTCTGTCTACAATTCTACCTGCGAGTTTTGATGTAGGATATAATGGTTAAGCAAGTAATGCATTTTAGATTTTCTTACTACGTTACGCTATACCTTTTGGGAATTCTGAGTATCAAAGTTATAGTACTATCAACTAAGTGTGGGGTGGTGTACGCACAACACCCATTTCTTGTTGATAAATAGTCACCCATGGGACTGAATTGTTACATCTTATGTAGGTAATTATCTATACCTCACAAAGTCCCGGAAAAGTTGTTGCTCAGGCTACCCTCAAAAAAAGGCAAAGGAGTAGGAATTTCCCCTAGCATCTCCAGCCCCTATAGGACAAAATAGACAATATGGGCAAAAGGTTGTGTCCAAAGAAGGGAAGAGTTGTTACAAGAAGCACATAGAGGATTCATACTTTTCTGATATGTGCATTGATCGGGATAGCGTAGCTCGTGAGTTCCCACAGATTTTATGGCGGATGAGAGAGCTTTGACTAGGGTTTGCATTTGAAGAGCCTGAAGAGTGCAATTTGAGCATGGTTCGTGAGCTCTATGCTAAGTGGGTTGCGGACAAGCAATGTCAATTTGTTATTGTTCGTGGTAGGAACGTGCCCATCACACAACCAACATAAATTATATATTAGGAACGACGGAGGACACATACCCACTGGTTTTAACCAGGCTGGATATCAGACCTTTTTGTACTGTAGTCCATGGATCGGTAGACCAAACATAGCAACAAAAGGTATTAGAAAACTCTCTCATATGTTCACATGCTCCGAGAGCTAGGGTTTGGTTACGATAGTGCTGAACTTCTTGTTTCCTGGTATGCACTATACGGACATTACACGTGACCGTGTGGGTCTTTTGTATTATTTGATGACATACACAGAACATAAAATTGGGGCCACCATAAAATCGGCTATGAGGAAGGCTCGGGTTCACAAGGGCCACATGTATGCATTTGGTGTACTCATTACAAATATTTGTCGTCGTGGAGGTGTTCTGGAGGAGAACCTGGATTACATGGCCCCCTTGTACCCAGTAGTTGTGAATATCATCCCAAAAAAAGGGCTTGATACTGACTTAGGGCCCCCTCTTACCACAGCGGAGCATCACCGACGAGATGAGTTAATCATGGAGCGGATGTATGGATTGGAGATGATGTGCCACATTACTGGTGGTCGACCATCTAATGTGGTCGAGATTCTGGAAATTAACTGACGCTATCCATTGAATGCACATGCTGAGGCGTTATTTGGTATTGGCCAATAGCTTATAGATCCGTTTGATGATGACAGTCCGACGGAGGAGGATAATTTGTGTACCGGCTCAGATGTAGACTCGGATTTTGAGGACGAGTTGAACCCTTCATAGGCAGGTGGCGGTGCCGAGGGCAATGATGCCATGGAGGATTGATCGGGGAGTTGTTTACCTTACCGTTTGAAGTGAATTAAAATTTTGATAGCACTGGGCAATGTTATTATATATGTGTCGGTGGGGTGAAACATTGTTTTTATGGTTGTTTTCGTTTTGAAGTTTTTTTTTTACTTTGGGTTCCTTTGTAGTGTTTGCGGTTCTTTAGCCAAGGATAGTTCCTTTGAACTGTACAATTTTTTTTTGAGTATGTAGTAGTCATAGATAGAGTCAAGGTGCCCAATGATAGATGGATGACGACTGTCTTAAGGGCAATTTTGTCATTTGAGTCTTAATCTGGGTTGTGCTGAAGCCATATTTCTATGTCAATCACATGTAAGAAAGAGCATAGTTGAATTTATATATGTATGCACTACAACTTTTTGTCATGCTATGGAAAGTTAAAACTTAAGCGTAAATAAACCTTCCGTGTAACATGATTGTGTGCTTAGTTTGATATTTCTGAATGCAACTTGTGCCATGATTTTTGAGCCATTTGGTAAAATCCAAAACATGATTTTGAGTCGAGAAGTTGCCCAAGTAGTTATTGAAGCGAAATATAGGTGTTATTGTGCGTAAAAAGATGATAGCAGACTTTGTTTGGAAATTGTTTAGATATTTAGCCTATTTAGTATCCCTATCTTAGCCTACTTGAGACTTTAACCTTAATTTATTTGGAACCCACAAAAGAAGAGGAATATTTTTCATTGATCCCATAATTTTGATCTTGATCCCTAATGCATTGTGTTAGGCTGAAAGAAAGAAATTTAGGAAACAATCATAGAGAAGGTGATGAAGCGTGGTTGGGGAGGTAAAGAAAAGAAAACAAAAAGGGAATTCCCCAGGAGGAATAAACTAAGTGAATAACTTGATGATATATATGCCTGAATCTCATAGAGATCTCTATGTCCAGGGTAGCATTATATATATAAAAAAGATACATGAATATATGTAGTAACATGAGGCGAAAGAATCCGAATGTGAAGGCATGTAGACTTGAAGAAGAACAGGCCAAATGAGATAGAAAATTTGTGATTGTGGGTAAAAGTTGAACATGGTGCAATAGGGAGAACAAGTCACTAGTATCATCTAAATGAATCTTCCTTGACCCTGTGACTACATTACAACACGAACAAGTCTTGTTTGATTTTGAGCGCACTACACTTCATTAGTAGAGATATACATAATGGGCAAGTTTATGGTTCTCAATGCATGCATGTGAAGTTGATTCTCGAGAGTAAGTCTTGTTTATGTTAAGTATTGAAACTATCTTCAACTTAAGAGTGTGTGCATGGATTAATTATTGGTGCGAGAGGCGCTCTTGTAGGAGGTAAAATGATAAGTAGTGGTACGCATGTCTGTTAATATTGTGGGTTGCAAAAAGTTGTCACAACATGTTCCTAATATATGCATATCATAAGATGAAATATGTTGAGCGAACCAGGCAGAATTGTGGGAATGAGGTGGAAGCACAATTAAGCCTGAAATTTAGGTCTAGGAGTAGTAAATAGTAGTTCGAGGATGAACAAAGCTTTAAGTGTGGGGTAGTGATCTATGGCATATTTGTATGCCCATAATGCTATGTATGCCCATATTTATGCCTAGTTTGGAGTTGTTAAGTTTATGTTTAAGAGTCGTAATGAGTCAATGCCGACATGACTAGTTGTGTAAGGAGGCTCTTTCGAAAAAATATGCACGTAAATGGGCAAAGGAAGAAATATGGAGATTTTAGACAAAAAACAAGGAATAAGAGAGGAAATGCTTCAAAGGCAGATGTATGTTGTCCTCGCATCGCGCAGATGGAAGTGAAGCATCAAGTCCAAAATAAATTTTAATGCAGAACTCATCATGAAGTGTCCGCTTCGCGTGACAGGGCTTCTGGTTTTGATCTGATATTTGATTATTGTCACACGTCGCGCGCCTGAAGCCTATATTGGGCACTTCGACTTTTAGTATAAATAGGGTTTTATGTTAGTTTTATAATGATTCTTTTTCTAATTTTTGAACATGAATACTAGGAGAATGATACTTTGAAGCTTTTAGGGTTCATTCTCTATCCCTTTGTCTTTCAATCTTCATTTAATGATTCATAAATATTGGAAGATTGATTGTATGATTATGAGTAGCCAAATAACCTAGTTCTAAGGCTATGGCTCCAGGATGAATGTAATCTTTTGAATTTGATGTGGAGTTTTATCATGGATTATCATATGACTCGTTCTTATGTTCTTGCTTTCAGTATTTCATGCTTGATCACCATAGAAATAAATCAATTGTTTGAATTGAACTCTAGAGAGGAATAAGAGGATAGAACACGGAGAATAAAGATCTTGTTTAACTCTAAATGGCTAGGGTTGATTAGTTCCTTGAATAGAGATATACTTAGAAACCTTTCTTGGATCCCCATACAAGAAGATATCTTAATGGTCTTTTTTTAGTCACAATATCTCCACTTAACGATGTAGTTAAGGTTTTATTGAATGTAGGCTATTCGAGGTCGAGAGACCATGATCATAAATATAACCCTCTATCCGGGTAAAAGATGTAGTCCTGTATCTTTCCCACATCATTGTTTAAACTTCAAGAATTGAATCATAATAGTTACACGTTAGTTTATATAGATTTAGTTAGTTAATAACCTTTACAAAATCTGGAAATTTCACTTGTGTTGAGTTGTGAGTTGGGGAAATCGATAAAGCCTAGTCTTGAGTCCATGTGGGTACGATACCCAACTCTTTTAAAAGGGCCACTTTATTACTTGTACGATTATGTGCACTTGCGTGTGCGATTTGAACGCAACTAGATACCCCCAAAATAAAAAAGACCTTATAAATTTCATCAATAAACCTTTGAGGATCCTCCTCCACTTTAAAGCCATGAAATTTTGAATGGTTTATTCTAAAAATATCTTGACCCTTAAAGAATTTGAATTCACATTAGGATTGTCCAGAGATACAACTTTCTATTTGCTTGAGCCTTTAGGACTCGAGATAACATTTGGATAGTAGACCTAAAATACGCATGGGTCACATTCTCAACCACGGGATCAACCAGCGCTTTGTTAACTTGAGGAGCTTAATTACTTTGAAGAGCTTCCTCATTCATAATGTCACCTTTAATACTTCTACAGTTAGCCCTTCGTGTATTCATATCTTTAATACACAAGAGAAGGATTAGGAGAGGGTCTTTTATAGAGTTACTCTAAGGCATGACTTAAGAGTAATGATAGAAGTGAAACTTCCAACATCTTATAGCCTCTCATTCACAAGTGTGGCATGCTTCACACCCATGAACAATACTCTACTAGATGTGGCTTATGAGACATCTTCCTAAAATCATTCTAAACCTTGTGCTTTTATTACCAAGTTTGTTACGACCCAAGGGTACACCCTAGATGTAACAAGGCACATAGAACCCAAAAAGGATCTATGTAATCCACTTAGCATATCATAAAATAAAACATAAGAACAATAAGAGTAAAAATTCTTTTCAAGTCCAAAATTTTCATAAACAAATGCGAATGTCTAGACTCGACTGAATTAGCAATCTATTATAATAATTGAGTAAAAATAGGGTCACATCCCTAAAATAACATAATCCAAAAGTGAAAATACAATAATGAAACTACAATGATAGTATCCATCCTCGAATCATGAGGACCCATTAAAAGGAAAGAAAAATAATCAATTCCAATCTCTAGACACAACGTGGACCACCTTGAGAATCGGACTCTACACTTGGGAAAATTTTGGAAAATATGAGTTAGTACAAAAATGCACTGTAACACTTCGAAAATCCAAGACGTGTCATAAAGCCTAGCATCGGTGTCATAAATTCTAGACACTGTTTTTAGGGTTATTTTAAGGAATATAGGTCATTTAGGAAGTTTAGAAACCAAAACGTCCAGGAACGTCCATGACATTCGGAAGTTGGTTCGAAGAGGTACTAGCGTGCCTTAACCTATTTGACTAGCTTTTAAGATCGAAAATTAATGAATTTGGTGAAAATGTGTGTGACACATGTTAGAGATGTTTCATTGTCGAAACTTCCGGGTACGACTCCCCAAGGTCCAACAAAGGGCCCTTGAGGAGGACCCTTGCAGGTTGAGGCAACACTGCTTGGGCAGTGTGCATCGACGGGGCAAATGACGGTTCATGTGTGGACTAACGGAGCTTTGATTCCACCGTCGTCCAAAACTTAGCCAACATGGGAAGGCCCTCGCCTTCACCAGTATCTGACCAAGAAGACGGTTGTATAGGACGGAGGGGGCCAACCGTCGACTCCCAGACGACCCGTCAACAGGGTTCCGTCTATGAGGGTCTTGATTTTCCTGCATATTTTAATTAGGTTCGTTTAATTAGTTAAGGGGTTAGGTGGTTAATTATGGGATTAATTAAGTTAGTTAACCTCCCATATAAAGTCCCCAACCCTATTAAACTAATTAGAATTCGTAAAATATTTCGTCTACCTTCTCTCTTCTTTCTCTCCCTATTGGAAGAGACCTTTGAAGACTAAGCTAATGAAGGGCTTTGGGGGATGGAAAGGGACGAATTCATCTTTAAATCCTTGTCAAAACGTTAAGGTAAGTGATCTTTTCACCTTTGAGACCTCTTTCCTTAAAGGGTTCATTCAAAGTATTTCCAAAACTTGAGTTTTCAAGTGGGTTTCATCTAATCTCGAAATTGAAGTTATGAATTGAGTTTTTAATGATTTATTTAGGTTATATTGAGTATATTTACATGTATTTTAACTTTATTATGATAATTGTTGATGGTTTGGTCTATGTTGAAGAACATGATCCTCAACCCCTAACCCTAGGTTGTGCTCTTGACCTATATTATATTGTGATCATTCAATTGACTTTGTTATTGATTAGATTACTATCCTATGGTTTTATTATGAATAAATTAAGATGAATTATGGGTCTATCATTCTAGTTCTTGAGATGTGATTGAGGTTATGAAGAATATTGTGAAATTGGCCTAAGTATCTTGTCTTAAACTATGATCTAGTGTTGAATTGTGTTATAGTGATGCAATTTGCCTTGTTCTTTTATTGGTTATCGTTGTGTGATGATGTTAATCCCCTAATTGGGTTGAGTTATGGGATGATGGTAAGACCTTGGTCATGAATTGTGAAGGAGACTTGGTAAGTTTTATGATCCCTATACTTTACTTAAATTTATGGTAAATTGTGATTAAGCCATGATGTTGTATTTGAGTTTTCCTTGATTAGGTTTGATATGGTGGTATGATGTTGAATTGAAATATCTTGACTATGGTTGTGAGATTGATTAATATAGAAAGTTATAAGTATGTGAATGATTACCAATGTGCCTTATTATGAATGAACATGTAAATGTGTTGACCTTACTTATATATATTGTGATGAGAGGATTATATTCATGCGATTCATGTTGAGATATGATGATGATGATCATACAATGTCTAGACCCTATGACCTAAACCAAGCTATGATTGATAAATAAAGATTAAAGACATTTCAATAAGGGATTTAGCTTACCACCGAGTGAACTAGACAATGGGAGGTGATGACTTTCCAATAGAAGAAGAGTTACCCTATAGTACTATATGTGATATTGACTCCCCTTTGAGGGAAACTCATTTCATTGATTCCCATGAGGTGAGGCCCCAATTACCAAGTGGAATGTAGAGGGAAATACCTATCTCTTAGTTATTGAACTATGTTGCCCCCATAAGAAGACTAGCTAGTGGATCCACCTAGAAAGCTACGTTTATGTTTTCTTTTATCTTGGCCGGTAGACAAGCTTCCATCGGTGTAAGGTTTTACAACACCGGATTCCACACTTTTTTCATGTGGTCTATGTAGGTTAAGGCGAGTGTTACCTAAACTAGAATGAAGTATTTATGTGTAAACTAACTAAAGTGACTTGAGGGGTTTGACATAGATTAGGTAGTGGTATGGGATTCTACCTATGCCTTGCACTAGTTTGCCTTGATAGGAGATTTAGAAGGTTAATATTATGTATGTATATGATGATAAATACCAATGATCTTATATGATAATTTTAATGCTTATGAATATGTAATTGGTCTTTATTGCTAAAGTATGAACCTTTGTGTACTTGGAAGCTATGTTATGTGAAGTGGGTTACTAATTATGGTTCTTATTAGGTTACTTGATTGAGTAAGGTTATGGGGATTTGCTTGATCATTTCACTTCTTGACTTTATGAGGATTTATTATTAGTTGTCTTGATTTTCTATTTACATGATGAACTCTTATTCATACTTGTGATGTTATTACTTGGTGATAGAGTTATATGAGATTATGGGTTCAAGTATGTTGATATGCATATAGTTTACTTTGACTTTTTGAACATGTGTAAATGATTGGTATGGTCTAGTTTTGATTGTGCATAAACCTTTAAAGAGGTAAGATGGCATGATTTAACTAAATGTCCCTTTTTAGCATGCTTTGTTGTTATATGTGCATATGGTCTCATACTTAGTACATGTGGCGTACTAACCTCATTTTCTCCCCTTTTCCCAAACATTTTAGGTTCCGGTCGTTGAAGGCTCATTTGAGACGACTTGAAGGAGGATTGGATATTCTCTACCATCAAAGTGGGTAGGTCCTCATTTCCCGAGGACGATGCCAATATCTAGCTACGGATTTGATTATTTCTTAAGACACTTATGTTTAATCTATCTTTCATTTGAGTACAATTTGTACAAGCCTATATGTGGCTTCTTGGTATTGATGTAGGGATATTCCCAAATCGATATGATCGTTTTAGATGGTTATGAGATGAGACGACTTGAGACTCTATTTTATGTTATATATATGTATCTGCAATAAAAGTAGAAGACTATGTAATCTTCATATACAAAGGGTCTATGTATACTCGATATAACTATATATATGTGTATGTAGAGGTCTACGTAAACCTCAATGTAGAAATATTTAAAAGTATTAAATTCTTCCGTATTTTTGACTCATGAATGCAATGATGAAAACTAAGGGGCTAGTATTAGTCTTCAAAGAGGACGACGACGCTGGTTACGTCTGGGGGGTAAACCCGGATGTGGCATGCACTAAGTATGATAGCCATCCATATAATAATAAACATATGCTAAAATGGACATTTTAGTTGAATGCATGCCATTTACTAGTTTAAAGCATCATTTTAGAGATAATGGAAAAGCATAAGCCAAAAGCATAATCAACTTATAGATCATCATATCATAATATGAACATACCATAAATTCCCTCAATACATACTTGTGTAATGCATGAATAAGATCTTGTAATTCCACACACACTAAATAAAGCTTCTTGAGTAACTATTGTTCAAATTTTATATTATTTTTCATACTATCATTAACGGAGATTAACCTTAGATTAATTGACATAGACCATGTGAGAAGACCATGGAATCCGATGTCTACCTTATGAGTCCTAGATTTGGACTCATTTAGGGATTGATTTGGATAGATTTTGTGTCCTCAAATGCTTATTTTGTCCCAATAACTTATGTCAAATCCTTGATTTCTAGGTATTGGATTGAGGAAAAATGCATAGACACTAATTTACAAGATGGAGCGAATCCAGCTTAAAGAACGAAGAAATGAAGGCCTTGTAATTGCCAAGCCCCTTTAACGAGTCATTAAATGTCCATTACCTTGCCTAATGTTCCAGTGTGCCAATCCTGAAGGGGAAAACCAATTTTTCAAGAGAATAGAGCAGTTGGCGAGTGGTTCTACGATTTAGTGTTGGATCTCCCAAAGTTACAAAACACGAGGATGTTGAAGGCAATAAACTTAAAAGCGATGAAATAAGCTAATGGGTGGTTCACCGAGTTGATCAGCGAGACCGAATTATTGCACTGAATGGTCCATCTCAACATATTTTTGGCGACTATAAATACATTTTTGAACATATAATTTGGAAGATTTTATCTATATCAAGTATCTTAATTTTGAATGTTGAGTATTCTAAAATTAGAGAAAGAATTCCTTAGCTTTGAAGAATTGACGTTTTCCATTTTTGAGAAATTGGAAGCGGGTAATTTAGATTCTTCAATTTATATATTTGTAAAGAGAAGATTAATCTAACCAAGTTGAGGGAAACTCAGTTCGATAACAATTTTATCTTTTAATGATGTTTAGCTAAAACACCAATTCTTGGGGTGTGATTACGTGATTATGGGATAATTTAGCTTATAAGTATTGCTAATTGTTAGTTTAAATGCTTCTTAGAAGTGATTTCAATCAATAATTGTGGTATAATTTAAAGAATTGTTGTTGCAAATGTAGTTCTACCTAAGTGTTTTTGAATTGCGAGAGAGAGGTTTTAAAACAAAGATTATTGATTGATAGTCTGTGGTTATTTGGTTGTCATGGGTTCAGCTTAAGAGAGTGTATCCTAAACCGTTTTCCACCCATTAAACTCAAGAGAGTTAATGGACTAAGGTGTAGGTTGTTCTTATTTGCATGATTGTCGATGTTCGATAGAAATCGACATGATTTTGGCTATATTGTTTGAGAGAAAGTTTATTATACCCTCTAAAACTAATATTAAGCTATTTCCTAATAGTTCCAATTATCCAGTTGTCTATATTAGCCTATAACAAATCACATCTAAGAACTCGTCTCATTATAGTTATTTTTGTGCTATTCGCTGTTGTTGTAGTTGATAATTTAAAACGAAAACCCCTTTATTTGACATTCGTGTCACCCCTTGATTTTAATTATGTCTTTATTCAATAATTATTATTCCCATGGATGATTTAAACATGCTCACACATTATTCTTGAATCTTAAACACGTACAACTCCATGTGGGGTTCGATCCCAACTAATTTTGTTGGGTTATATGTTGATTAACGACCGTTGACTTTTAGAATTAAATTAAGTGTATTTGATAGCGTTATTCAGCAAAAATGGTGCCACTGCCGGGGATTGGTGTTAGTTCAGATTCTTTGGTTAAGTTAAATCTTGTTATTGTTAGCTATAGTTGAACCTACTTATTATTAGTTTTGGTTTGTGTTGTTTTTTTAAGAAGAGAAAATGAGCGTGAACAGAAGCAATGGTAGTAAAGTAGGCCACCAAGATGACTTTGACAATATCAACGATTTCAACGAACCGAATGCTAATGACCAACATCTAATTGGTGAAATTGGTGTCATTCGCTTACCACCGGCGGAAGGGAATGCGGTGTTCCACATTACAAGCACCATGTTGCAAATCTTGCATTTGAAAGGGTTGTTTGGTGGGATAGCTCATGAGGATCTCCATGAGATTATGATAAATTTTGTTTATGCTTGCGGGTCATTCTCTTTAAAGAATATATGCAGAGTGTCTATCCGGTGGAGGTAATTCTTATTTTCTCTTATGAGGGAAGTGTGTAAGTGGTTGGTTGAATTTCCACGAGATTCCGTAACTTCTTTGGAAGAACTTGTCACCGTATTTCAAGTGCAATTTTTCCCTCCTTCAAAGATGATGACTCTTTGGGACATCATTCAAAGGTTAAATAATTTGGAGGGTCATTCAATTCATGAGACTTGACTATGATTCAAGAAGTTGGTGCTGCAACGCCCAATGTTTGCCCGAGAAAGTCTTGATGCAATATTTTTACCGAAGCATTGATTCAGTGAAGAAGGGTGTTGATCATCAACTTTTGTCCAGGAGTTTTGAGCAACAACATTACATTACAGCAACATAGCTTTATGATGGTATGGCCACTATTAATCATGCTTGGTACACCCGTGAAGATTAATTCTCCCCTACCACGTTTTAATTGACAAAAGAGTAGCTTGAAAAAGACAAAGAGAGGGATCAGATCATTGCAAACATAATGACACAACTTGACTTTTTGCCCAAAAATTTCATCGGACCTGGTGTTACAAGTGTCAATGTTGTACAGTTTGGGTGTGTAAACCCTGATGAGGCCAAATTTTAAGCGTTGTATAATGAAGAGGTGATTTTCCTACCCAACTGTCAGGACCGGAGTCTAGACCCAGACGATACCGGCGTCGTTAACCTCTCAGAGGTTGCAGACAAGCCTACTTACGTCATTCTTACTTTACATAGGTTAATTTTAGCGGAAAATTTGAAACGTTGTGTTTACTAACATACTTATAAAAATATTCTCATTAATACGTAATTGTTCACCATCAACCATCTAACATTAAGAGATAAGCAACTGAAATAAATAGTTCAATTCTTATTAACTGTATAATTGCCAAAATGGCACCAATACATAGTCTGAATAAAAACAGGAAAGAAACGCTAGTGGAACATGCTCCACCAGCTCAACTCTAAATCTAAGCTAGAATATAAAACAGTAGCATCCTCGAAAGCATGAGGACCTACCAACTCCGGAAGAATGCTGGACGTCCGGATAACTGCAGCGATGATCCTGTAGCTCTACCGTCCACCTGTGCCTGCACCTAAAATAGTAGAGTTGGTATAGGGTTAGTACACACTTGTACTAAATATGGGTATATTCAAGCACACACCAAGGACATGCATGAGAAATAATAGCTCTTTCCTAACAACATGATTTTTGGAATTCAAGTCAGTGGACTTGCCAAATTGAGATTTGGAAAGTTTCCTAATTTGGATTAGGAAAGTAAATGATCTTTACAAATTTGGATTAGGAAAGTCAGTGAGCTTTCCAGATTTGGAATAGGAAAGTTATGCCATGAGAATAACATACATCATCATACTTTTCACATTTTCACACAGCACATAACATTTACACATAGCACATATCATATAGCATACAGTACATTTTGCATGTAGCACATAACTTCGTTCATATCATTCATTCATATGCCATGAGACCTTGGAATCATGGACTTGACATTAAGACATCCCAGAAATGAGGGCTCAACATATGGGACCTCTACTGGGAGCCTTCGTTAGCAAACACAGAGTCTGCTTCATTCATTCATACGTACTTCATTTCTTTTCATTCATAGTCCAGTGAATTCACCGGTTATACTTAGGATGCAGTTTAACACTTTCATTAGGTTCGTTGTGCAATGACCTAATGTCATTACTTGAGTCTAACTCACCTTTGATTATCCTATCCTAACACCTTTGGTATCGTTCATTTCATTATGTACATCATTTGAGGTTGGCCTCATTCATTCATTGGGATCTTTAACTTTAACCGACATAGATCATGTGAGCATCATGAAAACCAGTGTCTCACCCACACCGAAAAGAGGTGGAATCACCGGCCAAAGTGATCCAATAACATGATAGCGTACATGGGAATTTAACCCCGCCAGATCCATATATTGGCAGTATCGGAATGAAGACTAGGAGATATAAGGAGACCCATACCCGGCAAGCCGGACAGTCTCATCTCATGAGAGTTACGTGAACCTCCGTCCTTCTCGAAAGAAGGCATCACCGCTCATAGCTAGCCTATCGGTGCTCAGTATAAAGTTCCATTTCATTCATCTCATACGTCATGGAAGCTGGCTTCTAGTATGAGGACATCATAGCTCATTAGATGATTTCTCATCTCATCATTAGTATTAAGTGTGTTAAGCTCAATACCTTCATTAGAGTGTTCATAGAGACTGGTCTCTTCATTATCTTACACTCTCATAGGTGAGTACGTATTAGTAACATTTATTTAGGCTCAGTTGAGATTACTCTCGTCATTTACATTAGCCTTATATCATGTTGTCGCCACATTCATTATCATTAGCACCTTTGCTTTTCATAATTACTCACCTCTTATTACGTGAACGTTCATTTCATCATATGCCAATGCACTTGGCCATTTAGTGTATCTTACACTCATACTTAACCCTTCTATGGTTCATTATTTCATTACATACTTCTTAGATTCACTTACTTTGAAAGTATGTTAGACTTATGTGTCTATACATACAAGCCATGAGGCTTCATTCATAATTCATTAAGTGACTCATACATTCCTAAGATTATGTAGTACAAGACTTATGTATCTTGTATATATGCCAAGACCTTGATTTCGATCTAAGTAGGTGGCATTAATCTTGGATAATTTGTTCACGTATGACTTATGTATCAAACGGATGTTTGGGCAAGGGAACCCAAGTCTTGAATCAATTGGATATCATTTATATTTTTCATTGGTTTTATTCTAATATTCATAACACTATGACTCTAATTTAAATCACAAAATTAATGTTGTAGGATTAATTTTCTCCTTAGTAATATTCATAAGTTGGCCGAAGGGTTGGGGGTTCGAACCCCCACAACCCCTTTTTTTTTTTAAAAAAAATTTTGTTAGCCTCTCTTTGTCCACTCTCGCCTAAACCAAGAGGTTGTGGGATCAAATCCCCACAGCCTCTTTTATTTTTTTGACATTGAAATCGCCTAAGTAGGGAGGTTGTGGGTTCGAACCCCCACAACCTCCTTACCTTTAATTTAATTTTTGCTAGGGGCTGTGAGGTGGTGGGTTCGAACCCCCACAGCTCCATATATATATTTTTTTAATTTTTTTGCTAAGTTGAGGGCATTGACAGTGAGGTCGTGGGATCGAACCCCCACAGCCTCACTTATTTTAATACTCAATTTCGCCCCCTCTATTTCCAGCCTTGAGGTCGTGGGTTCGATTCCCACGCCTCACATCTTTTTATTTTCTTTATTATTCCTCTTCCTTTCTTCCCAAGAGTCGTGTGTTCGATTCCCCCCAGCCCCATTTCCCTTATTATTTCATTGCGTGGGCAGCAGCTAAGGGGTTCGAATCCCCTTCGCTCCATTACATTTTTTTTAAAAAAAATTTCAGCCTCTTGGTCATGTGAGGTCTTGGGTTCGATTCCCCTTGACCTCAACTACTTTAATCCCTTTTAAAACTTTTCCAAAATTTCCAGAATCTGCCCAAAACCAACATCAACAAGCTGGAAATTTTGATTACCTTTTTGCAGCCTATTTTCTCCACTCTTTAACGTTAAATGTTCATGCATTTGGAGAAGTTTTGAGTGAGTCCTTTAGGTGCATTTTCATGGATATATTTGGCCAAGAGTTTATCATTAAATTCAGCCACATTACACTTAAATGAACATCATCATTTACATAAGTTTGTGTACATAGAATAACAACCATAACATTATATTTTAGGACCTTAACCCGAGAGTTATAGGTCACAACCAACATTGCACACACATACACATATTTTCGGCAAACAAAGCTTGTCATTCATATGATTCCAAATACATGTTCATGAACATATTCATCACGAAAACACATTGCAATACCTAATCTCTACCAGCAAACATATCAACCTATGATTTGATGGGAGCTAATGACAGGGACATGCAACGGGGAACAACTTAGTTTCGGATTAAAATCGTCTGAGTCCTAAGGGTCTCTTGGGAAAGGGACCAAGAGTAAGAAGACCCATACCTTTATTTTTTTCTTGTTCAACCACGAAATTGCTGCCAAAATCCTCTCCAAAATCAGTCCAAGTTCAACACTTCAACAACAATCGACGGAAGACTCCTCCCTTTGCTTAAAGTGATGGATTTATGTTGTTTTCTTAGATTTTTGGTATGAGTTCTTCAAGTGTGAAGAACTTCAATATAGTTTCTATTTTTGAACTTGTTTAGGAAGAGAGAAATGTGAGAGTGAATGGTGAAACGTGAGAGAGAGAGATCGTGAGAGAGAGTGGCTTCAAGTTAGGAGTTTTGGTTTGGCAATTAGTCAAACTAGGACTCCTTGCTAAACTATTAAATAAAATCTGATTTTTCTTTTTCTTAAATTAGATAATATTTATTATTTAATTTAATTAATTTATCCAATCAAATAAAAGCAAGATAAAGCATTGCTTCTAGTGGGGCTCGAACCCGAGTGACTCCCCATTTGCGAAAATGGGTCACTTGGGTCGCCCCAACCCGAATTTCTTTATTTAATTAAATTAATTAATTAAATAATTAATTCCTCAGGGTAATTACAATATTACCCTTGGCCTGGAAAAGACCATTTTACCCTTGGACCCTCAAAACTTGAAATTTCTTCTTTTAAGTCCAGTAAAAACTCTTTCGATTAAATCTTCATTTTCGTGAGCCTCACATGGTTGGTTCCAACCTTTCCAACCTCAATTAACTTCCCAAGTTAGTTGGCTTGGTCGTAGTAAGGGTTCTGAGGTCTGGTTCTACGCGTATCAATCCGTGTGGACTTTGGTCTAATCGCAAGCATTCTTGAAAAAACTAAGTCTTGATCCTATTCATTTTTAGGGTTGTTACATTATCCCCCCCCCTTAGGAACATTCGTCCCCGAATGACACTACTACTTCACGTTGTAATTCCAGTCAGATCATAATAAAAGCACTCTACACAGTCAATCAATAGCAACAAAATACGGGGCGATAAGGAACATAGGTTTAAGAGCATAAAATCTAACCTCAAGAGCTGAACAGGTGAGGGTAGAGGGCCCTCATGTCGGCCTCAGCTTCCCACGTAGCACCCTCAACAAGATGATTTATCCACAATACTTTCAGTGTGGCAATCTCCTTGTTCCTCAGCCGCTTGACCTGTCTGTCTAAGATCTCAACAAGTACCTCCTCATAAGACAAGTCTTCATCAACCCCCAAACCTTCAATAGGTAAGATTGGTGTTGGATCACCTAGGCACTTCTTCAACATAGATACATGAAAGACTGGATGGACAGAAGCTAACTCTGCGGGCAATGCCAACTCATAGGCCACCTCACCCACACGCTGTAGGATCTCATATGTCCCAACATATCTCGGACTCAGCTTCCCTTTCCTACTAAATCTCATCACCCCTTTCATAGGTGATATTTTCAAGTAAACCTGGTCACCAACATCAAACTCTAAGGGCCGTTTTCTGTTATCAGCATATGACTTCTGCCGACTGTACGCAGTAGTCAACCTGTCCCTAATCATTCTGACCTTCTCTAAGCCATTATGAATGATCTCCGGTCCCAAAATGGATGACTCTCCAACCTCGAACCACCCAACTGGAGATCTACACCTCCTACCATACAGTGCCTCAAACGGTGCAATCCCAATACTGGAGTGATAGCTATTATTATACGAGAACTCTATCAAAGGCAGATGGTCATCCCATTTACCTCTGAAGTCAATCACCCACGCCCTCAACATATCCTCCAATGTCTGTATGGTGCGCTCTGTCTGCCCATCAGTCTGAGGGTGAAAGGTAGTGCTAAGCTTCACCTGCGTGCCCAAGCTCTTCTGGAAAGATCTCCAGAAATGCGAAGTAAACTGAGCTCCTCTGTCTGAAATAATAGACAAGGGAATCCCATGCCATCTCACAATCTCATCAATGTAGAGCCTCGCATAATCCTCGGCTCTGTAAGTAGACTTTGCAGGGATAAAGTGGGCAGACTTAGTCAATCTGTCCACAATAACCCATATAGAGTCATGCTGCCTCCTAGTCCTCGGAAGCCCAACCACGAAGTCCATATTAATGGCCTCCCATTTCCAAGTCGGAACCTCAATAATCTGCGTCAAACCACTAGGCTTAAGATGCTCTGCCTTAACCTGCTGACAATTAGGACACTTGGCCACATATTCTGCAATGTCCTTCTTCATGCCATCCCACCAATAAATCTGCTTGAGATCATGATACATCTTGGTGGAACCTGGATGTATAGAATATCTGGAACCATGGGCCTCTGCAAAAATCCTGGTCCGCAAATCATCCACATCTGGCACACACAGCCTGTCTTGATACCTAAGTATGCCATCACCTCCCAAAGCGAAAGACTCATTCATCTTCATCAGCACTGAGTCCTTCAGCTCCATCAACACGGGATCTAGATGCTGACCCTGCTTGACTTCAAGTACTAAGGATGATTCAGAACTAGGATGAACTTAAACATCCCCACTAGTGGAGTCAACCAAATGCACACCCAGTCTGGCCAGCCTGTGTACATCTTTGACCAGCTCCTTCTTCTCATCCTCAATGTGAGCTGTACTTCCCATGCTCATCCTGCTCAAAGCATCAACTACAACATTAGCCTTACCTGGATGATAGTGCACATTCATTTCATAATCCTTCAACAGCTCCAACCATCTCCGCTGACGTAGATTCAACTTCCCCTGTGTGAACACGTACTGGAGACTTTTATGGTCTATGAACACATCTACATGCACTCCATACAGATAATGCCTCCACAGCTTCAGTGCAAATACCACAGCTGCCAACTCCAGGTCATGAGTGGGATAATTCTTCTCATGAACCTTGAGTGTCTATGCATAGGATATCACCTTACCAACCTGCATAAGAACACGAACCCAAACCAACCCTAGATGCATCACAATGAACAGTGTAATTCTCACCACACTTAGGCAAAGTAAGCACCGGGGCTGAAGTGAGTCTGTCCTTGAGCTCCTGGAAACTCTCTCACAAGTCTCCGTCCATTCAAACTTGGCTTTCTTCTTAGTCAAAGTTGTCAATGGGGCAAATGGAAGAAAACCCTCCACAAACCTGCGGTAGTAACCAGCCAATCCCAAAAAGCTACGGATGTCAGTAGGAGTAAGAGGTTTGGCCAGTTCTTCACGGCCTCAGCCTTCCTGGGATCCACCTCCACGCCCTGATCGGACACAACATGACCCAGGAAGGTCACTGATCTCAGCCAGAATTCACATTTGCTGAATTTGGCATACAACTGATGCTGTCTAAGTACCTGCAAGGTTAGTCTCAATATGTTCATGCCTTCCTTGGTATTAGAGTAGATGAGAATGTCATCAATGAATACTATGACGAAAGAGTCAAGGTATTCACGGAAACCCTGTTCATGAGGTCCATAAATGAAGCTGGTGCATTCGTGAGACAAATGACATGACTAAAAACTCATAGTGACCATAGCGGGTACGAAAGGCTGTGTTTGGGATATCTCCATCCCTCACCCTAAGCTGATGATACCCTGAACGAAGATCAATCTTAGAGAAGAAACTAGAACCTTGGAGTTGATCAANCCTTCATTAGAGTGTTCATAGAGACTGGTCTCTTCATTATCTTACACTCTCATAGGTGAGTACGTATTAGTAACATTTATTAAGGCTCAGTTGAGATTACTCTCGTCATTTACATTAGCCTTATATCATGTTGTCACCACATTCATTATCATTAGCACCTTTGCTTTTCATAATTACTCACCACTTATTACGTGAACGTTCATTTCATCATATGCCAATGCACTTGGCTATTTAGTGTATCTTACACTCATACTTAACCCTTCTAGGGTTCATTATTTCATTATATACTTCTTAGATTCACTTATTTTGAACGTATGTTAGACTTGTGTGTCTATACATACAAGTCATGAGGCTTCATTCATAATTCATTAAGTGACTCATACATTCCTAAGATTATGTAGTACAAGACTTATGTATCTTGTATATATGTAAAGACCTTGATTTCGATCTAAGTAAGTGGCATTAATCTTGGATAATTTGTTCACGTATGACTTATGTATCAAACGGAAGTTTGGAAAAGGGAACCCAAGTCTTGAATCGATTGGATATCATTTATATTTTTCATTGGTTTTATTCTAATATTTATAACACTATGACTCTAATTTAAATCACAATATTAACATTGTAGGATTAATTTTCTCTTAGTAATATTCATAAGTTGGCCGAAGGGTTGGGGGTTCGAACCCCCACAACCCCTTTTTTTTTTTAAATTTTGTTAGCCTCTCTTTCTCCACTCTCGCCTAAACCAAGAGGTTGTGGGATCAAATCCCCACAACCCCTTTTATTTTTTTGACATTAAAATTGACTAAGTAGGGAGGTTGTGGGTTCGAACCCCCACAGTCTCCTTACCTTTAATTTAATTTTCGCTAGGGGTTGTGAGGTGGTGGGTTCGAACCCCCACAACCCCATATATAATTTTTTTATTTTTTTCGCTAAGTTGAGGGTATTGACAGTGAGGTCGTGGGATCGAACCCCCACAGCCTCACTTGTTTTAATACTCATTTTCACCCCCTCTATTTCCAGCCTTGAGGTCGTGGGTTCGATTCCCACGCCTCACATCTTTTTATTTTCTTTATTCTTCCTCTTCCTTTCTTCCCAAGAGTCGTGTGTTCGATTCCCCCCAGCCCCATTTCCCTTATTATTTCATTGCGTGGGCAGCAGCTAAGGGGTTCGTATCCCCTTAGCTCCATTATATTTTTTTTTATAAAAAATTCAGCCTCTTGGTCATGTGAGGTATTGGGTTCGATTCCCCTTGACCTCACCTACTTTAATGCCTTTTAAAACTCTTCCAAAATTTCCAGAATCAGCCCAAAACCAACATTAACAAGCTGGAAATTTTGATTACCTTTTTGCAGCCTATTTTCTCCACTCTTTAACGTTAAATGTTCATGCATTTGGAGAAGTTTTTAGTGAGTCCTTTAGGTGCATTTTCATGGATATATTTGGCCAAGAGTTTATCATTAAATTCAGCCACATTACACTTAAATGAACATCATCATTTACATAAGTTTGTGTACATAGAATAACAACCATAACATTACATTTTAGGACCTTAACCCGAGAGTTATAGGTCACAACCAACATTGCACACACATACACATATTTTCGGCAAACAAAGCTTGTCATTCATATGATTCCAAATACATGTTCATGAACATATTCATCACGAAAACACATTGCAATACCTAATCTCTACCAGCAAACATACCAACCTATGATTTGATGGGAGCTAATGACAGGGACATGCAACGGGGAACAACTTAGTTTCGGATTAAAATCGTCTGAGTCCTAAGGGTCTCTTGGGAAAGGGACCAAGAGTAAGAAGACCCATACCTTTATTTTTTTCTTGTTCAACCACGAAATTGCTGCCCAAATCCTCTCCAAAATCAGTCCAAGTTCAACACTTCAACACCAATCGACGGAAGACTCCTCCCCTTTGCTTAAAGTGATGGATTTATGTTGTTTTCTTAGATTTTTGGTATGAGTTCTTCAAGTGTGAAGAACTTCAATATATTTTCTGTTTTTGAACTTGTTTAGGTAGAGAGAAACGTGAGAGTGAATGGTGAAACGTGAGAGAGAGAGATCGTGAGAGAGAGTGGCTTCAAGTTAGGAGTTTTGGTTTGGAAATTAGTCAAACTAGGACTCCTTGCTAAACTATTAAATAAAATCTGATTTTTCTTTTTCTTAAATTAGATAATATTTATTATTTAATTTAATTAATTTATCCAATCAAATAAAAGCAAGATAAATCATTGCTTCTAGTGGGGCTCGAACCCGAGTGACTACCCATTTGCGAAAATGGGTCACTTGGGTCGCCCCAACCCGAATTTCTTTATTTAATTAAATTAATTAATTAAATAATTAATTCCTCAGGGTAATTACAATATTACCCTTGGCCTGGAAAAGTCCATTTTACCCTTGGACCCTCAAAACTTGAAATTTCTTCTTTTAAGTCCGGTAAAAACTCTTTCGATTAAATCTTCATTTTCGTGATCCTCACATGGTTGGTTCCAACCTTTCCAAGATCAATTAACTTCCCAAGTTATTTGGATTGGTCGTAGTAAGGGTTCTGAGGTCTGGTTGTACGCGTATCAATCCGTGTGGACCTTGGTCTAATCGCAAGAATTCTTGAAAAACTAAGTCTTGATACTATTCATTTTTAGGGTTGTTACACCAACCAAGTAAGTGGTTATCGTGAAAACTACCCAAGGAAGGGTGGTAACCAAGGTTAGAACAGGGAGGAATGATAGAGAGATCCTGATAGAAAGTGGAGGGATCGTAACCCCACTTTGAAAGAAAGAGATGAGGAGAAGGACATGAACATTCCTCCCCATGATCTTCCAAAGCCAAAGTATTCCGAGGGTACTTTGTCTAAGGATATGTTGTTTTTTCTTATGAATAAGGTTGAGAGGTCAAACATTCTTTTTAAGGAAATGAAGAAAGATGTGTCGACCCTTATCCAGACAGTTACTTCTCATTTCGTCTCTATCAAACTATTGGAGATATAAATGGGTCAGATTTCGTCTCATTTAGACCGGAGACAACAAGGGGGTTTCCTAGTGACACTTTGGCCAGCTCCAAAAATGATGTTTGAATGAGGATTTGTGTCGTTCCATGTCATTAAATAAGGTATTATTTTGGAATCAATCCAACATTTATTTTATTTCTTTATAGTTTGTAAGAAATAATCGTGTGTGGATTGTGTAGGTTAACGTGTGGAATGTGTTTGAAAAGTGAAGATTGGCAAGCTGAAATTCCAGTCAGCGAGCCCGACTTGGACTGACGTTTGACTCTAGGAATTTTGAAATTGGAATATGTAAAACTCGGCGATCCCAGGAGCAGTGAGATCATGATTTTGTTCTCCATTTGGAAACCCCACATTGACTGGAGGTCCGGTAAAACTTTGTGAGATAAGTGACAACTTGGTGTTTTGCCGAATGGGTCGGCGAGCAACACTTATGTCGCCGAATGGGCGAGAACTGGATGGTTTTAAAGTCTAAAATTTCAAAATTTCATATACCCTCAGTTTTTAATTTCCAAACTCACACCCTTATTATATATTCCTATATTCTTGCATTTTTATCTCGTAATATTCTTCGATTGCGTGTTTAGAGTTTGATTCTTCGCCCCCTAGCTTTACAACATATATATTCGGCTTCTAAGGTTGGTTTTCTGAACCCCAAACTTATTTTTTGAGATTTTAATCATTTGTAATTGATTTTATCTTAGTGATGTGTTCGGACTCTCTAATTTCATTGTTTTTGCGCTTTTGTGCGTATTTTTATTTGGAAATATTTCCTAGAATGAATAATTGTTGGCTTTCCAAAGTTTTCGTTCTTAATATTTATCAAATCCTTTTGGTTTGTGTTTTTTGTTGTTGGGTTTAGACGATTGAAGTCTAAGTATCCTATATTTGTGCCAAATGATTCATTTTTTCGATGATGGAGCGTTAGACATTATTTTAAGGGAAAAAGTCATCAAATGTCCAAATATTACCAAATCAAGAGAAGTATGAGTATCCCGGGGGCATGATATAATTGGTGTAGGTATAATTTAATGATTGCATGTTATGATTTTGTTTTCGGGGGATGCGGAGTAGATTTAGGAAAATGGGGTTAAAGTAGGTACATAGGGCAGTTTAGCAAGCTGATTAGAGCTCACAAAACAACTCGGCGGTTCACCGAATCCCCCTTGATAGCCTTTGATTTCATGCTAAACATTTAGTTTGGGTTCTATAATTTTCGGTGAAAATCCTAAGTTCACCGAGTGAACTCCACAACTCCCCAAAAATCCTTATTGATCGCCTTTTTCTGGCCCCTAATTCCTAAAATGCATTGTGATTTTTGACGAGCTGGTCCTTACTCACCTAGTGATATCGTCAATTCGGCAAAAGTCCCCTCCATCGTTGATAAATACCAGTTATTCTAAAAATATTTTAAGCCAATCCTATCGATGAGCCCGAGATTGCTCTCACAAGAGATTTAATCACTCACCAACCGGTTCGGCGAGTCTGCCTACAACTAATTTTCTGCAACTTTTTTCGAACTATTTCTTACACTTTTTGTTGTTTTCCAATATGGCAAGAACCAACGTTGACATGCCACCCTGGAAGAGAGAACGGGGAAATGTGATTAAATAAGGGGGAGTCAATCCTCCTAAAAAGGGACGAATAGAACCTCCTAAGAGAGTCGTGGGCAAAGTGAAGAGGCCATCATATATGAGGTTTTGGGGCACAACTCTAGTAGAGAGGGAGAAGACTTTAACTCGTAAGTTGTACTATCTGAGTCGGAGTATGACCATCCCTTAAAGTCAAGGCGAGTAGAGATGTGCGAAAGTGTCACAACCGGGGAGCACCCCCTAGACGTAACCGGCATCGTCGTCCTCGGAGAGGACTTGGACAAGCCCTTAGCATTCGTCATAACATGTCATAGGTCAAAAATACAAAAACATAAAAACTTTTACATAGTGAGGTATACATAGACCTCTCACATATTATGTATGGAGTTTACATAGACTCCTTGCTTAGTGAAGATTACATAGGCTTCTCATTTTTGGTCAACATAATCAATACATAAGAATTAGTCTAATACTTCGTCTAACATTAAACCATCGAAAGTGAAACACAATAACTAAGCATAGACCTTATACAACTTCATATCGCCTAATAGGGCTTATGATAAATATCTTCAAGAATAGAGAAGAAATGAATGTCTTTATATAATAGTAATACTACTAAGGTACAATAAAGGGCACCGTCCTCGAACTTGAGGACCTACCAAAAACTTGGGAAAATTCCATGTCTTCTTGCAAAGAGACCTTCATAATTCAATAGCCTAAACCTACATTGTTTGGGAAAAGGGAAAGAATATGTGTTAGTATAACAACATCTACTAAGTATGGAAACTTATGCAAGTAAAACCGTCGAAATCGTTCTTAAAAAGACATCTAATTTACATACATGCTAAGTTACTTCCAAAATCCTTTCTGCACAATTAAGAACACATTCAAGCCAATGATCACATATTCACTTAACACAAGTCCATATTCAACACACGACCAACATCATCATAAAGTCTAGTCAACATGGATATTATCAACATAAGGTAATATCATCAAGAATAACTTCAACATAAAGCTATCAGAATAATACATGTACATGAGTTCATATCATTACAACATATAAGTCCCTTACTCACAACCCCTTCCCAAGCCTACAAGTGCAATGCTTATGTAAAGCGCCACAACCCAACATAATCAAGTAAACCAAGTATAGGATCATAAGCAATGTCTACATTTCATATCTCTTCATATCATGCATATTCATAATCATGTATATCAACTTTGACCAATAGCATGTTCATCAATGAAACTAACATCATATAGGATCATTAACATGGAAAATTACCATATACATTTCATTCTTTTCATAAGTACAAAAGAACAACCTCCTAGGACTTCCTTCAAGGTCAACTTGTGCTATGTATAAGTCGAGTCCCATACCCCTACCTACACTAAGTCGAACCCCTTAAGTCGCCCTAGTTAGTGTTCAATTTATTACTTTCATTTTTACTTTCGAGAACAATCATCTTATCCGACAATAGACCATGTGAGCTAACCATGGAATACGGTGTCATGAAACCATACACGAAAGAAGGTGGTCTATTTTCCAAGGTAGAAGAAAAATATGAACATAGCGTTCTAGGTGGATCCACTAGCTAGTATTCCTATGGGGGAACATAGTTAAGGATCGAGAGATATGTCTTGAACCCTCTACATGTCCATTAGCATTGGAGTCCTCATCTAATGAGAGCATTTGGTGAATCTCCCTTCTATTGTGCGTCAACACCTCTCATTGTCAAGTTCACTCGGTTCTAAGCTAATGTCCCTTTTTGAAATGCCATTATGCCATTTGTAATATCATAGCTTAATGTAGGTCATAGTAGACTAACCCCCTTGTATATCATGTTATTATCTCATTAGGTATTGGAAGAGAACTTCCTTTCATCACAAACAATCATTGTGGAGATCAACATATCATAATCATATCATACAAGGCACACACGAGAACTATCTTCACTCTTGCATAATCGCACCCTTGCCATGATCTCACGTCCAACATAATCATAACATTACATCATATTCATCTTATCATATCTACTTAATTTAATAACATATAATATTTGAATTAAACACCAATATACAGTATAATCCATCATCATTGAAATAATGAGTTCAAGATCATGAAGTCTTACCAAATATCCTCCATGGCCTTCATCAAGATCTTACACTCAATTTATCACAATTATATTGTTACCCACTCATCATCATCATAATATAGTTAACTAAACAATAACATAACCAATTCCAACAACCCTAATCATCTACAAGTCCAATTCATAGCTAGGATTATGGAAAAGGGTTCAAACCATTAATTCATCAAGAAATAGATCCAATCCCAACAATACATGTCAATAGACACTTCATGAATGAAATAGAATAGTTAACACAAGTGTAACAATCAATACTTTCTTCAATTCCGATCAATTCATAAGCAAGTCCAAGATATTGAGGAATTTGGGAAAGGGCATGGATCACACAAAATCCCCATTAATAAACATCAATTACTCAACAATACACACTTAATTAGCCATAGGTAATCACAATTCTGCATAATTAATCATCAATTCAATGATTAGAAGAAAACCCATCTTCTAGAGAAAAACCTTGGAATTGGGTGATTTATAAATCAACTTTGAATGGACCTCTTGGGAAAAGGAATCTCAAGAGTGAAAGAATGCATACCTTATGAAGACTTTAGCCACAAATTTGATTAGAGACTTGGGGAATTAGGTCTTCTTCTTCAAGCTTCTTGGTTTCTTCAATAGAGGTTTAATAGAGAGTGAAGGTAGAGAGAGGTGAGAGATTTTGGGTTTTGATATGGGGATTTCATTTGAGTGAGTGAATGTCAGGTGAAACTATTACTATCAATATTTAACCCTCCCCTAAAATACCCAATAGACCCCTCATTCAAGTTGACCCTTTAGTGAAGTTATACTTCAATTCTAATTTTAGACTTTTCATCGGGAAACAAGTCTGCATCGCGGAGCTGTTCCTGCAGGATTTCCAAAATTAGTTTTTGATACAGTAGATTCCATAACGCCAACCTACTTTTTTGGCCAATAGTGAACCATGTCCGCGACACGTACTTGTTTCTTGGCCGTGCAATTTGTTGCTGCCTTTGGCAGCTTGTTTGGCTAAGGGTGGGGTCCCTTCAAGGACCCCTAGGGTGGTCCTTGGGTGGTTGGACCTGGATGTTTTGAACCTATATACATAATTTTACATATTTAAAGTATTTTAACATGTTTTTGAATTCAAAAACTTACCCAAACCTTCACAAGACCTAAGAATGTGAAGTAGTTCAATTACACTAGTTTCCCGACGTCATGGTCGTCCCTTGACGTTTGCATTCTAATACTTTTAACTCAAGTTTATTACATTAGTCTAGGTCTAGAAACTTCATTTTAACTATTATTTAATAGGCGAGGATCTATTCTAAGTCATTGAACTTCTGGAGTGTTACACTATCACTTCCTTGGTAATATTTGTTCCCGAATGACACCTAAATATTTTTATGCGAGAATTAGGATACTCAATACTAGCATCCCAACCAACAAAATATAATCATCATGATTTATGTCTCATAGGAGTAATTCACAACTCCATTTCAACACATAAACATGGCATTTACACATAGAAACTAAATTAACAATTTACTAGTTATAAGAGCTCTACATCACAACATATGGAACTATCTTCTCATAAATCAAGATGAGATCAACATTATTATCAAGAGTCACTTATGCCAACACTATTTCTAAACACACTAACATGCTTAATACAATTTCATAAAGGCAACTATACACAACATCACAAATAAGTGCAAGTTAAGCAAAAGAGTAATTTTACATGAAAACTCATTTTAGAATTAACCATTACCATAATTATGCACATTTTAGCAAAGCAAGCCAAATTCAACATTATTCATTATTTTAAGAGGATTATTACTAACCTCAACTTTGGCTAGAATTTTGAGGAAAAAGATGACGATAACGGCACTTCATGTCGGCCTCGGCCTCCCATCTTTCTCGTTGAACTAGGTTGTTTCTCCATAGGACTTTTACGGAGTCCATCTCATTGTTATTCAAACTCTTGACTTGGTGATCGATAATTTCCACCGGAACCTCTACATAGGGAAGGTTCACATCTACACCTAACCCTTCAGTAGGGAGAATGGATATGGGGTCGCCAATACACTTCTTAAGCATAGAGACATGAAATACCAGATGAACCAAAGCTAATTCACTTGGTAATTTCAACTCATATGAAACTTTTCCGACTCGTTGTAACACCTCATAGGGACCCACATATCTGGGACTTATCTTCCCCTTTTTGTCAAATCTCATCACCCCTTTCATAGAGAAAATTTTCAAATACAACATATACCCTTCTTCAAATTCGAGGTCTCTTCTTCTACTGTCGACATAGGATTTTTGCCAACTATACGCTATTTCCAACCTATATATTATCACCCGAACCTTCTCTAAAGCTTCAAAGATTATCTCGGTACCAAGGAGTGAAGACTCACAAACCTCAAACCACCCAATCGGAGACCTACATCTCCTACAATAGAGTGCTTCATATGGTGCCATTGAATACTCGAATGATAACATTATTATAAGAGAACTCAATCAATGGTAGGTGATTGTCCCAATTTCCTTTGAAATCTATTACACAAGATCTTAACATATTGTCTAGGGTTTGAATGGTACGCTCCGCTTGACCATCCGTTTGAGGATAAAAAGCGGTGCTAAGCTTCACTTGAGTACCCAACCCTTCTTGAAAAAACATCCAAAATCATTAAGTGAATTGCGCACCTCTATATGATATGATGGACAAAGAGGCCCCATATAAGCTCACAATATCATTAATGTAGATTCTTGCATAATCCTCCGCTCAATAAGTAAACTTGAAGGGGATAAAGTGATCGGAATTTTCAATCTATCCACAATAACCAAAGTTGAGTCATTTTGCATGTAGGTCTGAGGCAACCCAACAACAAAGTCCATATAAATTTCTTTCTACTTACAAGTAGGAACATCCATTACTTGGGTAAGACCACCCGACCTTTGATGCTCGGCTTTAACTTGTTGGCAATTTGGACACTTAGAAACAAACTACATTATGTCTCATTTTAAACCATTCCACCAATATACCTCTCTAAGATCACGATACGTTTTGGTGGCACCCAGATTAATAGAATATCAGGAACCATGAGCTTCTTAAAAAATTCCCCCCCTCAAGTTATCAACATCCGGCACACACAATCTACCTTCATACCTAAGCACACCATCCCCCCTTGGGAAAATGACTCATTAAAGTTGTAAGTACCGATTCCTTCAACTCCATCAATAGCAGATCAAGGTGTTGCTTAGACTTCACCTCAACCACTAAAGATGACTCGGAGTTATGATGAACCATTAAACCAGCTTTCAGAGAATCTTCTAACCGAAATCCCAACTGAGCCAATCTATGAAAATCTTTCACTTGGTCCTTCATTACTTCCTCCACATGAGGCACAGTACCCATGGTTATATGACTTAGAGCATCCGTAACCACGTTAGCCCTGTCGGGGTGGTAGAGAACACTCATGTCATAGTCGTTGTTGGAGATTCAATTCCTTTTGTCTAAACATATATTGAAGGCCTATATGGTCGGTAAATTCATCCACATGGATACCATACAAATAATGCCTCAATATTTTCAAGGAAAAACTATGGCCGCTAATTCAAGATAATGAGTTGGATAGTTCTTCTCATGTACCTTCACTTGTCTAGAGGCATAGGTTATCACCTTACCATGTTGCATAAGAACATAACCCAAACCTACTTGAGAAGCCTCACAATACACCACAAAACCCTTTTATACCTTCTTGTAAAGTCAACACAAGCGCAGAGGTTAGCCTTTCTTTCAACATTTGGAAACTTATTTCAAAACCCTCCGACCACTCAAACTTAACACTCTTTTGGGTCAAGGTAGTCAAAGGAGAAGCAATGGACGCAAAACCATCCACAAAAATCTTATAATACCTGTCTAAACCCAAGAAGCTTCTAATATAATGTCGGTTGGAGTCAAAGGTCTAGGCTAATTCTTAACCACTTTGGTTTTCTTAGGATCCAACTCTATACCTTCACTTGAGATAATACGACCATGAAACGCCAACTATCTCAACATAAATTCACACTTACTATACTTGGAAAAGAGCTGATGTTACTTGAGGACTTTCAATACGACCCTTAAATGGTCCATGTTCTTACCCTTACTCTTTAAATATACAATGATATCACTAATGAAGACAATCACAAAGGCATCAAGGTAATTCTAGAACACTCTATTCATAAGGTCCGTAAAAGCCGCTGGGGCATTTGTGAGACCGAAAGACATCAGTAGGAACTCATAATGACCATACCTAGTTTGGAATGCCGTTTTAGGTACTTCCTCACCTCTCACCCTAAGTTAGTGATACCCCCGACCTCAAATCAATCTTAGAAAAGTAGCTTTCACCTTGGAGTTGATCAAACAAGTCGTCAATCCAAGAGAGAGGATACTTGTTCTTAAAGGAGACCTTATTGAGTTGCCGATAATCAATGCACATCCTAAGGGCCCCATCCTTATCTTTACAACCAACACCGGAGCTCCCCATTGTAGAATACTAGGTTGTAAACCCTTGTTAATAAGTCTTTAAGTTGAAGCTTTAGCTTTTTCAACTCTGCCAGAGCCATCTAGTAAGGAGGTATAGAAATGGTATTTGTATCCGGTAATAAGTCAATACAGAAGTCTATTTCTCGTTCGGGAGGAATTATGGGCAAGTCATGGGGAAAGAATTCTGGAAAATCCTTCACTACGGGGACCAACTCTAAAGGAGAAATCTCAGACCCAAGATCCTTAACTCTCACAATATGGTAAAGACACCCCTTAGAGATCATTTTACAAGCTTTTAGACAAGAAAGGATAGGACCTCTTGGGATCGAGTTAACCCCTTTAACTCTAAGACGGGTTCATTAGGAAAATTGAACTTAACTACCCTCATTCTACAGTCGATGGAAGAAAAAAAAGAATGCAACAAATCCATTCCCAAAATGACATCAAAGTCAACCATATCAATTTCTACCAAATCCACCTATGTAAATCTATTGGGTAAAGATATAGGACAACTCCTAAAGACACTTTTAGCTACAACGAAGTCACCCACCAGGGTTGTAACCAAAAAAGGTTCAATAAAAACATCGAGTAGAACATAAAACTTTTTAGCTATTAATTGGGTTACAAAAGATAAAGTACCACCGTGATCAAGTAAAGCATAAACATTAATAGAGAAGACTTGTAACATACCGGTGACCACATCGAGAGATTCCTCTGGCTCACCCCTAGAGCAAAGAGCATAGAAACGGTTTCTCATCGAAGCATGGGAACTAGGACCGCTTGCTTGAGCTTAAATACTCCCCTTCTTTTACCCCTAGCCTTAATCAAGGGACAATACCTAACATTAAGGCCATATTTTTGAAAACAAAATCCTACCAAGCATTCACCCATGTGCTTCTTACAATACTTCGAACAAGTAGATTTCTCACTAGGTAAATTTCCACTCCTTGCCTTTTGGGACTTAGGGTTAGACAACCTATCCTTTCTTGGCTTGGGGAATTTGGAAGGAACTTGATTGGAGACCCTCTTCTTGAATCTAGGCTTGTCTTGAATATCAAGCCTACCCTTGCAAGTGCCTCCCTCATAAGACTTGGCCCTCTTAAACTCCCTATTCTTCCTCTTAAGTCTAGTCTCCTCTACTTGTTGTGCATACTTGCGCTGGAGTAAGGCTAGCTCAACCTTCTCATTAGTACTAACTCCATAAAATATAGGATCGTGTATACCTCATCAAGTAATTCTTGGGTGTCTTCATTAACCTTTAACCCAAAGAACATCGGAGGGTTCATCCTTGTGAGGTTCCTCAAGTGGGAAGCCATGGTACTAGCATTTTTTTGAACACAGGGTCCAAAAAATTTGTTTGCTTCAAACGTAATTGCTTGAGCTTTAGTAGCTATTGCTTGAGCTTGGGTAGTCATAGCTTGACTTAAGCTTAAAAAGGCCGACCTTATATCTCCATCCGTCATAGGTAGAGGAATTACCAGAGCTTGGTCTTGAGGAGGAGATTTATTGACCTGATAAAGTGATTAGTTGCCTTGGGGAGGAGCTCCCACATTAGCAATATCTATTTCAACTCGTCTTGTGTCTTCCCTTCTAGTCGTCATAGCCGATAACCAAAATAAAGGGGTTAGAAAAAAAAGGACACATATAGTTACCACCCTTAAATCACGACTTTCAAGATTACCAAAAAAATGAGAATTTCCTAAGCATCACATAGCCACTCATTCATAAGTGTGGCGCGCTTCACACCCATGAAAAACACCCTACGTAAATGTGGTTAAGTGAGACATCAATCCTATGATTACTTCAACATCATGCTCTGATACCAAGTTTGTCACGACAGGGGAGCACCCCCTCAACGTAACCAGCGTCGTCGTCCTCGGAGAGGACCTGGACAAGCCGTTAGCATTCATGTTAACATATCAAAGGTAAGAAATGTGGCAAAATAAAAAAGTTTTACATGGTGAGGTATGCATAGACCTCTCACATATCATGTATGTAGTTTACATAGACTCCTCGCATAGTGAAGCTTACATAGACTTCTCTTTTAGTCAACATAATCAATACATAAGAATTAGTCAAATACTTCATCTCACATTAAACAATCTAAAGCAAAATACAATATCCAGCAGAGACTTTATAAAAATGCATATTGCTACATAGGGCTTACAACAAATATCTTCATGAATAGGGAAGAAATGAATGTATTTAGGCAATAGCAATACTACTAAGGTAGAACAAAGGGCACCGTCATTGAACTTGAGGACCTACAAAAAACTTGGGAAAAAGTCCAGGTCTTCTTGCAAAGAGACCTTGATACTTCAATGGCCCGAACCTACATTGTTTGGGAAAAGGGAAAGAATATAGGTACAACCACATGTACCAAGTATGGAAATATATGCAAGTAAAACCATTGAAATCATGCTTAAAAGAATTTTTAGTTTAAAACCATGATAAGTAACTTTCAAAAGCCTTTATTCTCAACTAAGAACATATACAAGCCAATGATCAAATATTCATTAAATACAAGTCCATATTCAACACAATACCAACATCATCATAAAGTCAAGTTAACATGGATATTATAATCATAAGGTCATATCATCATGAATAGTTTCAACATAAAGTCATAACAACAATTCATGTACAAGAATTCATATCATTACAATATATAAGACCCAAACGCACATCCCCTTCCCAAGACTACAAGTGCAATGCTTATGTGAAGCCTCACAACCCCATATAATCAAGTAAACGAAGTGGAGGATCATAAGGAATGTCTACATTTCATATCTCTTTATATCATGCTTATTCATAATCATGTACATCAACTAAAACCAATAGCATATTCATCTATGAAAGTAACATCATATTGGATCATTAATATGTGAAATCATCATATACATGTAACACTCCGAAAATCCAAAACCTAATCTAGAGCCTCACATGAGTGTCTAAGGTTGTTAATACTGTTTTAAGGTAAAAATAATGTATATAAGTCAAATAAGAAGTTTTAGAGTCAAAACGTCAAAGAACATCCACGATAACCGGAGGCTAGTGCAAAAGGTGCTAGTGTACCTTAGCCTATTTCACGATGTTTTAGTAGTCAGAATTTGATGAAATTTGGTAAAAAGGTGTTTAAAACTTATTAGAGTACGTTTAGGGTCGAAACGTACGGGTAAGACTCCCCAAGGACCACCCTAGGGTTCCTTGGAGAGGACCCTTGCATTTGACCCAAACCTTCCAAATGAGGCAGTGTAAACAATGTCTACCTACGAGCTGCATGTAACAACCAAAAAATGACTATGCTAAGTAATGCTTAAACGTACCTAGAATGCCTAGATTAGAGCGGGTTCACACGGCTTGTTGCGCGTAGAACCAGACCTAAGAACCTATGCACTAGCCAAGACACCAAATTGGGGAGTTAGTTGAGCTAGGCAAGGTTGGAACCAACCACGTAGGGCACCCGAAATGAAGAGATTCACCCGGATGAGTTTTTACCGGACTTTAAAGGGATAATCTTAGATTTGGAAGGTCTAGGGGTAAAATGGTCTTTTCCAAGCTAGGGGTAGTATTGTAATTACCCTAAGTATTTAATTAATTAATTAATTAATATAAAGAGGTGGGCAATTCGGGTAGGGTTGGCTGAATTTGACTTTTTTTCGCAGGTTAAGCTTCACCCGGTTTCGATCCTTGGTGGAAGCAATGTTAAATTAATTAATTATATTAATTATCTGATTTAAGTAAGGGGATAATTAGTAATTTCACCTAAGCCTTTAAAAAAATCAGATTTTAATTAATTAATGAGGAGTCCTAGTTTGACTAGTTCCTAAACTAAAACTCTTAATCCTAAGCTACCTATTTACTCTTATTATCACGTCTCTCCACCATCTCTCTCACGTCTGACTATCAATAAAAGAACAGAGAAAAACCAAAGTTCAACTCTTGAAGAACTTGCACACAAAAACTCAAATGAAAAACTAAGCTAAAAAAAATAATATTCTCGATGGGTTGTGATTGGGATTTTGGTGGTGAGGAAGTGGTGTCGTGGGAATTGGCAGCACTTGAGGTCAGCTTGGAAAGGGTTAAACGACAAAAAAAAAGGTATGGGTTTTCTTACTCTTGGTCCCGTTCCCAAGAGACCCCTAGGATTCAGTCGATTCTAATATGAAAACTAGGATTGTTTGTGATGATTATGTGTATGTATGTATGTTTGGAATTATGTGAGTAATTAAAGATGTTTTCCAAAAATATGTAGTCACGGATTGGAGCATGAAATGGCATGTTTAATTCCTTGTATTTTTCGTGCAAATGCTTGTGTAAATCGTGATGTTCATAAGTGGTGTAATGCTGCTGAATTGAATGCCAACTCTTTATCAAATGTAACCATGAAAATGCACCTAAAGATGTACTAAATGATCCACGAAATATCCTAAGAACTAACGAGTAAATGGTGCAAAAAGGGACTGGAAAAACGTGATCAAATTTCCAGCATTCTGGAAATTTGGTTTCGGCCAAATAAGACTGAAAATCTGGAATTTTTAAAATGAACTAAAATAAGTGAGGTCACTAGGAATCGAACCCGAGACCTCACCATGTGGAAGTTACTAAAAGGGAAAATAATGAAATGGTGTTAGGGGAACTCGAACTCGGGTCTTAGCCGAGTGAGAGAACCTAGAAAAATATAAATAAATGAAATGAGGCGTGTGAGGTTCGAACGCACAACCACTCGGCTAAATGAGAAAAATGAGAAGGATAATTAAAGGAAAATAAAATGAGGTTGCGGGGGATCGATCCCACATCCTCTCGGTCCCAAAACAAAAAAAGGGAAAGAAAGAAATCAAAGGAGAAAAAAAAAGTGTAGGCGTTGGGGCTCGATCTCGGGTCCCCAAGCCGACTTGGTTAAATCAAAACTTAAACAAAAAAAGAATTAAGTGTTTCCCAAGGGATTCGAAATAGGTTCCCTTGCCCAATTCCGTATTGACACATAAGTCTTACGTGATTAAATATTGAATGAAATCTGCCTATAGGAATCAAAATCGAGACCTTGGAATACTTACAAGATGCATAATTCTTGTACCACATAATCTTGGGTAAGTATAAGTCACTTAGATGAATTATGAGTGAAGCCTCATGGGTTGTACCTATGGTTTCATAAGTCCAGCGTACGTTAAAAGTAAGTGAACCTATGATGTATGTGATGAATTGATGTGACCCCAGGAGGGCTAAGTGAGGGTGTGAAGCACACAAAAAGGCCAAGTGCATTGGCATATAATTAAATGAATATTCACGTAAAAAGGGGTGAGTAGTTATGATTAGCTAATATGCTAAAGTTAATGAACGTGGTGACAACATGATAAGGGGCTAATGTGAAAGATGAGATCAATCTCATCTGAGCCTACATAAGTGTTACCAAAAACATACTCACGTATGAGAGTGTAAAGTTAATGAAGAGACCAGTCTCTAAGAAACACTCTAATGAAAGTATAGAAATTATACACACTTAATACTAATGATGAGATGAGAAATCATTTAATGAGCAATGATGCCCTCATGCTAGAAGCCAGCTTCTATGATGTGTGAGATGGATGTAATGGAACTTTATACGGAGCACCGATAGGCTAGCTATGAGTCGCGATTCCTTCTTTCGGGAAGGCAGAGGTTCGTGTAAATCTCATGAGATGAGACTGTCCTTTTAGGCGGGTATGGGTCTCCTTATATCTCCTAGTCTTTGAACCTATGCATCCAACATAGGGATCTAGCAGGGTTCAATTCCCTATATACGCTAGCATGTTTTGGTTTCACTTTTGCCGGTGATTCCACTTCTTTTCGGTGTGGGGTAGACACAGGATTTAATGGAGCTCACATGATCTATGTCGGTTAAAGTTAAAGTTATCAAAGAAAGAATGAGTCCAACCTCAGTAATGCACAAAATGAAATGAATGATACCAAAGGTGTTTGGTTAGGATAATCAAGAGGTGAACTAGACTGAAGTAATGACACTAGGTCGTTCTTCGTCATTGCACAGTGAATCCGATGAGAGTCTTAAACTACATCCTAGGTATAGCTGGTATTACACCAGTCTATGAATGAATGAAACGAATGAAACTGAAGTATGCATGAATGAATGAAGCAGACTCTGTTTTTGCTAAAGAAGGCTCCCTAGTTGAGGTCCCATATGTTGAGCCCTCATTTTGGGAAGTCCTAGTATTAAGTCCATGATTCCAAGGTCTCATGGCATATCAACGAATGATATATGGTATATGTATGTGCTATATTAAATATGTTATGTGCTGTGTGCAATATGAAAACAATGATGTTGCATGTTACTCTCATAGCATGACTTTCCTAATCCGAGTTGGCAAGTCCACTGACTTTACTTTCCATAACTCATGCCGTTAGGAGAGAGCCCTTCTTAATCATGCATGTCCTTGGTGTGTGATTGCATACACCCATACTTAGTACAAGTGTGTACTAATCCCATACAATACTCTACTTTTAGGTGCAGGTGCAGTTGGACGCTAGAGCTTACGAGACTACGTTGGGGTTATCCGGACATGGAGCATTCATCCGGACTTGGTAGGCCCTCATGCTTTCAAGGATGCTTATCTTTTAAATTCTAGCTTAGACGTAGTCATGAGCTAGTGGAGAGTGTTCCACTAGTGTTTCTTTCTTACTTATTTCAGACATTGTATTGGTCCCATTTTGGCAACTTTATATTTATGCAGTTATGAACTATTTCCTTCATTTGAATATCTCATTATTAGATGGTTGTGGTGAACTGATGTGATATGTTGTATTTCTTACAACGAAGTCTATGTATACTTCAAAGCAAACAAAAGTTTTAAATTTTCCGCTAAAATTAATTTATACGATGTTATGATGACGTATGTAGGCTTGTCTGCGACCTCTGAGAGGTCCACGACGCCGGTTTTGACTAGGGTCTAGACCTCGGTCGTGAAAAACGTGGTATGAGAGCATTATGTTAAATTCCAAGAATAATAAGTTCACATCAACCACATCGAGTAGTTTCTAACTTATGGTAGTGAAGTGCACCACTATCATGAATTAGATATTGCATAATGCGTAGGAAAATTTCCCTTCTTTTGATCTTATCGTGCTTCCTTAATGTCTGATTTCTTGGTTTTATAAGCGTATCTAACATCAATTCTTATTTATTTCAGAAAATGAACACAAGGGGGAACGTTGGTCGGAGAAGAGTAGGAGCAGCTGCTGGGGACAACCAAGTTCCACCCCAGGCTCCAGCTGCATGAGTGGCCATGCCAGTTAACACAGGTGGGTTGACTGATGCTGAGGTGTGGACATCTTTGGCACACCTGCCTCAAGCCATCATTATGCAGGCTCAGGCTATGATGGCCCAGGACAACAGACAGGAGGTTTAGCGGGAGAACCCACCAGCCCACAACATGGCGAACAGGTTGCGAGATTTTACGAGGATGAATCCTCCAATCTTTACAGGATCTAAGACTGTAGAGGATCCTCAGGAGTTCGTGGAGGAGGTCCAGAAGATTCTGGTGGCGATAGGGGCCACAGAGATTGAGAAAGCTGAGCTGGCCTCGTACCAGTTGAAGGATGTTGCACAGACTTGGTTGAAGATGTGGCAGGATAGCAGGGCGTTGGAAGGAGGTCTGATCACATGGGAGCTGTTTAAGACAGCCTTTCTGGAGAGGTTCTTCCCCAGAGAGATGAGAGAGGCTAAGGTTGAGGAGTTCATCAACTTTAAGCAGGGCTCGATGACTATCATGGAGTATTCCCTCAAATTTGTTAAATTTTCCAGGTATGCCACTTCTCTTGTATCGAACAACATGGATGAGATGAGCAGGTTCCTTACAGGAATCTTAAAGGAATTGGAGGAGGAGTGTCGGGCTGCGATGCTCCATGATAGCATGGACTTGTCCAGGCTGATGGTACATGTCCAGCAGGTTGAGGACAGCCGAAAGAAGAGGAGAGTCCGTAAGGTCAGGAGGCCCAACCATTCTGACCGGAAAGGTTCTAGCGGAGGTGGTGGCAGGACCACTTTTGGAGTTTGTAATCAGCCCAGATTTATGAAGGGTCATCAGAGTTCAGGGAACTCTAACTCTCTGAGGAGTGCAACACCTAGAAGAGGCAGACCCGAGCCTAAGAAGGGCAATGGAGGTGATGTGCAGCATCCAAGAAAGGAATGTGGCAAGTGTGTCCGTATTCACAGTGGAGAGTTTAGACTAGGCACAAATGCCTGCTTCGGTTGCGGAAAGAGCGGACACATGGTCAGGTATTGTCCATAAAATAGGGGTCAGGATGGAGGTAATGCTCAGCCTAGGACTAATCCCCAGGATGCTACTGCAGCCTAGCCTCCTAAGAGGAACAAATTCTATGCCTTGGAGGGCAGGGAGATGTAGGAGAAGTCTGCTAATATGGTCACAGGTATGCTGCAAGTTTTCTCAACCTATGTTTATGCTTTACTTGATCCAGGGTCTACTCTTTCTTTCATGACTCCCTTGCTTGCTCTTACTTTTGAAACACTACCTGAGGTTTTGCATGATCTTATGTTAGTTAGTACTCCCTTAGGAGAAAATGTGAGAGATGATAGCGTTCATAAAGGCTGCCCAATAGTAGTATGTGGTAAGACTATGTGTGCAGACCTTGTTGAGTTACCCATGAATGACTTCGATATTATACTTGGTATGGAATGGCTCCAAAAATGTTATGCCTTCATGGATTGTCGTATTAGGGTTGTGAGATTCCGTTTCCCTAGTGAAGTAGAGCTGGTCTGGGAGGGGTACAATTTGAGTCGTTCAAGTCCTTGATTTCGAACCTAAAAGGTAATAAAATAATGTCCAAGGGATTGTTATGCCATCTTGTGAGTGTCAATGATCTAGATCATGATATTCCTTCCATAGACTTTGTGCCTGTAGTGAATGAGTTCCAAGATGATTTCTCCGATGATTTGCCTGGAGTCCCTCCCCCTAGAGAGATTGATTTTGGTATCGACCTACATCCCGATAAAAAACCGATTTCAATTCCTCCCTATAGAATGGATCCAGCTCAACTCAAAGAGTTGAAGCTGTAGTTAAAATATCTCACTGATAAGGGCTTTATCCTGCCGAGCATATCCCCTTGGGGCACTCCAATTCTGTTTCTGAAAAAGAAGGATGGAACTCTTAGGATGTGTATTGATTATCGGCAGCTCAACAAAGTCACTATAAAGAACAAGTATCCACTTCCCAGAATAGATGACTTATTCGATCAGCTCCAAGGGTCTAGTTTCTTCTCGAAGATTGATCTTCGTTCCGGGTATCATCAGCTTAGGGTTAGGGATGAAAATATCCCAAATACAACCTTTCGTACCCGTTATGGTCATTATGAGTTCCTAGTCATGTCATTTGGTCTCACTAGTGCACCATCTGCATTTATGGACCTTATGAACCGAGTCTTCCGTGAATAGCTTGATTCTTTCCTCATAGTATTCATTGATAATATCCTCATATACTCTAAGACCAAGGAAGAGCATGAACAACATTTGAGACTAACCTTGCAGGTACTTAGACAACATCAGTTGCATGCCAAATTTAGAAAGTGTGAATTTTGGCTTAGATCAGTGACCTTCCTGGGTCATGTTCTATCCGATCAGGGTGTAAAAATGGACCCCAGTTAGACTGAGGTTGTTAAGAACTGGCCAAGACCTCTTACTCCCACCGATATCCGTAGCTTTGTGGGATTGGCTGGTTACTACCGCAGGTTCGTGGAGGGTTTTTCTTCCATTGCTGCCCCACTGACAGCTTTGACTAAGAATAAAGCCAAGTTCGAATGGGCAGAGAATTGTGAGAAAAGTTTCCAGGAGCTCAAGGACAGACTCACTTCAGCCCAAGTGCTTACGTTGTCTAAATATGGTGAGAATTACACTGTTTATTGTGACGAATCTAGGGTTGGTTTGGGTTGTGTTCTTATGCAGGGTGATAAGGTGATAGCCTATGCGTCCATATAGCTCAAGATTCATGATAAGAATTATCCTACTCATTACCTGGAGTTGGCAGCTGTGCTGTTTATATTGAAGTTGTAGAGGCATTACTTGTACGGAGTGCATGTGGATTTGTTGACAGACCACAAGAGTCTCCAGTACGTGTTCACACAGAGGGAGTTGAATCTACGTCAGCGGAGATGGTTGGAGCTGTTGAAGGACTATGACATGAATGTACACTACCATCCAGGGAAAGCAAATGTTGTAGCTGATGCTTTGAGCAGGTTGAGCATTGGGAGTACAGCCCACTTTGATGATGGGAAGAAGGAGTTGGTGAAGGATGTACACAGACTGGCCAGACTGGGTGTGCGGTTGATGGCTTCTACTAGTGGGGGTGTTTCAGTTCATCCTAGTTCTGAATCATCCTTGGTAGTTGAAGTCAAGAAGGGTCAGCATCTTGATCCTGTTTTGATTGAGTTGAAGGACTCAGTGCTAATATAGATAAATGAGTCCTTTGCTTTTGGAGGTGACGACATACTTAGGTACCCGGACAGGCTGTGTGTACGACACGTGGATGATTTGCATACCAAGATTGTTGAAGAGGCCCATGGTTCCAGGTATTCGATACATCCATGTTCAACCAAGATGTATCATGACCTCAAGCAGATCTATTGGTGGGATGGCATGAAGAAGGACATTGCTGAGTATGTGGCCAAGTGTCCTAATGGTCAGCAGGTTAAGGCAGAGCACCTTAAGCCTGGTGGTCTCACTCAGATGATTGCGGTTCCGACTTGGAAGTGGGAGGCCATTAACATTGACTTCATGGTTGGTCTTCCGGGGACTAGGAGACAGCATGACTCCATATGGTTTATTGTGGACAGGATGACTAAGTCTGCCCACTTTATCCCTGTGAAGTCTACTTACAGGGCCGAAGATTATGCGAGACTCTACATTTATGAGATTGTGAGGGGGCATGTGATTCCTTTGTCTATCATTTCAGATAGAGGAGCTCAGTTCACTTCGCATTTCTGGAGATCCTTCAAAAGAGCTTAGGCACACAGGTAAAGCTCAGTACTGTCTTCCATCCTCAGATAGATGGGCAGGCAGAGCACACCATCCAGACATTGGAGGACATGTTGAGTGCGTGTGTGATCGACTTCAGAGGTAGTTGGGACGACCATCTGCCATTGATAGAGTTCTTATACAATAACAACTATCACTCCAGCATTGGGATGGCACCGTTTGAGGCACAGTATGGTAGGAGGTGTAGGTCTCCAGTTGGGTGGTTCGAGGTTGGAGAGTCATCCATTTTGGGTCCAGAGATCATTCATGAGGCCCTAGAGAAGGTCAGGGTGATTAGGGACAGGTTGGCTACGACTTAAAGTCGGCAGAAGTCTTATGCGGATAACAGAAAGCGACCTTTAGAGTTTGATGTTGATGACCAAGTATACTTAAATATATCACCCATGAAGGGGGTGATGAGGTTTCGCAGGAAGGGGAAGTTTAGTCCGAGGTACGTTGGGCCATACGAGATTCTACAGTGTGTGGGTGAGGTGGCCTATGAGTTGGCGTTGCCTGCGGAGCTAGCTTTTGTTCATCCAGTGTTTCATGTCTCTATGTTAAAGAAGTGCCTTTGTTATCCAGCATCGATTCTGCCTGTTGAAGGTTTGGGTGTTGATGAAGACTTGTCCTATGAGGAGTTCCCTATTGAGATTTTAGACCGGCAGGTAAAGTGGCTAAAAAACAAGGAGGTTGCCACAGTGAAGGTATTGTGGATGAACCATCTTGTTGAGGGTGCTACGTGGGAGACCGAGGCCGATATGAGATCCCTCTATCCTAATCTTTTCAGCTCTTGAGGTTAAACTCCTTACTTTTCAGTCTAAGTTTCCTTGTCTCCTCTATTCTTTGTTGATATTGCTTAACTGTGTAAAGTACTTATGTTATGATATGACTGGCATTGTGCTAGATAATTAGAAGTGTCATTCAGGTACGAATGTTCCTAAGGGGGGATAATGTAACAACCAGAAAATGACTATGCTAAGTAATGCTTAAACGTACCTAGAATGCCTAGATTAGACTGGTTTCACACGGCTTGTTGCACGTGAAACCAGACTTCAGAACCTATGCACTAGCCAAGCCAACCAACTTGGGGAGTTAGTTGAGCTAGTCAAGGTTGGAACCAACCATGTAGGGCACCCGAATTGAAGAGATTTACCCGGATGAGTTTTTACCAGACTTGAAAGGGGTAATCTTAGATTTGGAGGGTCTAGAGGTAAAATGGTCTTTGACAAGCTAGGGGTAGTATTGTAATTATCATAAGTATTTAATTAATTAATTAATTAATATAAAGAGGTGGGAAATTCGGGTAGGGTTGGCCGATTTTACCCTTTTTCAAAAGTGAAGCTTCACCCAGGTTCGATCCTTGGTGGAAGCAATGTTAAATTAATTAATTTATATTAATTATCTGATTTAAGTAAGGGCATAATTAGTAATTTCACCTAAGCCTTTAAAAAAATCAGATTTTAATTAATTAATGAGGAGTCCTAGTTTGACTAATTCCTAAACTAAAACTCCTAATCCTAAGCTACCTATTCACTCTTATTCTCACGTTTCTTTACCATCTCTCTCACGTCTGACTATCAATAAAAGAATAGAGAAAAATCAAAGTTCAACTCTTGAAGAACTTACACAGAAAAACTCAAACAAAAAACTAAGCTAAAAAAAAAAAAATTATTCTCGACGGGTTGTGATTGGGATTTCGGTGGTGAGGCAGTGGTGTCGTGGGAATGGGCAGCACTTGAGGTCAGCTTGGAAAGGTTTAAATGGCAAAAAAAAGGTATGGGTTTTCTTACTCTTGGTCCCGTTCCCAAGAAACCCCTAGGATTCAATCAATTCTAATCCGAAAACTAGGATTGTTTCCCCGTTGCATGTCCCTGTCAGTAGCTCCTATCGATAGTTGTAGGTTGGTATGTCTGCTGGTAGATATTAGGCGTGTAACGTATTTTCGTGATGGTTATGTGTATGTATGTATGTACGAAATTATGTGAGTAATGAAAGATGTTTTCCGAAAATATGTAGTCACGGATTGGATCATGAAATGGCATGTTTAATTCCTTGTATTTTTCGTGCAAATGCTTGTGTAAACCGTGATGTTCATAAGTGGTGTAATGTTGCTGAAATGAGTGTCAACTCTTGATCAGATGTAACCATGAAAATGCACCTAAAGATGTACTAAATGAACCACGAAATTTCCTAAGAAATAACGTGTAAATGCTGCAATTAGGGACTGGAAAAACGTGATCAAATTTCCATCATTCTGGAAATTTGGTTTCGACCGAATAAGAGTGAAAATATGGAATTTTAAAAATGAACTAAAATAATTAAGGTCACTAGGAATTGAACCCGAGACCTCACCATGTGGAAGTTACTAAAAAGGAAAATAATGAAATGGTGTTAGGGGAACTCGAACTCGGGTCTTAGCCGAGTGAGAGAACCTAGAAAATTATAAATAAATGAAATGAGGCGTGTGAGGTTCAAACGCACAACCACTCGGCTAAATGAGAAAAATGAGAAGGATAATTAAAGGAAAATAAAATGAGGTTGCGGGGGATCGATCCCACATCATGTCGGTCCCAAAACAAAAAAAGGGAAAGAAAGAAATAAAAGGAGAAAAAAAAAGTGTAGGCGTTGGGGCTCGATCTCGGGTCCCCAAGCCGAGTTGGTTAAATCAAAACTTAAACAAAAAAAGAATTAAGTGTTTCCCAAGGGATTCGAAATAGGGTTCCCTTGCCCAATTCCATATTGACACATAAGTCTACGTGATTAAATATTGAATGAAATCTGCCTATAGGAATCAAAATCGAGACCTTGGAATACTTACAAGATGCATAAGTCTTGTACCACATAATCTTGGGTAAGTATAAGTCACTTAGATGAATTATGAGTGAAGCCTCATGGGTTGTACCTATGGGTTCATAAGTCCAGCGTACGTTAAAAGTAAGTGAACCTATGATGTATGTGATGAATTGATGTGACCCCAGGAGTGCTAAGTGAGGGTGTGAAGCACACAAAAAGGCCAAGTGCATTGGCATATAATGAAATGAATATTCACGTAAAAAGGGGTGAGTAGTTATGATTAGCTAATATGCTAAAGTTAATGAATGTGGTGACAACATGATAAGGGGCTAATGTGAAAGATGAGATCAATCTCATCTGAGCCTACGTAAGTGTTACCAAAAACATACTCACGTATGAGAGTGTAAAGTTAATGAAGAGACCAGTCTCTAAGAAACACTCTAATGAAAGTATAGAAATGATACACACTTAATACTAATGATGAGATGAGAAATCATTTAATGAGCAATGATGCCCTCATGCTAGAAACCAGCTTCTATGATGTGTGAGATGGATGTAATGGAACTTTATACGGAGCACCGATAGGCTAGCTATGAGTCGCGATTCCTTCTTTCGGGAAGGCAGAGGTTCGTGTAAATCTCATGAGATGAGACTATCCTTTTAGGCGGGTTTGTGTCTCCTTATATTTCCTAGTCTTTGAACCTATGCATCCAACATAGGGATCTAGCAGGGTTCAATTCCCTATATACGCTAGCATGTTTTGGTTTCACTTTTACCGGTGATTCCACTTCTTTTTGGTGTGGGGTAGACACAGGATTTAATGGAGCTCACATGATCTATGTCGGTTAAAGTTAAAGTTATAAAAGAAAGAATGAGTCCAACCTCAGTAATGCACAAAATGAAATGAATGATACCAAAGGTGTTTGGTTAGAATAATCAAGAGGTGAACTAGACTCAAGTAATGACACTAGGTCGTTCTTGTTCATTGCACAGTTAATCCGATGAGAGTCTTCAACTACATCATAGGTATAACTGGTATTGCACCAGTCTACGAATGAATGAAACGAATGAAAATGAAGTATGCATGAATGAATGAAGTAGACTCTGTGTTTTCTAAAGAAGGCTCGCTAGTTGAGGTCCCATATGTTAAGCCCTCATTTTGGGAAGTCCTAGTTTTAAGTCCATGATTCCAAGGTCTCATGGCATATGAACGAATGATATGTGGTATATGTACGTTCTATATGAAATATGTTATGTGCTGTGTGCAATATGAAAAGAATGATGATGCATGTTACTCTCATAGCATGACATTTCTAATCCGATTTGGCATGTCCATTGACTTGACTATCCATAACTCATGTCGTTAAGAGAGCGCTTTTCTTAATCATGCATGTCCTTGGTGTGTGCTTGCATACACCCATAATTAGTACAAGTGTGTACTAATCCCATACAATACTCTACTTTTAAGTGCAGGTGCAGGTGGACGCTAGAGCTTAGGAGATTACGTTGGGGATATACGGACGTGGAGCATTCATCCGGACTTGGTAGGCCCTCATGCTTTTTAGGATTCATATATTTTATATTCTACCTTAGACGTAGGCATGAGCTAGTGGAGAGTGTTCCACTAGCGTTTCCTTCTTACTTATTGCAGACGTTGTATTGGTGCCATTTTGGCAACTTTATATTTATGCAGTTATGAACTATTTCCTTCATTTGAATATCTCATTATTAGATGGTTGTGGTGAACTGATGTTATATGTTGTATTTCTTACTATGAAGTCTATGCATACTTCAAAGCAAACAAAAGTTTTAAATTTTCTGCTAAAATTAACTTATACGATGTTATGATAACGTATGTAAGATTGTCTGCGACCTCTGAGAGGTCAACGACGCTGGTTTCGACTAAGGTCTAGACCTCGGTCGTGACACTGCAGGCGACTGGGCATAGTCCAATCGACGGAGCGTCGAGTCCTCCGTCGTTTGAAAATTTACAATTTTTACGAAAATTCGAAAATGCAAAGTCTCTGTCGTAAGCTACGACGTGCAGGATGGTTTGTAGAAGGGGTGTCAACTCACATACGGCCCGTAGGTCGTGGTCTCGTTGGACAACCTACAATTATTCTGTTTTGTTTTAAGGACTTCATTAAATTAAGTTAGTTAGTTAAGGGTTTAATTAGTTATTAGGGAGTGGTTATTAGGTTATTTAATCAATTATATAAATACCCTAAGCCTAAACTACACTTAACACCCCACATATCCTAAACCAAATTGGTCCTCCTTCTGTGTACTTTCTCTCTCCCAAAGAAGAACTCCATTGAAGGACTAGGTCAAGGTAATTAGGGCAGAGAGAATACCAATTTTATCCATGAATATTCAACAAATAGCAAGGTAAGGTAACTCTTCACCTTTGGTATTCATTTCCCGAAAAGTTTCTTCCAAAATTGGTTTTCAAAAAGATGATCTCATATGGGTTTCTTCCTAATACGAATTTGATCTTCTAAATTGTATTGTCTATGGTTTATTTTGGTTATTATGAATGCATTATGATGTATTATTGTGTAATTATGCTGGTTATTCATGGTTTAACCGTGTATTAAGAATAGATCATGAATTGACCCCAATTCCCTAACCCTAGGTTATGAACTAGTGTTGAATTGACTTGTGATGATACAATTGACTTGGTTATTGTGTTAATTACTATTGAATGATGTTATTAAGCTTTTTGTTTGATTGAATTGATTGGTTTATGGTAAGACCAAGGATGATGGCTTTTGAAGGAGAGTTTATAAGTCTTTGTGATCTCAAGCCTTTACTTCAATTATGATGGCTTGTACTTCGTGATGAAGTTCAATTGAAGTATATCTTATGATTAGATTAAGTAGGTGTGGTATTACAATGCCATTGAAATGTCTTGATTATAAAATTGTGAGGTTATGCTTAAGATGTAAAGATATAAGGTTGGTTATGAATTGATTATGTCTTTACTATGACATAATGATAATAATGTGCAAATCTTAAATATGAGGGTTGTATTAAAGGTTGTTCTCATGCAATTACTATTGAGCTAATGACTATGACTATACAAGGAGTAGTCTCTTATGACCTAAACTAAGTTATGATTGTTAAAGAAAGACATTTCAAAAGGGACTCTAGCTTAGCACCGAGTGAACTAGTAGTGAGGAGTTTCCCTTCCCAAGTAGGGAAGGTAGGTTCACTATTGTACTCATGAGATAGTAAACTATAATGCATATAGAATAAAGAGAGTCTCAATTACATCTCCTAGTTCTTGAACTATTTTGCCTGCATAGGAATACTAGCTAGTGGATCCACGTAGATGCTATGTTCATGTATTGGTACTACCTTGGCAAATAGTCCACCTTCTTTCGGTGTAGGGTTCCATGACACCGGACTGCACATTAGCTCATGTGGTCTATGTCGATTAAGGCACGATGTTCCCTAAAGTAAAATGAAGTAATAAAGTGAACTCTTACTAGGAGGACTTAAGGGGTTTGAATTAGTCTAGGTAGGGGCATGGGACCATACCAATACATTGCACTAGTTAGACTTGAGGTAAATCCTAGGAAGTGGTTCTTATGTTCATATGCTCTTATGAAATGAATGACATGCTTATGTTTATTCTTCATGTTAATTCTGTATATTGCTAAATATGATGATAAATACTCATGATGCTATGTTTTGTGAAGTTATACATTATTCATGATCCTTTGGTTAGTTTGCTTGGTTGAGTGGAGTTATGGGGCTTCACTTGACCAATGCACTAGTAGGCTTGGTAAAGGGTTATAGGTAAGGGCTTTACTTATGTTATGATGTTATGAACTCATGAACATGTTTTATTGTTATGACATGATGTTAAAGTTGCTTTAGCTAAGGTTCATTTATGCTATACACATGTTGACTTGTCTTAACTTTATTATGTTGATTTTATGTTGAATATGCTTTTGCCTTAAGGAATATATGCTTATTGCCTTACAAGTGTTCTTGGTAATGCATAAGGCTTTTCAAAGTAACTTGGCATGGTTTTAAACAAATGCCCCTTTAGCATGTTTTCTAAGTTGTGTGTGCATATGTTTCCATACTTAACAAGTGATGTACAAACCCCTATTTCTCACTTTTCCCCAAATATTTAAGGTTCCGCTCGTTGAAGGGTTCGTGACCAATGTACAAGGAAGGCTTCGATCATTTGTTCAAGTGTGGGTATGTCCTCAAGATCCGAGGATGGTTCCTTTTATCATTATACCTACGTGACTTGCTATAGTCTAATGACATCCGTTTCACTCTTATTGTTCAACACATTGTTTTAAGCCCTAAGTTGCAATTATACATTTGTGTAAGGGCTATTACCTAATTGTTATATTCCGACTTAGCTGGTTTAATATAACACATCTATGTTAGACTCTATATTGTGTATATTGTATATGTTCCATAAAAGTGGAATCCTATGTAAGCTTCTTATTGCGAGGAGTCTATGTAAACTCCCTATGTATATATTATGTGTAAGAAAGAGGTATAAGTAAACCTCATGAAGTAGATGTAGATGAAATGTTCTAAATTTCCGCACTTTTTAACCTATGATATGTAATGAAGAATGCTAAGAGGTTACTCTTAGTCCTCTCCGAGGACGACGACGTCGGTTACGTCTAGGGGTTGCTCCTCATATGTGACAAACTTTGTATCAGAGCATCAGGTTGAATATCTTTAGGGTCAATGTCTCATTAAACCATATTTACGTAGATTCTTATTCATAATTCTGCAGCGCGCCACATTTATGAATGAGAGACTATGTGCTGCTTAGGAAACTCTAAACTTCTTGTACTCCTATGTCATGCCTTTATAGTCTTACTTTATGTATTTTCACGTAAACCTTTTATCATGGTTATAGGTATGAATACAATAAGAGCAGCTTCTAGAAGGGCCGAGGAAGGGATTACTAATATGGGATCTAATGATAACCGAGCTCCTCTACAAGACAACCAAGTGCCTCCACTTGAAGAAGTTGCTATTAGTGATCTAGTTCCGGTTGTTCATCCACCGATGACCAATGGGGAGATAAGGGCAGCTTTTCTCAATTCGGACAAATCCATGACCTCTCAAGCTAATGCCTTCACTTCCCAAGTCCAAGATATGACGACCCAAATGAATTAGGATGTTCGACCCTATGTACGTAAACATGATAGCATTATGGCCTCTCGTTTCAGAGACTTTTCTAGGATGAACCCACCTATGTTCTTTGGGTTAAGCATATGAAGACCCTCAAGATTTCCTTGATGAGGTCTATAAGATTATTTATGCTATGGATGGGACTTTAATTGAGAAGGCCACGTTGGCGGCATATCAACTCAAAGATGTGGCCCAAACTTGGTACAAACAATGGAGATATAATAGGCACTAAGATGTGGTCCGGTAACTTGGGTGATCTTCAAGAGGGCCTTCCTTGATAGGTTTCTTAGGGAGTTTAAGGAAGCTAAGGTTGAAGAATTCATCAACCTTCGTCAAGGAGGTATTAGCGTACTTGTCTACTCCTTGAAATTTACTAAATTGTCAAAGTATGCTCCATCCTTGGTATCTAACCTAAGGGATGAGATGAGTCATTTTCTTACGGGACTGTACGAAGACTTGGTAGAAGAATGTCGTTAGACTATGCTACATGATAATATGAATATCTCTCGTCTAATGGTTCATGGTCAACGAGTGGAAGAACGTATACTATGGAGAATGAATAGGGAGGCCAAGAGAGCCAAGGTTTATGAAGGCGGTTCTTTCAAGGGAAGGTTGGAAATATAAGACAAGCCTAGATTCAAGAAGAGGTTCTCCAATCAAGTTCCTTCTAAATTTCCCAAGGCTCGTGATGATAGGGTGTCTAACCTTAAGTCTCCAAAGGGAAGAGGAACTAGTTCACCAACTAAGAAGCCAACTTGTGGAAAGTGTCGCAAGACACATTATGGTGAGTGCCTTATTGGGACGGACAATTGCTTTAGGTGTGGAAAAAGTGGCCACAAGGTTAAATATTTCCCTAATGTGAAGGGGCAAGACAAAGGGACTGGGCAAGCTCAAGCAAGTGGTTCCAAAGTTGATGCTTCAAGAAAGAATCGCTTCTATGAAATTCGCTCTAGGGATGAACAAGAGAGTTCTCCCGATGTGGTGACTAGTATGTTACAAGTCTTCTCTATTGATGTATATGCTTTACTTGATCCGGGTGCTACATTATGTTTTTTTAATCCCTTGATATCTAAGAAGTTTGATATTTTGCCCGATATTCTAAATGAACCTTTTATGGTAACTACCTCGTTAGGTGAGTCGGTGGTTGCAAAGACGACATATAGAAATTTTCCTATAATGTTGCCCAATAGAGTAACTCATGTTGAATTGGTAGAACTTGATATGATCGATTTTGATGTAGTTTTGGGAATGGATTGGTTGCATTATTGTGTTGATTCCAGAATTGTCAAGTTTAATTTTCCTAAGGAACCCATTTTGGAGTGAAAGGGGGTAATTCTATTCCTAGAGGTCGTATCATTTCTTGTGCAAAGGCTTGTAATAATATCTCAAAAGGGTGTTTATACCATATTGTCAGAGTCAAAGATTTAGACTCTGAAAATCCTCCAATTTAGTTAGTTCTCATCGTAAGGGAATTTCTTGAGTTGTTTCCTAATGATCTTTCCGGAATCCCTACTGAACAAGAAATTGATTTTGGTATTGACTGGCTACCGGATACCAACACCATTTCAATTCATCCTTATCGGATGGCTACGGCCGAATTGAATTAGTTGAAGGCTCAACTCAACGAATTACTAGTCAAAGGCTTCATTAAAACTAGTATTTCTCAATGAGGTGCACCGATTTTATTTGTGATGAAGAAGGATGGGTCTCTTAGAATGTGCATTAATTATCGCCAACTTAAAAAAGTCACTATGATGAATAAGTATCCCTCCCTCGGATTGACAACTTATTTGATGAACTCTAAGGGGCAAGCTCCTTTTCAAAGATTGACTTGAGATCGGGGTATCACCAACTTAGGGTGAGAGGTGAGGATATACCTAAAAAGGAATTTTAAACTAGATATGGTCACTATGAGTTCTTAGTGATGTCATTTAATCTCACTAATGCTCCGAAGGCATTTATGGACCTCAAGAATAGAGTGTTTCAAAGTTACCTAGATGCATTTGTCATTGTCTTAATTGACGACATCTTCATATATTCCAAAAGTGAGGGTGAACACATGGATCGTCTGAGACTAGTCTTGCAAGTGCTTAACGAACACCAACTATTTGTCAAGTATAGCAAATGTGATTTTTGGTTGAGGTCGGTGGCATTTCTTGGTCATATCATCTCTAGTGAGGGAGTTGAGGTTGATCCAAGGAAAACCGAGGCGGTGAAAAATTGGCCTAGACAATTGACTCCAACCGACATTAGGAGTTTCTTGGGTCTAGTGGGATATTATAGGAGGTTTGTGGATGGTTTTGCGTCTGTTGCTTCTCCCTTGACTACATTGACCCAAATGAGTGTAAAATTTGATAGATCAGAGGCATGTGAAAGAATATTAAAAATTTCAAAAGATAGGCTTACTTTCGCTCCAGTGTTGACCCTACCGGCGGGTACTAAGGGTTTTGTGGTATATACTGATGCATCCCCAGTGGTCTTGGGGTGTGTTATTATGTAACATAGGAAAGTAGCAGCCTATTCCTCTAGGCAACTTAAGGTGCACGAGAAAAATTATCCAACTCATGATCTTGAGTTAGCGGCCGTGGTATTTGCCTTGAAAATATGGAGACATTACTTGTATTATGTTCATCTTGATATGTATACAGAACACAAGAATCTTGAATATGTGTTTACTCAAAAATAGATAAATCTCTGACAAATAAGGTGGTTGGAATATTTGGAAGACTACGACATGAGTGTCCTCTATAACCCCGGCAAGGTCAATGTGGTTGCGGATGCTCTAATTCATATGACTATGGGTAGTGTGTCTGATGTAGAAGGATTCAAGAAAGACATAGTGAAGGATTTTCATAGGTTGGCTCGTTTGGGTGTTAGGTTAGAAGATTTCCTAAATGGTGGTTTTATGGGTCATAATAACTCCGAATCATCTTTGGTGGTGGAGGTGAAGTCTAAACAACACCTTGATCAACTATTGATGGATTTGAAGGAATTAAATCTTGGTAAGCTAAATTAGTCATTCTCCTTAGAAGGGGATGGTGTTTTGAGGTACCAAGGAAGTTTGTGTGTTCCCAATGTTGATGATTTGAGAAAACGGATCCTTGAGGAAGCTCATAGTTCCTGTTATTCCATCCATCTAGGTTCTACAAAGATGTATCATGACCTTAGAGAAGTGTTTTGGTGGGAAGGATTGAAAAGCGAATAGAGCTAAATTTGTTGCAAAATGTCCCAATTAACAACAAGTGAAAGCCGAGCACCAAAAGCCGAGTGGTTTATTTCAAGAAATCCAAGTTCCCACTTTGAAGTGGGAAGACATTAACATGGATTTCGTGGTAGGTTTGCCTTGGACACAAAAGCAACATGACTTCATATGGGTGGTTGTAGATAAGTTGACCAAATACTCTTATTTTATTCCCGTGAAGTCCACATACTTGGTAGAGGATTATTCAAGGATCTTCATAGATGAGATTGTGTGTCAACATGGTATTCCGTTATCCATCATATCAGATAGGGGTGCACAATTCACATCTATGTTTATGAGGTCATTCAAAAAAGGGTTGGGTACCAAGGTGAAACTAAGCACCGGTTTTCATCCCCAAACGGATGGTCAAGTGGAGCGCACAATTAAAAACCTTGAGGATATTCTTAGAGCTTGTATAATTGATTTCAAGGGAAATTGGGATAAACATTTTCCTTTGATTGAGTTTTCCTATAATAATAATTACTATTCATCTATATCTATGGCTCTTTTTGAGGCCTTGTATGGTAGGAGATGTAGATCTCCAACCGGATAGTTTGAAGTGGGCGAGTCATTACTTTTTTGGTCCCGAATTGATTTATAAAACATTGGAGAATGTTCATATGATAAGAAAACGATTAGAAACAGCCACAGCCGGCAAAAGTCTTATGCCGACAATAGGAGGAGGGACTTAGAATTTGAAGATGGTGATAAGGTGTATCTAAAAATTTCACCTATGAAACTGGTGGTGAGATTTGGAAAGAAGGGGAAGTTGAGTCCTCGTTATGTGCGTCCTTGTGAAATTATTCAAAGGGTTGTCAAGGTTGCATATGAGTAGAGGTTACCTAGTGAATTGGCTTCGGTTTATCCGGTGTTCTATGTCTCCATGCTTAAGAAGTGTATCGGTGATGCTGAGTCCATCCTTCCTATTGAATGTCTAGGTGTGGAAGAGAACCTTTCCTATGAACAGGTTCCGGTTGAAATCTTTGATCGTCAAGTTAAGAAATTGAGGAACAAATAGGTGACCTCCGTAAAAGTTTTATGAAGGAAGCACTTCGTTGAGGGAGAAACATGGGAGGCCGAGGACCATATGAAGTTCCGTTATCCTCATCTTTTTTCTAATTAAGGTTAGTTGTTCCTATTAATAATTAAAATATTGAACAAATTGATTTTTTCTTATTTTCAAGTATGTGCACATTTTGGTAAAGTTAGTGTAAAAATAAGTTAACATAAAAGAGGATTTTGTGTTAACTTGCACTTATTTGAAATATATGTTTTGTCTTCTTGAGATTTTTTATGTATTGATGTTGTCTTGGTAAGAATAGCATGGTAACTCTTTAATGTCATTTTGATCTAATGTTGTTGTTGAGAGGATAGTTCCTCATAATGTGTTATGAAATTATTGAGTTTTTATGTGTTGTTACTTGATTTGCTATGTGTAATGCTATGTTATGTGTTGAATTGAGTTGCGAATTACTCCTATTGGTTGTGACCCATAAAGATAATATGCATGTTGTTGGTTGGGCTGCTAGTATGGAGTCTATCCTTTCCCTTCAAAAGATTTTAGTGTCATTCGGGGATGAATGTTCCTAAGGGGGGTATAATGTAATACTCCGATAGTCTAAAGCCTAATATAGAGCCTCACATGTTGGTCTAAGGTTATATACACTTTCGTAAGGCCTAAAATAATGTTAATAAATCATTTAGGAAGTTTTAGAGTAAAGATGTCTAGAAACACCCAAGACGTCCGGAAGGTAGTCTAATTTAACTAGTGAAACGTCCTTATGTTTCGTGAAGGTTTGAAGGTTTTCTATGAGGTATAAAACTTGTAAAATGACTATAAATAGGTACAACCATGTATATAGGATAAATGATTCCATGTCCTACCCACCAAGGATTGCCTTAGTGGTCCACAAAAGGACCCCAAACTTTAGTTGGCAAGCTGCCAAAGAAGCAGCCAAAAGACACATAGAAGAAGAAAAGTCCGCGTCGCGGACTTGGGTGGACTTTGGTGAAAATTAAAGTCTACTTCACGGGCAGGTCGCGGACTCTACTTTCTCGAAAAATAATTTAGAAAATCATGTAGGAGCAGCTCTGCGTCGCAGACTTGTTCCCCGACGAAAATATGAAATTTGGAATTCAAGTTTGACTTCATTAACGGGTCAATTTAAGTGAGGGGTCTTATGGGTATTTCATGTGTGGTCTATATATTAATTTTAGATCAGTTTCCAATACATTTTACTCACTCAAATGAAATCCCCAAATCACAACCCAAAAGCACTCACCTCTCTCTAGTTTCTCTCTCTATTCAACCTTCATTTAAGGAAGAAGAAATCTTGAAGAAGAAGACCAATTTCTGTATGATTTAACTTGAATTTTGTGTATTAATCTTCATCAAGGTATGTTTTCTTCACTCTTGGGATTTATTTCCCCAAGAGGTCCTTTCAAAGTTGATTTCTAAATAACCCAATTCTTAGGGTTTTTCTTCTACAAATGGGTTTTCTTCTAAACATGTAATTGACGATTGATTATGACTAATTATGATTACCCATGACTAATTAGGTGTAGATTATTGAGTAATTGATTCTAATTGAGATAATTTCATGTGGATCATGTCCCCTTACCCAAATTCCCCAAATCTTTGATCTTGCTTATGAAATGATGGATATTGATGAATGTATTGATTGTTAGACTTGTTTTATCTATTGTAATTCATTCATGGGCTTCCTAGGGTAATATATTGGTGGGATTGGATCTATTTCTTGAATAATTCATGATGAACCCTATTCCCCTAACTCAAGGTTATAAATTGAAATTAATTGGGATAGTAATGATGCAATTGACATAGTTATTGTGTTAATAACTATGGTGTGATGATATTGCACCCATTATTGGGTTGAATTGGATGGTGGATGGTAAAACAATGGATGATGTCTTTTGAAGGAGATTGGGGTAAGTCTTGTGATCTAATTCATTACTTCAATTATGATTACTTGTGTTTAGTGATGAAGTTATATTGAAGTATACCTTATGATAAGATTGATTAGGGTTGGTATGATGTTGAATTGAAATGTATTGAATTATGACTTGTGAGTTGTTGTCTAGGATTTAATGACATAAGGGTGGTGATGAATTTTCCTATGTGCCTTGTCATAATGTGATTATGTAAATGTGATAACCTCACATGTGTGAATTGTAATGAAAGGACAATACTCATGCAATTCCTATTGAGCTATGATGATGACTATATAAGGGGTATACCCTATGATCTAAATTAATCTATGACTATTAATGAAAGACATTTAAAAAAGGACTCTAGCTTAGCACCAACTGAACTAGAAGTGAGGAGTGTCCTTTCCCACATAGGGAAGGTAGGTCACTAATGTACTCATGAGATTGGAGACTATAATACACGTAGCATAAAGAGGGTCCCAACTACATCTCTTGTTCTTGAAATATGTTACCCCCATAGGAATACTACCAGTTGATCAACCTAGATGCTATGTTCATGTTTTAGTACTACCTTGCCAAGTTGTGCACCTTCTTTTGGTGTAGGGTTCCATGACACCGAATTTCATATTAGCTCATGTGGTCTATGTCAGTTAAGGCAACACGTTCTCAAAAGGTAAAATGAAGTCATAAAGTGAACTCTAACTAGGATGACCTAAGGGGTTTCGTTTAGTATAGAGAGGTGTGTGGGACTCTACCTATACATTGCACTAGTTAGCCTTGAAGGAAGTCTGAGAAAGATGTTCTGATATGCTTATGTGCTTATAATTGTATATGATATCTATATGATGATCTTACATGTTAATGACACTATGTGATATGGGTTTCATTTATGAACATGTGGTTGGTGTCTATTGCTAAAGTGTGATGAAGTTATCTCTTAATGATATAGTATGTAAAGTTGGGCATTGCTTATACTTCTTGTTGGGTTTACTTGGTTGAGTGAGGTTTTGGGGCCTTACTTAGCCATTGTACTAGTGGACTTAATGGGGGTGTATGAGTGATGGTCTTGCTTAAGTTATGATGTTATGAATTCTATTGCATGCTTGTTGATATTATAACTAAATGATAGAGTTGTCTTGAGTATGTGCTCAATTATGTTGATATGCATGTTGACTTAACTAGACTTGGTATTGTTGGTCTTGTGATGCACGTGGTCTTGACTTAAATAATATGTGCTTATTGACTTGTGTTGGTTCTTGAATATGCATAAGGCTTTTCAAAGTAATTTGGCATACTTTTATCAAATGTCCCCTTTTAGCATGATTTATATGTTGTGTGTGCATATGTGTTGATACTTAGTACAAGTTATTTACTTACCCCATTTCTCCCTTTGTCCCAAACATTTTAGGTTCTGGTCGTTGAGGAGATTGTGGCCATTTGAAGAAGGCTTGGAATCTCATTCTATAAGTTGGGTAGGTTCTCACCACTTCGAGGGCAATACCACTTTCTAGCATTGGATGTATATTAGTCTTAAATACACTTTGTTCATTCTCTTTATTAGAGTACTATGATTGTATAGCCTATATGTGGATTTTATTGTATTGATGCAAGGGCTATGGTCAATTGGTTATACTCTTATTTAGATTGTTTCATATAAGACATCCATTTTAAGACTATGTTATGTATCTTATATATATATATGTATGTGCCATAAAAGTAGAAGACTACGTAATCTTTTTATACGAAGGGTCTATGTATACTCGGTATAAATATGTTATGTGTAAGCGAGAGTTCTAAGTAATCCTCGTGAACTAGTGTAAATGAAAAGTTTTAAATTCTCCACATTTTTAACCCGTGAATTTAATGATGAATGCTAAGAGGCTAGCTATCACGACCCATATTCTTGAATCCGGACCGCAATCGGCGTCGTTGACCTCTCAGAGGTCGCAGACAAGCCTCATCTTGCATTCATCACATTCATCTAGTTTAATTTAGTGGAAAATTTATAACTTTTTAAACGTATGAAGTATACCTAAACTTCATATAATTATTAACTAGATACATCATATACTAAGCTCAACATAAGAGAAAAACCATCTATCATAAAGAATCAATTCAAAACTGAAGATGAATATATCATAAATAGTTTGCCAAACACGGCCTTATTACAAAGATTCAAAATGAAAGTGCAAAAGAAACGCTAGGGACAACATCCACTAGCTATGTCTAAAACTAAGGCTATACTAAAACTGTAGCATCCTCGAAATCAAGAGGACCTACAAAATGGTTTGGAGAAACGCTGAAGTCCAAACAACTGCAACTGTCGTCAATTTGTCCTCTGACCTGCACTTATAAAAATAGTAAATAGTAGGGGGTTAGTACACCACTTGTACTAAGTATGGGTGTAGCACACACACACATAAAGCTATTCATGATCAATGAAAGCTCTTCCTAAGCAACATGCCATTACCGGAATGTATAGTCATTAGACTTTCCTAATTCGTTAGTTGTGAATTGTATAGACTTTCCTAACTCGGGCGAGGATTTGAAAATTTGATGACCCCCAACCCGAGAGCTCCCATTTCCATACTTAGATTATTTTTCAGTATTTTTCTTCTTATTGTTGTGTAGTTCAATTATTCCTTTGGTCCTATATCTTACTTACAAGTGCAATGATTCATTGTAGTCCCATACACACAATGAATCGATGTAAGTAATACAAGGACTAAGGAATGATTTCCCTACCTTATAGTGAGTCATTGTTTACACTATGTATTCATTAACATTTCATAAGCCAGTATCTATTGGCTATGTCATCTATTTCATTACTTACATGTTAGGGAAGTTATGAGGTATTTTAGTTAACATTACGTTTCTACTTTCCTTTATTGGCATCATATAAGAAGTCATTATAGGCCAATCTATTTGGCTTTGCCCATTATTTGCTGAAACTTCATGAGTGTTACATTGGCAATTGACATTCTTAAGTTCTTCTTCAATGCTCACTTTGAACATACGTTCCATCATCATCATTCATTCTCACTTTTATAAAGATATCATAGGGAATAAGATCATGCGAGCTAACATGAAATCCAGTGTCTTCCCCACACTTAAAAGAGGTGATTCACCGGTTAAAATGAATATAGACCATGTGAGCTACTCATGGAATCCAGTGTCTGTCCCACACCGAAAAGGGGTGATCCCCGTCTAAGGCGAATCCATCTCAAGTGTTCACTCTACACCGAAAAGCAGTGGCTCACGTATACAGTGAACCAAGAACATATCGTGAGCATTGACCGACATAGATCATGTGGGCTAAACATGAAATCCAGTGTCTTCCCCACACCAAAAATGGGTGGAATCACCGACCAAGGTGAAACCGTACATGCCTAGCTCGCTTAGGTGGAAACCACTGGCTAGTTCCTATGTTGGCTAGACATAGTTCGAAGACTAGGGACGTAATGAGACTACTTATCCACCTCGATGGTAGCCTCGTCTCATGAGACTTACACGTGCAAGCACATTCTCATAACTAATCTATGGTGTTGTGCTCACTTTCATTATCTTCTTTATCTTTTAGAGTTGACTCAAGCTTTATGGAAGCTTGCTTATACATTTGAGATTTACTTACTCTTTTTATGTCTTGTCATCCTTACTTTACATTGATGAAATGTGAATTGTCCTTGCATATCATCCTTACTTTACATTGATGAAATGTGAATTGTCCTTACATATCATCTTTAGGTGTTATTTAACATATTAACTTTGGTGTAAGTAAGACTTGTCTCACTTTCTTTAACACCCCATTCTGGTCACTTACTTAGTTTAGACCCCTTTTATTTTGTTATTACTCACGTTACTTTTTTACTTTAGCGTAGTAGCTTCATTTCATCGTTTATGGACGATGAGGACTTCTTTCAATGAGTTACATATGTTCGTAGTTCATTCTTTTAGAGCATGTTGGGATTTATCCCAATGAATGGCATGCCCTTGGTTATGGATTCATTGAATTACTTTAGAAGTGCTTATAATATATTTGATACTCTTACTACACAAGATTGGCATAGGATTAGTATTGGCCTCAACATTTGGGATGTTAAACTAGCAAACTATTTTTGTTGGCATAAGCTAATTTACGTATTTTCATATTTAAATTGAATATGTATGAACCTTTAGCCAATCTTTTAATCATTTACATAAGCTCCGAGCCATTATCCTGCATTCGTTTTGACCAAGTAGTGTTAGTGAATTTCTTGGCATAAGATAGTCAATTCGTTTTAGATGTGATTTCATAGATGTGTTTGAGCCAATTCTTAGTTTATGGCTTTTAGTGATAACGTTTTTAACCTCTTGGACAGAATCACATTAATATTCGGTGAACTTAGCATCTTCATAATATCACAACAACAGCAAGCCAACATTCGGTCAAAACACATAATTCACTTAACACATCACGGACGTAACTTAACATATCATCAATTATTAATTTACATGATAACATTAACTTTACGCGACTACAAGTTCATAGGTTCATTCGATATTCATCATTCAAGAACCATACATTTTAGCCAGCACCACATACCAATAACATGATCTTTAACCTATTCAACATTGAATCGAAAAGGATACTAGGGACAAAGGAGTTCGATGAGAACACGGGAACAACCCTAGTTTTCAAGATCTTTGAATCATTTGAAAGAAAGTTCTCTTGGAGAAAGAAGTCCAGGCGAGAAACCCATACCTTATGTAGATTCGAATTTACGACGATCACTCTACGCGAAATCATTGAGAAGTACTTTGAAATCGCCTAAGAGAGACTTTAGCATTCTACGTTCTTGCGGTTTGTTGTTTACTGCCTTAGTCGTAAGTCTCTTGTGAATGAACGTGGTTTCTAGGTTTTTGGAATTGATGTTTGAATTATTTAACTTTAGGTTAATTAACTTAATTAATAAATTAATTAGTTAATTACTAAAATACCCCTCCTAAGTTAACTAGACATAGGAGGACCCTTGACATAGACAAATCCGAAGTTGGCCAAGTGTCTCGACTGGACCAAGGTTTTAAATTAATTAATTTTGATGCTTATTTAATCAATTAAGGGACTTAAGGGAATTACTAAAACACCCCTAAGTCACTAGGACCACAACTAACAACTTTGGACCATCCTAGGCTAGGTACTAGCTTGTACCTAAGTTAGTTAGGTGCCACCCGACCAAGTCCTAGGTTTTGGGTGCATTAGGGTGTCCAATTCGGTTAGTCCTAGGTTAGTTATCTAGTTAGGATAGTTGGTTAGGACTTAGAGTTAGTTAGGTTGGATGGTCTCACATGAAGGGACTCGCCCGTGCGTGTCTTGCCTAACCACCCTAACCGAAATCTGTTAGGGTAGTTCGTGGTCCCCTTGGCGGTTCCTTCACGTGTGATACCCATGTGCTTGCACATGGGTTTGTTGCACTTTCCTAACTAATTTATCTTGACCTCTCATTTGGGAATGGTTACTTATTGTCCCAAGGACCCTCACCATGTCCTTGGTCACTGCTTACTCTACATGATCATTTTAGATGGTCATATGGAATTGTATCTAGGCTTGACACTTGGATGCCTCATGCCTTTTGTATTAGTATTCCGAAACATGAATTTTAGCTTAGGGTCTTCATTGCAGGTACATTTCTTAAACGTCAATCCTGGGTTGGGGTATGGCAACCCAAAAAGTATATTTTATATTCGTATATAGAAAATTGGCTAATATCTCTTAGCCAATATTTTTATGCTATGCCCAATATTTCTCAATATTGGGCATTGGGGTGCCTATGTACCCCTAATAGGCTCTCTTAAGGACATACAGGGATCTTCATTAGACATGTGATTTTTCGGAATGTTACACTAGTCCAAGTCCTCTAGGAGGAGGAGGACGCCGGTTACGTCTAGGGGGTACTTCCCAGATGTGGCATTGAATCACCACGAAATTCAGTAGAAACTTGAGGGATTGGATCTTCTTTTACAAACTTCAAAGCTTCTTCAATGGGGAATGAGTAGAGAGAGAAGGGAGAGAGAAGGGAGAGATTTTGGGATTTGTTTTGGGGTTTTGATTTGATTGAGTGTTTGTGATGGAAAACTGAAGTAATATCAATATATAACCCTCCCCTAAAATACCCAAAAGACCCCTCACTTAAATTGACCATTTAACAAAGTCAAACTCGAATACAAATTTAGATTTTTCATCGGGAAACAAGTCGGCGTCGCATAGCTGTTCCCGCAAGATTTCCAAAAATAATTTTTGAACCAGAAGAGTCCACGACTTGTCCGCGTTGCAGACCAAAAGTTTTTACTTGGGTGTGCCAAGTCTGCGACGCGGACTGGTTCACTCCATGCACAAAAATTATTGCATCTTGGCAGCTTGCTTGGTCCAAAGCGGGGTCCCTACGCTGACCCCTCGGGAGATCCATGGGGTCGGAACTGTACATTTTAACCCTTTATACTTGGCTTTAGGGGTGAACAAAGGACCCCAAACTTGGCTTGGCATGCTTCTAAAGTAGCAGCCAAAATAAACATAGATGAAACAAGTCCGCGTCGCGGACTTGGGTTGCTTACAGTCAAATCTCAAGATCGCGTCGCGGGAAGTTCGCGGAATCCACTGTCTCAAAAATTAATTTAGAAATTCATGCAGAAACAGCTCCGCGTTGCATACTTGTTCCCCGATGATAATCTGAAATTTGGATTTGAAGTTTGACTTCATTAAAGGGTCAACATAAGTGAGGGGTCTTTTGGGTATTTCATGGGGGGTCTATATATTGATTTCCAATCAGTCTTCCTCATATTTACTCACTCAAATCAAATCCCTAAATCTAAACGCAAAAGCCCTCACCTCTCTCTAGTTTCTCTCTCTATTCATCCTCCATTGAAAGTAGAAGAAAGCTTGAAGAAGAAGACTGATTTCTCTAGGATTTCAGTTGAATTTCATGGATTAATCTTCATTAAGGTATGTGTTATTCAATATTAGGTTTCCTTTCCCCAAAGAGGTCCTCTAAAAATTGATTTCTAAAACACTCAATTCCAAGAGTTTTTCTATTCTAATGGGTTTTCTTTGAAACTTCAAATTGATGATAAATTGTGATTGCCTATGACTAATTAAGTGTATATTTTTGAGTAATTTATGTTAATTGATGCAATTTCATGTCGATGATGTCCCTTTTCCCCAATTCTCTAGATCTTGAATCTTGCTTATGAATTGAGGGGAACTGAAGAATGTATTGATTGTTAGACTGGATTTATCTATTCTAATTAATTCTTGGACTGCCTAGGGTAATGTATTGTTGGGATTGGATCTATTTCTTGAAGAATTCATGACGAACCCTTTTCCCCAAATCCTAGTTTATGAATTGAAGTTATTTGGGATAGAGATGATGCAATTGATCTCGCTATTGCGTTAATTATTATTTTATGATGATGTTATACCCATTATTGGTTTGAATTGAATGTTGATGGTAAAACCATGGTTGACGTCTTGTGAAGGAGATTTTGTAAGTCGTGTGATATCAACCCTTTACTTCAATTATGGTTACTTGTGATTAAGTGATTATGTTGTATTGAAGTCTACCTTATATTAAGAGTCATAGGGTTGGTATGATGTTGGATTGAAAAGTCTTTACTATGGTTTTGGAGGTGTTGACTAAGATGTAAATAATATAAGGATGGTAATAACCTACCAATGTGCCTTATCATTATGTGAAATGTAAATGTGTTAACCTCACACATATGAATTGTAATGAAAGGAAAATACTCATGCAATTCTTATTGAGTTGTGATGATGATTATTATATAAGGGATAGACCATATGACTTAAACTAATCTATGATGATTAATAAAGGCATTCAAGACATTCCAAAAGGGATATTAGCTTAGCTCCAAGAGACTTGACAATGGGAGGTGTTGACTTTCCATAGAGAAAGATTTACCCTATAGTTCCACATGAGGTGTTGACTCCCCTATGAGGGATACTAACCCAATGTATTCTCAAAGATGACGCTCCAATTACTAAGTGACATGTAGAGAGTTCATACCTATCTCTTATTTCCTTACACTATGTTGCTCCCATAGGAAGACTAGCAAGTGGATCCACCTAGAAAGCTACGTTCATGTTTGATTCTACTTTGATGGGTAGACCACCTTCCATCGGTGTAAGGTTTAACGACATCGGATTCCACACTTAGATCTTGTGTTCTAATGAGGGTCATGAGTAATGGTCTTGCTTTGGTTATGTTGTAATAAACTCTAATTATTGCTTGTGATGTCATGTCTTGATGATAGAGTAGTATTTTATTATGGGTTCAAGTATGTTGGTATGCATGTGACTTGATTTGACTTATGGTGCTTTGGTCTTGTATAGTACATGGTATTGACTTGATGAATATGCATCAATGACTTGTATTAGTTTTTTTATGACCCAAAGTACCCCCTAGGAGCAACCGACGTCGTATTCCTCAATGAGGACTAGGACAAGCTTCTTAGCACTCATCATAGCAAATCATAAGTCAAAATTGCGGAAAAATTATAACTTTTTCTTATATAGCATTGAGGTTTACATAGACCTCAACATAGGAAGCATACGTAAGCTTCTCGCAATAGACCACAATAACGCATATGAATTTAGTCTAATACTTTTTCACATATCAACCATCTATAACGAAGTCAAACAATGCGGCCAAAACCCTTACACAAATTCATAATTGCCACATAGGGCTTACATTAATATCTTCAACAATAGGAAAGACCCTAAGCTAGACAATACAAATACTACTAAGATAGAGTGTGTGGTAGCATCCTCGAACTAGATGGCATACCAAAACTTGGAGAGTCTAGTCCAAGCCTTCTTGCTTTAGCCTCAATGATATCTCAACAGCCCGAACCTACAATAATTGGGGAAAAAGGGAAGAAATGTGTGTTAGTACAAACCATATGTACTAAGTATGGTCCCTATGCATAAAAATCGTTAATGCATGAGAAAAGGCAGAATTTAGTCAAAACTATACACAATGACCAACAATTCAATATACACATATAAGGAACATAATAATCATATCAACATATAAGTAACTCAAGCAACCCTTGTCCAATGCCAAGAATAAAGCGCCATAACCCAATCCAAAGCTAAGTATCAACTTTAGCCAACCCATTTCATACTTACAACATATTCTCATATATAACATGCTTCATATATCAATACTTGTCATAGCTTATCAACATAATCATAACCATAATCAAATCATAATAGAACACTACTAGCATCATCCTATAGGATCCCACATGTGCAATGTATAAGAGAAGTCCCATACCCTACCTCAAACTATGTAGTAACCTTTATGACAACCCTAATCGAAATTCACATACATAAGTTGTTCAAACCATTATTTTATGGAAATAAGTACCATAACCGACATGAGACCATGTGAGCTACATGGAATCTGGTGTTCTACCCCCACACAGAAAAGAGAGGGTTAACACTTGACTAAGGTGCAACCATTCGTACATAGCTATTCTAGATGGATCCACTAAGCTAGGGTCCTATGTGAGAACATAGTTAAGGGTCAAAGAGATTGTTTCTAGAAACCTTGACTACTAATTGTGAAGGTTACCATCTCATGAGACAACACATATCTTGGGAATCCCAACTACTAGTCGTGAAGAAACCCACGTGGGAGGTTGGACTTACTAACGTGACACCTCCATTTCATTCACATGCCCTTTCGGTGCTAAGAAATTATTCCCTTTAGTAAGAATCATATAACATCGTACAATTTCACATTCGTAGACCTTTAAGTAAACATCTTATCATAATAGCTCATAGGTGATGAAGAGTGAGAACTATTCTTTCACTTTAGACAAACATTATAATAATGAGAAACTACATTCAATCATATAATGATCACATCATAACATAATTACATACTTCACAGCCAATTCATAAATCTAAGTTTAGGGATGAGGTATCCTTGTCACCAACATCACAACAACACAATTATCTATAACATCATTATCACATAAGTAGATTTCACCTTGCATAATTGAGATCAAAGGAGAATCAAGATTATACCTCATTTCCCTTCATGGGACTTCATACTTAAATACCCAAGAACTCACAAGCAACATATGAAATAGGAACATTCATGAATTATTAACATAACTAAAATAAAAGTAAACAAGTGACATGTTCATCAACCACAACAATTCACCTTAATCAATCCAAGATATTAGGGATTTAGGGGAAAGGCATAGGTCAAGGTAAAACTCATATGAATTCATCAATTAACCATTAATTCATACTTAAACAACATTAATTAATCATTCATCACAATTAACTCACAGTTTCGTTTTAAATGAAGACCCATGTGAGGAGAAAAAACCTTGTTTTGGGGGATTTAGAAATCATCTTTTGAAGGACCTCTTGGGGAAAGGATTCCCAAGAGTGAAAGAAACCATACCTTATAGATGAGAGAGAAACGAAATTGAGTTGAAAAACTTCAAGGCTTGATCTTCTTCTTGGAGCTCTAATGGTCTTCAATGGAGTTTTGGAGGAAGAGAGAATTTGGGAGAGAGAGATTTTTTATTTCAAATTGTGGGACTTGATTTGAGTGATAAAATTGACCTAAAACAGACCCTAATAAATTATATAGTCACCCATTAAACTAACCAAAAGACCCCTCACTTAAATGGGTTTATTTGTGAAGTCAAAACACCCAAAATACGACATTTTAGGAATGTGGGAAGTGGCTCTGCGTCGCGGGGACAACACACACTTTATTTACCAAATATAATTTGAGGCAGTGAGGTCCGTGTTGGGTGTGCGTTGCACAGTAACCCTCCGATTCTTGACTTTCGCAGACTGCTTTGGCAGCCTGCCCACCCATGTTGGGTCCTTCCCAAGGACCCTTACGATGGTCCTTGGGGTGTATTTATCAGACGTTTAGACTCTATATACTACATTCTACCTATACAGAGTCATTAAACAAGTTTTAGACTTCATTTGACCCTCCGAAACCTTTCCCAAACATAGGGACGTCAACATAGTTAAATTTCGCTAGTTTCCGAACATTAAAGATTTTCTTCAATGTTATGGCTCCGAAACATCTCAAACAAGTTATTTATACTTATTTAGGTCTAAAACCATCATTATTAAACATATTAAGTTCTAGTATAGTTCATCAAAATTTCCGGGTGTGTCAATACTCCCCCCCTTAGGAACATTCATCCCCGAATGACACTCTAAACCTTTGTATAGGAGGGAAGACTCAAGACTAGCAACCAACCAATCAACAATATCATAATGAGTCACAGCTCATAGGAGGAAATATCCACCCCTTTTAATACATAAACATAGCATTAACAAGTAGGAACATAATCCACACATACCATAACAAAAGCTCAACTTTTCATATCACATAAGGAGGTACTACCTTCTCCATTTCAATATGAGCTCAATATGAACATTAAAAGTTGACATGTTGATTTCTTATAAAAACAATATCAATTATGCTCATTATAATTTTCAATGATCACGTATAGCACACAACACACTCAAGTGAAAGCCAACATAATAAACATATTTCATGTAAAGACAAGAACTCAACTTAGGCATGAATTTCTACTACAATATGCACATATTTAGAACACATGATAAGTTCAACATTATTCACAATAATCATATAAGTAATTACTAACCTTAATCTTGGCTAGGAGTAAAGGAAAAAAGATGAGTATAGCGGGTCTTCATGTCGGCCTCGACCTCCTATGTTGCACCCTCAACAAGGTGGTTCCTCCGTAGAACCTTTACGGAGGCATCCTCCTTATTCCTCAATTTCATAACTTGGCGATCCAAGATCTCAACCGGGACATCCTCATATGAAAGGTCCTCTTTTACCTCCAAACCTTCAAGAGGAAGAATGGACACTGGATCGCCTATACACTTCTAAAGCATAGATACATGAAATACCGGATGAATCATGGCCAACTCATTTGGTAATTTTAATTCATAGGCAAAACTCCCAACGCTCTTCAAAATTTCATACGGCCCCATATAACGGGGACTAAGTTTCCCTATCTTTGAAAACAGCATCACCCCTTTCATGGGTGATATTTTCAAATAGACCCAATATCGTACTTCGAACTCGAGGTCCCTTTTTTATTATCGGCATAGGATTTTTTCGACATTGAGACGCTTTTAGTCTATCTCTTATCACCCGAACCTTCTCAAGAGCTTCATAAAACAAATCGGGACCAAGTAGAGCAAACTCCCCTACCTCATACTACTCAACCGGGGATCTACATCTCCTCCCATAAAGTGCCTCAAAGGGTGCTATGGAGATAGTAGAGTGGTAGCTATTGTAAGAGAATTCGATTAAGGGTAGATGATCATCCCAATTATTCTTGAAATCAATCACGCAAGCCCTTAACATATCTTCTAGAGTTTTAATGGTACGCTCCGCTTGTCCATCCGTTTGAGGGTGGAAAGCGGTGATAAGCTTTACTTTCGTACCTAGTCCAGTTTGGAAAGATCTTCAGATGTGTGAAGTGAATTGGGATCCTCTATCCAAAATCATCGACAATTGGGCCCCATGTAACTTCACAATATCTCTAACATACAATTTAGCATACTCGTCCGCCAAGTAAAAAACCTTTACGGGAAGGAAATCGGCTGACTTAGACAACCTATCCACTATAACCCAAATGGAATCATGTTGTCGACGTGTTCAAGGCAAACCTACCACAAAGTCCATGTTGACATCTTCAAACTTCCGAGTGGGAATATCAATATCTTGGGTTAGGCCACCAGGGCCTTGATGCTCGGCTTTGACTTGTTGGCAATTTGGACACCTTGACACAAACTTTGCCACCTCCCTTTTCATTCCATTCTACAAATAGATGTGACGTAAGTCATGATACATCTTGGTGGCCCCCGGATGGATGGAGTATCGAGAGCCTGAGCCTCATCCATGATTTTATCCCTCAAACCATCCACATCCGGCACACATACCCTAACTTGGTACCTAAGTACCCCATCCTCCCCTTGTGAGAAAGATTCATTATTCTAGTTAAGGACCGGCTCTTTCACCTCCATCAACAGGGGATCAAGATATTGCTTAGACTTCACATCGACCACTAAAGACGACTCGGAGTTATAACGAATCATAAAACCATATTTTGATGATTCTTCTAGTCGAACACCTAAACGGGACAACCTATGAACTTCTTTGACTAGTTCCTTTTTGTCATCATTAAAATGAGCCACACTATGCATAGACACTCGACTGAAAGCAACCGCCACAACATTAGCTTTTCCGAGATTGTAAAGGACACTCGTGTCATAATCCATTAAAAGCTCTAACCATCTCATTTGGCGTAGATTCAAGTATTTTTGGGTGAATACATATTAGAGACTTTTGTGATCGCTGAAAACATCTACATGCACCCCATAAAGATAGTGTCTCAAAATTGTCAAAGCAAATACAACGGCCGCAAGCTCAAGGTCACGAGTTGGATAGTTCTTCTCATGTGGCTTAAGTTGTCTAGAGGCATACACTATGACTTTGCCATGTTACCTTAGCACACATGCTATACCCACTCGGGAGGCATCACAATAAACCACAAACCCATTGGTACCCTCCGATAAAGTTTATACGTGAGCGGAGGTGAGTCTACCTTTCAATAATTGGATGCTCTTTTCACATGATTCCGACAATTAGAGTTTGGACTTCTTTTGGGTTGAAGCAATTAATTGAGATGCGATATATGAAAATCTCTCAACAAACCTCCGATAGTAGACGACCAACTGTAGAAAACTTCGGATGTAGGTAGGACTCAAAGGTATCGGCCAGCTTTTGACACCTTTCTTCTTCCTTGAATCAACCTCTACCCCTTAACTAGAGACAATGTGCCCAAGAAATACAACCGACCTCAACAAACACTCACACTTGCTAAACTTAACAAAAAGTTGATTATCCTTGAGAAATGTCAAAACTATCCTCAAATTTTTCATATTGTCATTTTCACTCCTAGAGTATGGCAAAATGTCATCAATGAAGAATAACATACAAATCAAGATACTTTCTAAAAACTCAATTCATAAGATCCATGAATTCCGTCGGGGCATTTGTTAGACCAAATGACATCACTAGGAATTCGAAGTGACTATATCTTGTTCAAAATGCTGTTTTCGGAATATCAACCTCCCAAACTCTAAGTTGATGATAACTCGATCTTAAGTCAATCTTTGAAAAGTAGCTAGCTCCTTGGAGTTTATAAAATAGGTCATCAATCCTAGGGAGCGGGTACTTCTTCTTTATAGTGACTTTATTCAATTGACAATAATCGATACACATTCTCAAAGACCCATCCTTCTTCTTCACAAACAATACTGGGCACCCCCTAGAGATATGCTTGGTTGAATAAAAACCTTATCTTGAAAATCTTTGAGTTGAGCCTTTAGTTCTTTCAACTAGGCTGGGGCCATTCTATAAGGAGGGATTGAAATAGGATGTGTATATGGTAATAGATCTATACCAAAGTCAATCTCTCGTTTGGGAGGTATTCTGAGAAGATTGTCAGGAAAGACCTTTGGAAACTCCCTTACCACGTGTACCAACTCTATGGAAGGGACATCAAATTCAAGATCCATGACTCTTACTATGTGATAGGGACATCTCTTTTCAATTTACTTGCAAGATTTTAGACGCGAAATGATCTTACCCCTAGGATTTGAGTTTCCTCCCTTCCACTCAAAAACGGGTTCATTTGGAAATTTAAATATAACCACCCTTGACCTACAATCAATAGAGGCAAAACACGCATACAACCAATCCATTCCCAATATAATATCGAAATCTAATATATCAAGTTCTATCAAGTAAACCAACATGACTTTATTGGGCAAGGAAATAGGACACCCTTTATAGACTCATTTTACCACTACGGAATTACCCACTAGGGTAGAAACCGAGAAAGGCTCATCTAAGATGTCGGGTAGTATATCAAATTTCATGGCTACAAGAGGGGTCACAAATGACAACGTAACTCCCAAATCCAACAATGCATATACATCAAAGGAAAATTATTTTAACATACCCGTCACCACATCCGGTGAGCTCTCTTGATCACTTCGGGATTGGAGAGCATAAAAGCGATTCTTCTTAGGAGCATCCGGGTTTGGAGCACTTGCTTGAGCTTGAGAATATTCCCTTCCTTGATTCTTCATCATAGGGAGATCTTTATTCATGTGGCCACTCTTACCACAATTATAGCAATTACCCGTGCTCACAAGACACTTGCCATCATGCCTTGTACCATATTTAGAACAAAGAGGCCTATCAACATAAGATCGACCACCTTTTCCCTCTTGGGGCTTGGGAGTAGGCACCTTACTCTTATTGGACCTTGGAGCACTAGAAGATCCTTGATTAGAAAACCTCTTATTGAACCTTGGTTTGTCTAGAACCTCATACCTATTCTTAGAAGAATTACCCTCTTTGGTTCTCACCTTCTTCAACTCCCTACCAATTTGCTTAAGCTTTTGCTCCTCAATTTGTTCGGCATGAACAATGAGACGAGCGATGTCCATGGTAGGAATCAACATAGTCGACCTATATTCATTAACCACAAGATCGGATATCCCCATGACAAGAATTTTCATCTTGGCCCTAGAATCCGCAACCACAGTAGGAGCATGCTTTGATAGTTGAGTGAATTTGAGGCTATACTCCTTGACGCTCATACCCCCTTGACGAAGGTTGATGAATTCTTGCATTTTACTCTCTCTTAGTTCCAAGGGAAAGAACATATCAAGGAAAGACGTTTTGAAATCTCCCTACGTAATCTGACCTTCTATCACTGGCCTATCATCCTTCCATTGCTCATACCACACTTGAGCCATATATTTGAGTTGGTAGGCGGCTAGTTCCGACTTTTCTTTAGAAGAAACACCCATAGCATCGATAACCTTGAACAGTTCATCAATGAACCCTTGTGGGTCCTCCTCCACCTTAGAACCATAGAAAGTAGGGGGATTCATCCTTGTGAAATCCCTAATCCTTGAAGCGGTGGTATTGGCATAGGTGTTCACTTGCACCCTTTTATCCCTAGCAACTTGGGTAGCCAACACTTGAGTAAAGATATGAATGGCTGAACTTATCTCAACCTTAGACATAGCCTTTTTCCAATAGGAACTTGAGGGTTCTGAGGAGCTTGAGGGGGAACTGCCTCATTCAAATTCTCCTCTCCGGCCCTTCAAGCATTGTTCCTCCTTGTATTCATTGCCTATAAGCACAAATAAAGTATTAGAATAAAGGACTAGATAGATTTCAGTATCTTAGGCACGACTAAGGAATAACAAGAGAGTGAAGGTTCCTAAGCATCATATAGTCTCTCATTCATTAGTGTGGCGTGCTTCACATTTATGATTAAGACACTACATAGACGTGGTTTAATGAGACATCAATCTTAAGAAGATTTAAGCTCATGCTCTGATACCAAGCTTGATACGACCCAAAGTACCCCCTAGGTGTAACGGGGTTGTCGTCCTCTATGAAGGCTAAGACAAGCCTCTTAGAACTCATCATGGCAAATCACGAGTCAAAATGATGGAAAAATTAAAACTTTAGCTTATATAGCATTGAGGTTTACATAGACCTTTACATAGGAAGCATACCTATACTTCTCGCAATAGACCATAATAATGCATAGGAATTTAGTCTAATACTTTGTCTCATATCAACCATCCATAATGAAGTCAAACAATGGAAGAAAATCCCTTACACAATCCATAATTGCCACATAGGGCTTACATCAATATATTCAACAATAGGAAAGATATGAATGTCTACTAGACAACACAAATACTACTAAGACAGAGTGTGTGGTAGCATCCTAGAACTAGAGGGCATACCAAAACTTGGAGAGTCTAGTCCAAGCCTTATTGCTTTAGCCTCATTGATACCTCAACGGCCCGAACCTACAATGTTTTTGGAAAAAGGGAAGAAATATGGGTTAGTACAAACCACAAGTACTAAGTATGGTCCCTATGCATAAAAATCGTTAATGCATGAGAAAAGGCACAATTTAGTAAAAACTATGCACAATAACCAACAATTCAATATACACAAATAAGGAACATCATAATCATATACATATCTAATTAACTCAAGCAACACTTGTGCAATGCCAAGAATAAATTCCCATAACCCTATCCAAAGCTAAGTATCACATTAAGCAACCTATTTCATAGTTACAACATATTCTCATATATAACATGCTTCACATATCAATACTAGTCTTAGCTTATCAACATAATCATAACCATAATCATATTCATAATATAACACTACTAGCATCATCCTATAGGATCCCACATGTGCAATGTGTAAGAGAAGTTCCATACTCCCCCTCACACTATGTAGTAACCTTTAAGACAACCCTAATAGAAGTTAACATACATAACTTGTTCATACCATTACTTTAGGGAAATAATTATCATAACCGAGATGAGACCATGTGAGCTACATGGAATCTGGTGTTCGACCCCCTCACCAAAAAGAGAGGGTTAACACTTGCCTAAGGTGCAACCATTCCTACATAACTATTCTAGGTGGATCCACTAAGCTAGAGTCTTATGTGGGCACATAGTTAAGGGTCAAGGAGATTGTTTTTAGAAACCTTGACTACTAATCATAAAGGTTTTCATCTCATGAGACAACACATATTATAGGAATCACCACTACTAGTCGTGAAGAAACACATGTGGGAGGTCGGACTTACTAACGTGAGACCTCCATCTCATATACATTCCCTTTCGGTGTTAAGCAATTATTCCCTTTATTAATCATCATATAACATCGTACAAGTTCACATTAGTATCTTTTAGACATTTAAGTAAACATCTTATCATAACAGCTCATAGGTGATTACAAGTGAGAACTATCCTTTCACTTTAGACACAACATTATAATCATGAGAAACTACATTCAATCATATAATGATCACATCATAACATAATTACATACTTCATAGACAATTCATAAATCTAGGGTTAGGGATGAGGGATTCTTGTCACCAACATCACAATAACACAATTAGTTATATCATCATTATCGCATAAGTAGATTTCACCTTGCATAATTGAGATAAAAGGAGAATCAAGATCATACCTGATTGCCCTTCATAGGACTTCATACTTCAATACCCAAGAACTCACAAAAAACATATGAAATAGGGAAATTCATGAAGTATTAACATAACTAAAATCAAAGTAAACAAGTGACATGTTCATCACCCTCAACAATTCAACTAAATCAATTCGAGAAATTAGGGATTTAGGAGAAAGACATGGGTAAAGGGAAAACTCATAGAAATTCATCAATTAACAATTAATTCATACTTAAACAACATTAATTTATCATAATTCATCACAATTAACTCACAATTTCGTTTTAGAAAGAAGACCCGTGTGAGGAGAAAAACCCTTGTTTTAGGGGATTTAGAAATCATCTTTTGAAGGACCTCTTGGGGAAAGGATTCCCAAGAGTGATAGAAACCATACCTTATAGATGAGATATCCACGAAATTGAGTTGAAAAACTTGAAGGCTTGATCTTCTTCTTGGAGATCTAATGGTCTTCAATGGAGTTTTGGAGGAAGAGAGAATTTGGGAGAGAGAGAGAGATATTTTTTATTTCAACTTTTGGGACTTGATTTGAGTGATAAAATTGACCAAAAACTGACCCTAATACATTACATAGTCAGCCATTAAAATACCAAAATGACCCCTCACTTAAATGGATTTATTTGTGAAGTCAAAACACAAAAAATACGACATTTTACGAATCTGGGAAGTGGCTCCGCGACACACACTTTATTTCCCGAAAATAGTTTGAGGCAGTGAGGTCCGTGTTGACTGTGCGTCGCACAGTAGCCCTCCGATTCTTGACTTTTGCAGACTGCTTTGGCAGTCTGCCCACCCATGTTGGGGTCCTTCCCAAGGAACCTTCCGGTGTTCCTTGGGGTGTCTTTATCGGAATTTTAGACTCTATATACTACATTATATATTTTTAAAGTAATTTTATAAGTTTTAGACTTCATTTTATCCTCCGAAACCTTTCCCAAACATAGGGACGTCAACAAAGTTAAATTTTGCTAGTTTCCGGACGTTAAGGCTTTTCTTCAATGTTATGGCTCGGAAACTTCTCAAACAAGTTATTTATACTTATTTAGTTCAAAAACCATCATTATTAAACTTATTAATCTCTAGTATAGGTCATGCAAATTTTCGGGTGTGTCAAGTTTCTTGAATGTGCATAAAGCTATCCAAATGTAAAATAGCATATTTTAATGAAATGTCCTCTTTAGCATGATTTCACATGTTTTATGTGCATATACTAATACTTAGTACAAGTGTTTACTAACTAATCTTTTATTTTTACTACATATATAGGATCCGACCATTGAGATTAAAGAAGGCCTTTGAATACTACTTGGATATTTCCCAAGATTTCGGTAGGTTCTCACTTTCTGAGGACAATGTCATTATCAAGCGAATTATGTTGTTCTAGTATAAGACTCTTTGTTATTTCCTTTTGATTTCAAGATGATTGTTGTATAGCCTATATGATTCTCTTTGTTGTATTGAAATATGGGTTAAGCCCAATTGTGGAATTCGTTTTAGATAGTTTAATATGAGACATATTATAGACTTCTTATGATATTATGTTCCTATACTATGTATGTGAAATAAAAGTATAAGACTATGTAATCATCTTATACGAAGGGTCTAAGTGTACTCGCTATATATATATTATGTGTAAGCGAGGGGTCTAAGTAAACCTCAATGTAGAATAAATCTAAAAGTTTACATTTTCCACATTTTTAACCTATAAATGTAATGATGTAATCTAAGAGGCTAGTTTTAGTCCTCTTCGAGGACGACGACGACGGTTACGTCTAGGGGGTGCTCCCCAGATGTGACAAACATTGTATGAGAGCATGAAGTTCAATATCATTAGGAACGATGTCTCATTAAACCACGTCTATGTAGATTCTTATTCATAATTGTGAAGCGCGCCACACTTTTGAATGAGGAACTATGTGATACTTAGGAAGCTCTCATCTTGTTTTAATTCTATGTCGTGCCTCTAGAGTATACTTTATGTGTGCTTTCACCTAAACCTTTTATGGTGGTTATTTGTATAAATACTTGAAGAGCAGCCGCAATAAGGGCGGAGGAAGGCATTGCTAATGCGGGAGCACAAGACAACCAAGTGCCTTCACTTGAAGAAGTTGTTATGGAAGTTCATGTTCTGGTTGCTTCTCCTCCTATGGCGGATGGGGATATAAGGGCATGTTTTCTACAAACGGCCCAAGCCATTACTACTTAAGCACAAGTCGTCACCACTCAAGATCAAGTCATGGAGGCCCAAGCTAATCGAGAGGTGGTACCCCGAGGAAACCAACAAGTTAGCACCATCGCCTCCCGTTTGAGAGATTTCACTAGGATGAATACTCGTACTTTCTATGGGTCTAAAGTTTAGGAAGACCCCAAATGTTCACTGATGAAGTATACAATATTTTCTATGTTAAGGGATTGACTACTAGTGAGAAAGCCGAGTTAGACACTTACCAACTCAAAGATGTGTCCCAAACATGGTATGTCCAATGGAGGGATAATAGGCCTTTAGGGGGTGACCGGTTACATGGGAGATCTTCAAGAAGAATTTTCTTGATCGGTTCTTTCCTGGAGAAATGGAAAACAAAGCGGAAGAATTCATCAACCTTCGTCAACGAGGTACGAGTGTACTTGACTAATCTTTGAAATTTACTAAACTATCAAAGTATGCTCCTTCTTTAGTTTCCGATCCTAGAGATGAAATGATCCGCTTTGTGACGGGACTGTCGGATGACTTGAAAGAAGAATGCCATTTGACTATGCTACATGACAATATGAACATTTCTCATCTTATGGTTTATGCTCAACAAGTGGAAGAGACAAGGATCAAGAGAAAGAGTAGAGATGTTCTAAGGGAAAGATCTTTTGATGGTTGTTCTCATAGGGTAGGCTTGATATCCAAGACAAGCCTAGGTTCAAGAAGAGGTTTTCTAATCAAGTTCTTTCTAAGTTTCCTAAGGCTCGTGATGATAAGGTTCCTAAACCTAGGTCCCAAAAGGGAGATAGTGGAAACTCACCTAATGAGAAGCCTACTTGTACTAAGTGTGGAAAAGGTCACTTCGATGAATGCTTAGTTGGAACGGGCAACTGTTTAAGTTGTGGTAAAAGTTGGCACAATGTTCTAGATTGCCCAAATTTGAAGGGGCAAGACAAGGGTAGTGGTCAAGCTCAAGCAAGTGGTTCTAATGATGCTCCGAAAAAGAATCGCTTTTACGCACTCCGCTCTAGAGGTGAGCAAGAGACCTCCCTTGATGTGGTTACTGGTATGTTGAAAGTTTTTTCTATTGATGTATATGCTTTACTTGATCCTTGGGCTAATTTGTCATTTGTTACTCTTCTAGTAGCTAAAATTTTTGACATTTTTCCCGATATCTTTAATGAACCTTTTATGGTGACTACCCAGGTGGGTGAGTCGGTTTTTGCTAAGAGAGTATATAGAGTTTGTCCTATAATGTTGCCCAATAGATTCACTCATGTGTAGTTAGTAGAAGTCGATATGGTTTATTTTGATATTATTTTGGGTATGGATTGGTAGCATGCTTTCTTCGCTTCTATCGATTGTAGAACAAGAGTTGTGACGTTTAACTTTCCTAGAGGTCATATCAGTTCTTGTTTGAAAGATTGTAGGATGATCTCTAAAGGATGTTTATACCTTATTGTGAGAGTCAATTTAGAATCCGAGGTTCCTCCTTTTGAGTTTGTCCCCGTAGTGAGGGAATTTCCGAAGGTCTTTCCTAATGGTCTTCCCGGTATCGTTCTTGAACGGGAAATTTCTTTTGATATTGACTTGCTACCGGATACAAATCCCATTTCAATTCCTTCTTATCGGATGGCTTCGGCCGAATAGAAAGAGTTGAAGGCTCAACCCAAAGACTTACAACAAAAGGGCTTTATTCGGCCTAGTATTTCTCCATGGGGTGCTCATGTATTGTTTGTGAATAAGAAGGATGGGCCCCTTAGAATGTGTATCGATAACCGTCAACTCAACAAACTCACAATAAAGAAGAAGTATCCTCTCCCTCGAATTGACGATTTATTTGATCAACTCCATGGTGTGAGTTACTTTTCAAAGATTGACTTGAGATCGGGATATCACCAACTTAGGGTGAGAGGTGAAGATATTCCCAAGATGACATTTTGATCAAGATATGGTCACCATGAGTTCGTTGTAATGTCCTTTGTTCTCACGAATTCTCCGGCGGAGTTTATGGGCCTAATGAATAGGGTGTTTCAAAGTTACATAGATGCATTTGTCATTTCTTCATTGACGACATCTTGGTATATTCGAAAAATGAAGGTGAACACATGGATCACTTATGAGTGGTGTTGCAAGTGATTAAGGAACACCAATTGCTTGCCAAGCATAGAAAATGTGAGTTTTCATCTAGATCGGTAGCGTTTATTGGTCATATCATCTCTAATGAAGGTGTAGAGTTTGATCCAAGGAAGAGCGAAGCGGTGAAAAATTGTCCTAGGCCCTTGGCTCCTACGCATATTCGGAGTTTCTTAGGCCTAGCCGGTTATTATAGAAGGTTTGTCGACGGACTTGCGTCTTTTGCTTTCCCCTTGAGAACCTATACCCAAAAGAATGTGTGATTTGAGTGGTCAGAGGCATGTTAAAATAGATTCCAAATATTGAAGGATATGCTTACTTTCGCTTAGGTATTGACCCTACCGGAGGGTACTAAGGGTTTTGTGGTATATTGTGATGCATACGGAGTCAGGTTGGGGTGTGTTCTTATGAAATATGGCAATGTTATAGCGTATTATTATAGGCAACTCAAAGTTCATGAGAAGAATTACCTGACTCATGACCTTGAGTTAGCGGTCATGCTACTTGCCTTGAAAATACGAAGACATTATCATTATGGGGTTCATGTGTATACGGATCATAAAGGTCTCCAATATGTAGTCACTAAAAAGGAGTTGAATCTCAGTCAACAAAGATGGTTAGAGTTTCTAAAAGATTATAACATGAGTGTTCTCTATCACCCCGACAGGGCTAATGTGGTACCGAATGCTCTAAGTCGATTGTCCATGGGGAGTGTGTCGCATGTGGAAGAATCCAAGTATAACCTAGTGAAAGTTTTTCATAGGTTGGCTCGTTTAGAGGTTAGAATTGAAAGTTCTCCAAATGGTGGTATTGTGGTACATCATTTTCACGACCGGAATCTAGACCCCAGACGAGACCGGCGTAGTTGACCTCTTAGAGGTCGCAGACAAGCCTACTTACGTCATTCTTACTTCAGCTAGGTTAATTTTAGCGGAAAATTTAAAACTTTTGTTTCTTAACATATATACTAATCATTTCTAATAAATTCATAATTTGTTCACCATCAACCATCTAACATTAAGATCATCAAATGAAAGAAATAGTTTAATATAGCAATAACTGAATACTTGCCAAAATGGCACCAATACAATGTCTGAAATAATACGGGAAAGAAACGCTAGTGGAACATACTCCACTATCTCAATCCTAAGACTAAGCTAGAATATAAATGGGCAAGCATCCTCGAAAGCATGAGGGCCTACCAAGTCCGGATGAATGCTCGACGTCCGTATAGCTTCATCGTCAACCTGTTGCTCTAGCGCCCACTTGTGCCTCCACCTAAAATTGTAGAGTTGTGTAGGGTTAGTACGCACTTGTACTAAGTAAGGGTATATGCAAGCACACACCAAGGACATGCATGAGTAAGAATAGCTCTTCCCTAACAACATGATTATGGAAAGTCAAGTCAGTGGACTTGCCAAATTGGGATTAGGAAAGTTAGTGAACTTTCCAAATTTGGATTAGGAAAGTCAGTGAGCTTTCCAAATTTAGATTAGGAAAGTCAGTGAGCTTTCCAAATTTGGATTAGGAAAGTAATGCCATGAGAGTAACATGCATCATCATACTTATTATATTGCACACAACACATAGCATCTTACACATAGCACATATCATATAGCATACAACACATAACATCTTTTATAACATTCATTCATATGCCATGAGACCTTGGAATCATGGACTTGACATTAAGACTTTCCAAAATGAGGGCTCAACATATAAGACCTCAACTAGGGAGTCTTCATTATCCAACACAGAGTCTGTTTCATTCCTTCATACGTACTTCATTTCATTTCGTTCATAGGCTAGTGTGAACACCAGTTATACCTAGGATGTAGTTTAAGACTTTCATCGGGTTTGCTGTGCAATGATCAAGAATAACCTAGTGTCATAACTTGGGTCTAGCTCACCTCTTGATTATCCTAACCTAACACCTTTGGTATCATTCATTTCATTATGTGCATCATTTGAGGTTGGCCTAATTCAATCATTAGGAACTTTAACTTTAATCGACATAGATCATGTGAGCATCATGAAATCCAGTGTCTCTTCCACACCGAAGAGAGGTGGAATCACCGGCCAAGGTGACCCAAAACATGCTAGCGTACATGGGAATTTAACCCGCCAGATCACTATATTGGCAGTATAGGTTCGAAGACCAGGAGATATAAGGAGACCCATACCCGGCAATCCGGACAGTCTCATCTCATGAGAGTTACGTGAACCTCCGCCCTTCCCGAAAGAAGGCATCACCGCTCATAGCTAGTCTATCGGTGCTCAGTATAAATTTCCATTACATTCAACTCATACGTCATGGCAGTTGGCTTCTAGTATGAGGACATCATAGCTCAATAGATGATTTCTCATCTCATCATTAGTATTAAGTGTGTTAATCTCAATACTTTCATTAGAGTGTTCATATAGACTGGTCTCTTCATTAACTTTACACTCTCATAGGTGAGTACGTTTTTGTAATAATTACTTAGGATCATTTGAGATTGTTCTCATCTTTTAATTAGCCTCATATCATGTTGTTACCACATTCATTAAGATTAGCACATTTGCTCTTCATAATTACTCACCCCATTTTACGTAATTGTTCATTTCATCATATGCCAATGTACTTGGCCATTTGTGTATTTCACACTCTTACTTAACCCTTCTAGGGTTTCTTCATTTCATTACATAAATCTTAGGTTCACTTATTTTTAAGCGTATACTAGACTTATGTGTCTATACATACAAGCCAGGAGGCTTCATTCATAGTTCGTTAAGTGACTCATATCTTCCTAAGATTATGTAGTACAAGACTTATGTATCTTGTATGCATGCCAGGATCTTGATTTCGATCTAAGTAGGTGGCATTATTCTTGAACATTTAATTCACGTATGACTTATGTATCAATTCGGAAATTTGGGCAAGGGAACCCAAGTTCGAACCCGTTTGACAATACTTACATTTTTCCTTGACTTTATTTTTAGTCTTCACGACATTGGGACCCTAGATCGAGCCCAACATCAACATTCTCTCTTTATTTTTATCCTTGGATTCTCCTCTTAATTGGCCGAAGTGTTGTGGGATCGAACCCCCACGACCCCTTTTATTTTTCATTTAAAATTGTCTTGTCCAATTCGCCTAGACCAAGAGGTTGTGGGATCAAGCCCAGACAGCCTCTCTTTATTTATCCTTTTTTTCGTTAGGGGCTGTGAGGTTGTGGGTTCAAACCCCACAGCCTCCTTATTTTATTTTTAGTTAAAAGTTGACTTGGCTATGCATTGGCAGTGAGGTTGTGGGATCGAGCCCCCACAACCTCACTTTATTTTATGTTTATTTCGCCCTTTCTCCTTTCCACCCTTGAGGTCGTGGGTTCTATTCCCACGCCTCACAATTCCTTTCTTTAATTTTCTTCTTTCACTTCACTCGCTGCCTGGAGGTCGTGGGTTCGATTACCACACCTCCCATTTTATTAATTTAATTTTGCATTCTCCTTTCGCGGCCAGTACACCCCATTTCGTATCCCCCCAACCCCTTTTCTTTTATTGCGAATTTAAGGTGTCACACGGGTGAGATCACAGGTTCGAATCCTGGTGGCCTCATTCCTTTAAAATAAATTAAATTTTCCAGATTTCTTCACTAAATTTTAGCCTAAACTAAACATATAATTTTTACTGGAAACATAATCATTTTCTTAACTTATTTTCATCAATATTTCCACTTGAAAACTTAGGAAAATTCATGGATCGTTTTTTAACACTTTTTGGGGTGTATTTCATGGATTTGTTTAACCAACATATTGATACTCAAATCAGCCCCACTTCCATTTTAATGAACATCACGATTTACATAGGTTTATGTACGTAAAATGACAACCAAAAAAATAACAAACTTGAAGCCTTAACTCGAGACCTCATTCACAGTACATTTACAGTAACATTTTTGCATATGCACAAACTTGCACAAACTTTCGAATACATGGTTGTCTTTCCTACGATTTCAAATACACAAACATAAAATCACAAAGAACATCATATTTCACACTTAGCTACCAGCAACCAGACCAACAACATGATTTCTAACCTAATTTAGATTGAAATCGGAAGGAGACTAGGGACAAGGAATTCAACAATAGAGGGGACAACCCTAGTTTCATATGTTGAATTTTGTAGAAAGAAATTTCTATTGGAGAAAGAATTCCAAGAGAGATACCTTTTTTACGTTAAACCCTTGAATTTATGCCCAACAACTCCTCCCAAGAACACGTCTAAGTCCAAAAGCTTCAACACTAACTCGACGGAAAAACTCCTCTCTTTGCCTAACGTTTTTGGCTATGTTTGAATAAGTTTTTTAACCTGAAAGTTCTTCAAGTGTTAAGAACATTTAGTTGCTAATCAGTTCTTGTATTTTTCTAGGTGAGAGAATGTGAAAGAGTGGAGAAAACGTGAGAGACATGAGCGTGAGAGAGAGTTAAAAGAGGTGAAGTAGTTTAGACTTAGTCAACTAGGAGACTTAATCATAAAAACACATTAATTAATAAATAAATAATAATTAATAATAAAATCTGATTTTCCTTTTTAAATCAGCCATTAATTAATAATTTATTAAATTAATTCACCAATAAAAAAAATTACATTAAATCATTGCTCCCACCTACGTTCGAACCCGGGTGGAGCAAGACTTCATTTCAAGGGCTCAATTTCGGCCCTCTCTCCCCAAATTGCCCCTCCACTTTATTAATTAAGTAATTAATTACATATTTAGGGTAATTACGATACTACCCTTAGATAGGAAAAAGACCATTTTACCCCTAGACCCTTCAAACCTAAGATTTCTTCTTTTTAAGTCCGATAAAGACTCCTTCGAGTAAATCTTATTCGAGAGCCCTACATGGTTGGACCTAACCTTTCCAACCTCAAATAAATCCCCAAGTTAGTTGGCTTGGCTGTAGCAAGGGTTCCGAGGTCTGGTTCTACGCGCATCAATCCGTGTTAACCCTGGTCTAATCGTAGAAATTCTTGACACATTAAGCATTTCTTATCTTATTCAGTTTTAGGGTTGTTACATTATCACCTCCTCTTAGGAATATTCGTCCCCAAATGACACTACTACTATCTAGCGTAATGTCAGTCAGATCATAACATAATCACTATGCATAGTCAAGCAATAGCAAGAAAATATGGATAGATAAGGAAACTTATACTTAAGAGTAGGAAGTCTAACCTCAAGAGCTGAAAAGATGAGGGTAACGGGATATCATGTCGGCCTCAGCCTCCCACGTAGCACCCTCCACAAGATGATTTCTCCACAATACCTTCACTGTGGCAATCTCCTTGTTCCTCAGCCGCTTGATCTGTCTGTCTAAGATATCAACAGGTACCTCCTCATAGGACAAGTCTTCATCGACCCCCAAACCTTCCACACGTAGAATCGATGCTGGATCACCGAGGCACTTCGTTAACATGGATACATGAATGACTGGATGGACAGAAGCTAGATCCGCAGGCAATGCCAACTCATAGGCCACCTCACCCACACGTTGTAGGATCTCGTATGGCCCAACATACCTCGGACTCAACTTCCCCTTCCTGCCAAACCTCATCACCCCCTTCATAGGTGATATCTTCAGATAGACCTGGTCACCAACATCAAACTCTAAGGGCCATTTTCTGTTATCTGCATATGACTTCTGCCGACTGTAAGCAGTAGCCAACCTGTCTCTAATCACTTTGACCTTCTCTAAGGCCTCATGAATGATCTCTGGACCCAAAATGGATGACTCTCCAACCTCGAACAACCCAACTGGAGATCTACACCTCCTACCATACAGTGCCTCAATGCTGGAGTGATAGCTATTATTATACGAGAACTCTATCAAAGGCAGATGGTCATCCCAGCTACCCCTGAAGTCAATCACACACGCTCTCAACATGTTCTCCAATGTCTAAATAGTGCGCTCTGCCTGCCCATCAGTCTGAGGATGAAAGGCAATACTAAGCTTTATCTGCATGCCCAAGCTCTTCTGGAAAGATCTCCAGAAATGTGAAGTAAACTGAGCTCCTCTATCTGAAATGATAGACAAAGGAATACCATGCCATCTCACAATCTCATCAATGTAGAGTCTCGCATAATCCTCGGCTCTGTAAGTAGACTTCACAGGTATAAAGTGGGCAGACTTAGTCATCCTGTCCACAATAACCCATATGGAGTCATGTTGTCTCCTAGTCCTCGGAAGAACAACCACGAAGTCCATATTAATAGCCTCCCACTTCCAAGTCGGAACATCAATAATCTGAGTAAGACCGCCAAGCTTAAGATGTTCTGCTTAACCTTCTGACAATAAGGACTCTTGGCCACATATTCTGTAATGTCCTTCTTCATGCCATCCCACCAATAAATCTGCTTAAGATCATGATACATCTTGGTGGAACATGGATGTATGGAATATCTGGAACCATGGGCCTCTGCAACAATCCTGGTCCGCAAATCATCCACATCTGGTACACACAGCCTGTCCTGATACCTAAGTATGCCATCACCTCCCAAAGCAAAAGACTAATTCATCTCTATCAACACTGAGTCCTTCAGGTCCATCAACAGTGGATCTAGATGCTGACCCTGCTTGACTTCAACTACCAAGGATGATTCAGAACTAGGATGAACTGAAACACCCCCACTAGTAGAGTCAACCAATCGCACACCCAGTCTGGCCAGCCTGTGTACATCTTTCACCAACTCCTTCTTCTCATCCTCAACGTGGGCTGTACTTCCCATGCTCATCCTGCTCAAAGCTCAACTACACCATTAGCCTTACCTGGATGGTAGTGTACATTCATATCATAGTCTTTCAACAGCTCCAACCATCCCCGCTGACGTAGATTCAACTCCCTCTACGTGAATACGTACTGGAGACTCTTGTGGTCTGTGAACACATCAACATGCACTCCATACAAGTAGTGCCTCCACAACTTCAGTGCAAACACCACAGCTGCCAACTCCAGGTCATAAGTGGGATAATTCTTCTCATGAACCTTGAGTTGTCTGGACGCATAAGCTATCACCTTACTAACCTGCATAATAACACAACCCAAACCAACCCTAGAATCATCACAATAAATAGTGTAATTCTCACCACACTTAGGCAAAGTAAGCACCGGGGCTGAAGTGAGTTTCTCCTTGAGCTCCTGGAAACTCCTCTCACAAGTCTCCGTCCATTAAAACTTGGCTTTCTTCTTAGTCAAAGTTGTCAGTGGGGCAGCAATGGAAGAAAAGCTCTCCACAAACCTGCGGTAGTAACCAGCCAATCCTAGAAAGCTACGGATGTCAGTGGGAGTAAGAGGCTTTGTCCAGTTCTTCACAGACTCAGTGTTCCTAGGATCCACCTCCACGCCCTGATCGGACACAAAATGCCCCATGAAGGTCACTGATCTAAGCCAAAATTCACACTTGCTGAATTTGGCATACAACTGATGTTGTCTAAGTACCTGCAAGGTTAGTCTCAAATGTTGTTCATGCTCTTCCTTGGTCCTAGAGTAGATGAGGATGTCGTCAATGAATACTATGACGAAAGAATCAAGGTATTCACGGAAGACTCGGTTCATGAGGTCCATAAATGTAGCAGGTGCATTCGTAAGACCAAATGACATGACTAAGAACTCATAATGACCATAACAGGTACGAAAGGTTGTCTTTGGGATATCTCCATCCCTAACCCTAAGCTAATGATACCTTGAACGAAGATCAATCTTAGAGAAGAAACTAGACCCTTGGAGTTGATCGAACAAATCATCTATTCTGGGAAGTGGATAATTATTCTTTTTAGTGACTTTGTTGAGCTGTCGATAATCGATACACATTCCAAGGGTTCCATCCTTCTTTTTCACAAACAACACTAGAGCGCCCCAAGGGGATATGCTAGGCTGAATGAAACCCTTGTCAGTGAGATCTTTTAACTGCAGCTTCAACTCTTTGAGTTCAGCTGGAGCCATTCTGTAAGGAGGAATTGAAATTGGTTTAGTATCGGGTTATAAGTCGATACCAAAATCAATCTCTCGAGGGGGAGGGACTCTAGGAAAATGATCAGGAAATACTTCTAGGAACTCATTCACTACAGGCACTGAGTCTATGGAAGGAATGTCATGATCTAAATCATTCACACTCACAAGACGACACAATAACCCCTTGGACATCATTTTATTGGCCTTAAGGTTCGAAATCAAGGGATTAGGACGACTCGAGTTGTACCCCTCCCAAACTAGCTCCTCTTCATCGGGGAAACAAAATCTCACAACTCTACTACGACAATCCAAACAAGCATAACAACTGTGAATCCAGTCCATGACAAGAATAAAATCAAAAGCATGCATGGGTAACTCAACCAAGTCTGCACACATAGTCTTACCACTTACAACTATTGGGAAATCCTTGTATACTCTATGAGTTATTACATTTTCTCCTAAAGGTTTACTAACCACTATAGGATCATGCATAACTTCAGGAAATATCTCAAAAGTGAGATCAAGCAAAGGAGTTAGAAAGGAAAGCGTAGACCCTGGATCAAGTAAAGCATAAATAGAAGTTGAGAATACTTGCAGCATACGTGTGACCACATCAGCGGACTTCTCCTGCTCCTCCCTGCCCTTCAGGGCATAGAACCTGTTCCTCTTAGGAGGCTCGGCTGTGNGGAATTTAACCCCGCCAATCCCTATATTGGCAGTATAGGTTCAAAGACCAGGAGATATAAGGAGACCCATACCCGGCAATCCGGACAGTCTCATCTCATGAGAGTTACGTGAACCTCCGCCCTTCCCGAAAGAAGGCATCACCGCGCATAGCTAGTCTATCGGTGCTCAGTATAAAGTTCCATTACATTCAACAAATACGTCATGGAAGTTGGCTTCTAGTATGAGGACATCATAGATCAATAGATAATTTCTCATCTCATCATTAGTATTAAGTGTGTTAATATCAATACTTTCATTAGAGTGTTCATAGAGACTGGTCTCTTCATTAACTTTACATTCTCATAGGTGAGTACGTTTTGGTAACAATTACTTAGGCTGATTTGAGATTGTTCTCATCTTTTACATTAGCCTCATATCATGTTGTCACCACATTCATTAACATTATCACATTTGCTCTTCATAATTACTCACCCCATTTTACGTAATTGTTCATTTCATCATATGCCAATGTACTTGGCCATTTGTGTATTTCACACTCTTACTTAACACTTCTAGGGTTTCTTCATTTCATTACATACATCTTAGGTTCACTTATTTTTAAGCGTATACTAGACTTATGGGTATATACATAGAAGCCATGAGGCTTCATTCATAGTTCGTTAAGTGACTCATATCTTCCTAAGATTATGTAGTACAAGACTTATGTATCTTGTATGCATGCCAAGATCTTGATTTCGATCTAAGTAGGTGGCATTATTCTTGAACATTTAATTCACGTATGACTTATGTATCAATACGGAAATTTGGGCAAGGGAACCCAAGTTCGAACCCTTTGGACAATACTTACATTTTTCCTTGACTTTATTTTTAGTCTTCATGACATTGGGACCCTAGATCGAGCCCCAACATCAACATTCTCTCTTTATTTTTCTCCTTGGATTCTCCTCTTAATTGGTCGAAGGGTTGTGGGATCAAAACCCCACAACCCCTTTTATTTTTCATTTAAAATTGTCTTGTCCAATTCGCCTAGGCCAAGAGGTCGTGGGATCAACCCCCACAGCCCCTTTATTTATCCTTTTTTTTGTTAGGGCTGTGAGGTTGTGGGTTCGAACCCCACAGCCTCCTTATTTATTTTAGTTAAAAGTTGACTTAGCTATGCATTGGCAGTGAGGTTGTGGGATCGAGCCCCACAGCCTCACTTTATTTCTGTTTATTTCGCCTTTCTCCTTTCCCTTGAGGTCGTGGGTTCTATTCCCACGCCTCACAATTCCTTTCTTTAATTTTTCTTCTTTCACTTCACTCGCTGCCTGGAGGTCGTGGGTTCGATTACCACACCTCCCATTTTATTTGTTTAGTTTTTGCATTCTACTTTCTCGCCAGTACACCCATTTCAATCCCCCCAACCCTTTTCTTTATTGCAATGTAAGGTGTCACACGGGAGAGGTCACAGGTTCGAATCCTGGAGGCCTTATCCCTTTAAAATAAATTAAATTTTCCAGATTTCTTCACTAAATTTTAGCCTAAACTAAACTTATAATTTTTACTGGAAACTTAATCATTTTCTTAAATTATTTTCATCAATATTTCCACTTGAAAACTTAGGAAAATTCATGGATTGTTTAACACTTTTTGGGGTGTATTTCATGGATTCGTTTAACCAACATATTGATACTCAAATCGTCCCCACTTCCATTTTAATGAACATCACGATTTACATAGATTTATGTACGTAAAATGAAAACCAAAACAATATCAAACTTGAAGCCTTAACTCGAGACCTCATTCACAGTACATTTACAGTAACATTTTTGCACAGGCACACACTTGCACAAACTTTCGAATACATGGTTGTCTTTCCTACGATTTCAAGTACACAAACATAAAATCACAAAGAACATCATATTTCACACTTAGCTACCACCAACCATACCAACAACATGATTTCTAACCTAATTTAGATTGAAATCGGAAGGAGACTAGGGACAAGGAATTCAACAATAGAGGGGACAACCCTAGTTTCATATGTTGAATTTTGTAGAAAGAAATTTCTCTTGGAGAAAGGATTCCAAGAGAGAAAACACATACTTTTATGACATTAAACCCTTGAATTGCTGCCCAACAACTCCTCCCAAGAACACGTCTAAGTCCAAAAGCTTCAACATTAACTCGACGGAAAAACTCCTCTCTTTGCCTAACGTTTTTGGCTATGTTTGAATAAGTTTTTTAACCTGAAAGGTCTTCTAGTGTTAAGAATGTTAAGTTGATGATCACTTCTTGTATTTTTCTAGCAGAGAGAACGTGAAAGAGTGGAGAAAACCTGAGAGAGATGAGCGTGAGAGAGAGTTAAAAGAGGTGAAGTAGTTTAGACTTAGTCAACTAGGAGACTTAGTCATAAAAACACATTAATTAATAAATAAATAATAATTAATAATAAATTCTGATTTTCCTTTTTTAAATCAGCCATTAATTAATAATTTATTAAATTAATTCACCAATAAAAAAAATCACATTAAATCATTGCTCCCACCTAGGTTCGAACCCGGGTGGAGCAAGACTTCATTTCAAGGGCTCAATTTCGGCCCTCTCTCCCGAATTGCCCCTCCAATTTATTAATTAAGTAATTAATTACATATTTAGGATAATTACGATACTACCCTTAGCCAGGAAAAAGACCATTTTACCCCTAGACCCTTCAAACCTAAGATTTCTTCTTTTTAAGTCCGGTAAAGACTCCTTGGAGTAAATCTTTTTATTTGAGAGCCCTACATGGTTGGACCCAACCTTTACAAGCTCAAATAACTCCCCAAGTTAGTTGTCTTGGCTGTAGCAAGGGTTCCGAAGTCTGGTTCTACGCGCATCAATCCGTGTGAACCCTGGTCTAATCGTAGGCATTCTTGACACATTAAGCATTTCTTATCTTATTCATTTTTAGGGTTTTTACAATCATAACTCCGAGTCATCTTCTGTGGTTGAGGTGAAGTCTAAGCAACACCTTGATCCATTATTGATGGAGTTGAAAGATGAATGAGTCATTCTCCCAAAGGGGTATGGTGTTCTTATGTATCAAGGGAGATTATGTTTGCCTAATGTGGATGATTGGAGGAGTAGGATCCTTGAGGAATCTCATGGATCCCTTTAATCTATTCATCCAGGGTCTACTAAGATGTACCATGATCTTAGAGAGGTATTTTGGTGGGCTGGCGTAAAAAGGGACATTGCGGAGTTTGTTTCAAAGTGTCCCAATTTCAAACAAGTGATGGAAAGATTAATGAGTCGTTCTCCCAAGGGGTATGGTGTTCTTATGTATTTAGGGAGATTATGTTTGCCTAATGTGGATGATTTGAGGAGTAGGATCCTTGAGGAATCTCATGGAGCCCTTTACTCTATTCATCCGGGGTCTACTAAGATGTACCATGATCTTAGAGAGGTATTTTGGTGGGCTGGCGTAAAAAGGGACATTGCGGAGTTTGTTTCAAAGTGTCCCAATTTCAAACAAGTGAAAGCCAAACACCAAAAGCAGAGTGGTTTACTACAAGAAATCCAAATTCCTACTTAGAAGTGGAAAGATGTTAACAAGGATTTCGTAGTTGGGTTGCCTCGGACTCAAAATCAATATGAGTCTATATGGGTAGTAGTGGATAGATTGACCTAATCCGCACACTTTATTCCCGTTAAGTCTACTTATTCGGTTGAAGATTATGCAAGATCTATATTGACAAGATAGTGAGTCTTCATGGGATCCCTTTTTCCATTATATCGGGCAAAGGTGCTCAATTTACATCTAGGTTTTGGAGGTCAATTCAAAAAAGTTTGGGGACTCGAGTGAAGTTAACACCACTTTTCATCGATCAAATGGATGGTCAAGCGGAGCAGACTATTCAATCTCTTGATGATATGCTTAGATCTTGTGTCATTCACTTTAAGGGAAATTGGCATGAACACTTGCTTTTGGTGTAGTTCTCATATAACAATATTTTTCATTCAGCCATATCTATGGCTCCTTTTGAATGATTGTAGGGAAGGGGGTGTAGATCTCCCATTGCATGGTTTGAGGTTGGCGAGTTTTCGCTTCTTGGTCTCCATTTGATCTATAAGACTTTAGAGAAAGTTCATATCATAAGGAACCATTTGCAAACAACCTATAGTCGACAAAAGTCTTATGTCGATCATAGGAGAAGAGACCTTGAATTCGAAGAGGGTGATAAGGTGTATTTAAAAATTTTGCCTATGAAAGGGGTGGTTAGTTTTCAAGAAACGAAAGTTAAGTCCTCGTTATGTGGGTCCCTATGAAATTTTGCAAAGGGTTTGCAAGGTTGCATATGAATTGTATCTTCCTAGTGAGCTATCTTCTGTTCATCTAGTTTTCCATGTTTCTATGCTTAAGAAGTTCATTGGTAATCCCGAGTCCATTATTCCCATTGAAGTTCTTCTTGTGAAGGAGAACCTCTCCTATGAGGAGGTTCCGGTTGAAATCCGTGATCGTCAAGTGAAGAGGTTGAGGAACAAAGAGGTGGCCTCCGTAAAAGTGTTATGGAGAAACCACCTAATTAAGGGACCAACATGGGAGGCCGAGGCCGACATGAAGTCCCATTATCCTCATCTCTTTACTAGTGAAGGTTAGCTGTTCTTGGTAATAATGAAAACAATGACTAAATTTGAAGTTGCTTTAGTTTTGGTGAAGTTTTAAAAAAATTTATGTTATAGTGAAGTATGCCTTTAGGCTTGAAATTTGCAATTCTTTTTGGTTTGAGTTATGTTGTTAATTTTGATATGGTGAGTCTTTATTAAATGATGTTAAGCATGTTGGTAAGTTAAGTTTTGGTATAGTTGACTCATATATGGTAAGTTGAGCTCATGTTGTTGTGAGAAGGAAATTCATCATAATTTGATGTTGAGTTTTATGTGTAGTATTTGGAGTCTTGCTATGTGTAAATTCCATAATTGGTATTGTAAGTTAAGTTTTCATGAATTGTTGTTGGTTGGGATACTAGTGTCGAGTCATTCCTTTCCTTCCAAAAGATTTTAGTGTCATTGGGGGACGAATGTTCCTAAGGGGGGATAATGTCACACTTCAAATTTCTAAGACCTGATCTAGAGCCTAACATGAGTTTCTAATGGCGAGGAAACTTTTTTAAGATCATATATAATGTATATAAGTCATTTAGTAAGTTTAATAATTAAAACAAAAAGAAACATCCAAGACGTCCGGAAGCTAGTCTAATTGAACTGGTTAAACGTCCTTAAGTTTTCATAAAGATTTAGGAGTGGTGTATGAGGTCTAACACTTGTAAAATAACTTTAAATAGGTAAAACAAAGTAAATAGAGTAAAAACTTGAAGGTCCTCCCCCCCAAGGGTGGCTTTAGGGGTCCACAAAAGGACCCCAAACTTGGCTTTTTCAAGCTGCCAAAGCAGCAGCTAAAATACATTTATCTTATTCATTTTTAAGGGTTGTTACAATAATATAACACCCCCTAACCAAAATAGACAAGAAATAAGTTTTTCAGAAATTGCAGGTGCAATGTACGGTTAAAATCTATGGACTGTAGTCTAATCTACGGCCCATACTGTGGGTCCGTGGTTCACCACTGTAGCCCCTCCAAAAATCTCAGCACAGAAAATCGACGAAGTCTCGACCCACGGATAGACCGATGGTCCGTAAGTCAGACCACGGTCCGTGGTCTATTTCCATGGATCAAGAAACCATTTCCCAGCATATGACAGGAACAAGGATTGACTAGTATGGTCCGTAGATAGACCCATGGACCATAGATCTGATCGTAGATGATGGTTAGTAGTTAGTTAGGGGGAAATTGTTGATTGGATAAACTTCAAATAGTCATAACTCTTAGCACAAAATAAATTAGGTTTTCTATGACCTATGATATGATAGATAATTTAATTCTCATTCCAAGGACACCGAGTTTTCTAAAATTCGACCTCCAAGTAAAAAGTTATGCACATTTTAGTAAAGGCCTATCGAGCAGACTCAAACGACAAACCCTCAATTGAAAGACGGCCCGCAGTCCAGGTCATTGATTTCTCCGACAATATTTATCTTAGGGGTCTTTTGGTATTTTCCTAGTTCGTTTCAACCCTAAGATACGTCATTTAAACCCTAAATAATGAGATTTTAGTCAGTTTAAGGCCATAACATAAGTAAAACTTACCATAGTCAAATTATGAGTCAAAACTTAGAAAACTAGAAGCATGAGAGGAGATAAAGGTCAAGAACCCTAGTTCAAGAATGTAAGAAGGTTCCATGAGCTCAAGCCCCGAAATCTAAAGATTTCTCTGTGGATTTCATCAACAGGTATGTGGGATTTCACTAGTGGGTTCCTTTCACCCATTAAGTTCCCAGTTTTCAGTGAGTTTCTTGATTCCCTTATCATGACTAGACATAGTGTTTCTTGAATTTTAGAATTATTGAGTTCTTAGCTGACAAAATGATCCAAATCAGATTAGTACGTTAATTTTTAGATAAATGCATGAATCGCAGAACCCTAGTTATGTATTTCTGTAGTTCTTGAATTACACATGCTAGGTCAGATATTTCAGTTACTTCGGATATACATGCGTTAGTTGTTAATGCATCATTATCATAATTATTGTTGCATTCTCAGTTTGCATGTTCAGTTTTGAGCTATACAGTACTTACATAAATTTAGTCATGATATGTTAATCACTTAGCTCTTTGGGAGAAACATAATACAGAGTTGGACTAGGGTTCAGTGTACCCAAATAGTCCCAGAACTACTAGCTAAGTACGTTGTAAGTCCCCGTTGTGGGCATCAGTTTAGTGATCACGCCAGCATGCCTCTATACCTTTGGTAGAGTATATTGGGTCCTCTTTATTGGGTCCTCTTTATTGGGTCATATACATCGTACTCCACATTTAGCTCACGTGGTTTTATTATCAGTTATTATTAGCTCCGATAGTTCAGTCAGAATCTATTATATTGACCATAATTAAAGATCAGTTAGTATTCATTCACATCATGTTATAAATTTTGTCGATGCATAAAATTAGCTCCACATTCACTATATAATGTTCAGAATATTATAATTGCTTTTGTGCTTGTTCAATTATGTTTTATTTTAGCTTCCAAGTACTAACGCGTACATTCGCTATATATTCTCGTGATGTAGGTTCATGTTCTCAGTATCAAGATCACGCTTAGATCGGTATCCAATCTCTAGTTCAACAGAATCAGTGGTGAGTCCTCATCTGCGAGGACAATAGTCATGTGTTTATTTCACTATTTTTAGTCCTTTAGTTTCAGTTTTGTTTGACTTAGTTGGGGCGTTTCCAAACATTTCATGTCACTTTGAGGCTATTCTCAGACATAGTTTGTTTCACCTTACTATTCAGTTAATATGTTCTTTGTATTAAACTCATCAGTATTTCAAATATCTCAGTTATATTATATGGGTATTTCCCTGTCTTTTTATTTTAATTATGATTTAGCTTGTGCGTAAGTTTATTATCTTTAGTATGTTCATGATCATGCTAGTCACTTTTGGTCCTAGGTACCTTCTCCACGTGTCGGGGTAGCTCGGGGCGTGATAATAACATTCATTCTTATGAGGATGTTCTTGTTGAGATTTTAAACAGGCAATTAATAGATTAAGAAACAAGGAAATAGATTCCGTGGAGGATTTGTCGAGGTATCAATTAGTTAAGGGTGCTTCTTGGGAGGCAAAAGCCAATATGATATTTCGATATCCTCCTTTCTTTTCGTCTACTCTTATTCTAGCTTAACGTAATGAGTTCCTCTTGGTTGGTCCTTGTTTTTGGAGTCATATGTTTTTATTTGTTTTTGTGATTTCCCTATGATATACATGTTCATGAAAACTTGTGTTAGAAAGAAAATCAGTTTATATAATTGATTTTCCTCATGTTGTTGTGCATTGAGTATGATTTTCCTAGAGAGTTCATGAGATGAATTGAGAACATTCTTTAGATATGCTTTTTGAGAGTGCATTGCATATGAGCTCTATGAGATTGTGTTGAGCATGATTTTAGATTGGACAAGGTAGTTCGTCGTTGTAAATGAGTGATGTTGAAATTTTATGCATATTGTTTTGATAGATGTAGTTCATACTTCCTTATAATGAATTTGAGTATGATTATCTTGGAGTTGATGTTTCCTCCTTATTTATGTGCATTCCATAGATAATAGGTTGAAAGAGTTAGTTTCACCCCTCTTATGATGTTTTGTGAACGTCCTAGCTTGGAGTCGATAGTTTTTCCTTTGTTTTATGCATCACATCGTAGGTTGGGTTGTTCGTTTCTCTCCTACTCTTTTACAACTAGATTAAATATCAGTCGAGGATAAATGGTTCCAAGGGGGAGATATTATAACACCCCGGATTCAAAAAGGCCAAATAGTAGCTTTCTAGATGTTGCAAGTGCAAGACCCCACCCGCCACCCACGACCCATAAAATGGACCATGGACCGTAAGTGTGGTTCCTCTCTGTCTTAACTCGGTAGGGTCTAAGGGTCTTGGAACATGACACAACCCATGGATCGTCGGTCAGACCACGATCCTCGGTCAGGATGCATGGTTTGAGAACAAAAGATCACCTATCTAACACCAAATGATAGCCCACCAAGAAGAGTCGTGGGTCAGACCACGGTCCTTTGACTGGGTCCATCGGTGTAAGCTGTCAGTTAATATTTTCGGGGTAGTTGGGTCTATTTCTAATTAATTAATTCCTATACTGTATCGTTTTGCCTATGTTTTTATGGTCAACCAATAACATTTTCCATTTAACCAAAATTCTCCAAACAAACCAATAACTATTTTGTGACTAAGAGCTAGCTCTCATAGACACTTGCTATATAATTGAATTAATTAAAAAAATAAGCTACCAACTAAAAATGAAAAATACATCTAATTAGGATATCCTATTAGTTGATGATGAGGCTTCTAGTTGAAGTACCTTTGTCATTCAATATGCACCTGTATGGATATTTCATTCTGTGCCTGAGTTGTTCTTCCCTTCTTGTCATTAAAACTCCTATTGTTTCTTTTAATCCAGGTATTGTATATGATTGCTGCAAAACAGAATTGCAAGATTCCAGCTCTTGATCTACTATTAATAACCCTGTTGATCATTAGTTTTACTTCAGATTCTCAGCTGCCTACTTGTGTGTGATAACCCATCCAGTTCAGTATTGCTCTCCAGACATATAGGTGTAAGGTAAAGCATAGAATAGGTGATCAAATTTCTCTATCTGAAAAGTATTGCATAGACCACAATTTATAGCCGCTTGTATACCCAATTCAAGAGTCATTCTACAGTAGTAAGTTTCCTCTGTAATGTCATCTACATAATGCACTACTGTCTTGGAATTATACCCTTGACCTGAACCAAGTGTTTCCACTCATCTTGAGGATACTCAGGAATAAATGCCACATAGTTGTTCTTCACGTGTGTCTTCATTCCTCCAGTTTGTCCAGCATCATCTTTATACCATGTCCTTGCATAAAAAATCTTTCTTATAATCCAACATGCCTGCTTTGCTGTGGGGTGGTCATTGTATGTATAGGTCCTTGATTTTGTTGTAGAAGGTATGGATCCATAGTATCCAAAACTTTTCATTTTTTGGTCCTAGTGCCTATAATAGTTTGGATAGAGATTCCTTATTCCACATATGTCCATCAATCACACTGAGTCGTCATGTTGTCTTGGGTTTACAAATCTTATCCCAAGCTACTAGGGCCTCCTTCAACAATTATTACTACCCGTCCATAGAAATGTTCTGCATACAGTTGTCACCATTGTAATAATCTTTTCTAGTAATAAAATGATTTGTGCCTAATAAGTTTGCATCTCAATTAAAACACTCTTTATTAGTTGAAGCCTATTACTATAGTTCTAAAAGGATCTGGCTCTTAGTCTTATCAAATGGACCTGCAATATATATAGAGCTCTTATAAAGGCTTGCATTCAATCCTTATTTTTCAGAGAAATGTTCAAATTTTTGTATTAGCATTTGTATTGACTCTCTACTCCACAACACATGGGCAAGTCATCTGCAAAACATATGTTAAATACACCAAGCCTCTCACATCTATGGTTTTATTAAATTGAGGCTCATGCATGAGTTATTAGAGGTTTCTATGGGGATATTCCATGACGAGTACAAACAGGTAAGGTGATATAGGATCACCTTGTCTCAATCCTTTCTTTGCGTTGAAATAGGTGTTCAACCCCCAATTATAAATACGCTATATTTCACAGTTGTCACACATTCCATGATAATATTCACCGTTAAGTAGGCAAGAAATATTCCAGTAGCACCCTCCATAAGAAGGGCCATTCCAGAAAATTACAAGCTTTTGTAAAGTCAACTTTAATTGTGCATAAAGGAGAAATTCCCTTTTTTGAGTATCCTTTCACTTACTCATCGGAAATTATCACATTATCTAAAATATTCCATACCTCAATAAATGCAGATTGTGAAGAACTGACAATGAAATTGACTACACTTTTCCATTTTTGAGTTTCTATCTTTGAAATCACCTTATAGATGGTTGTGCAGCAAGTATTGGTCTATATTCCTTCACTGATATAGGGGCAGAAACATTAGGCACCAGTGTAACAATTGTTTCCTATGATTATAACCACATTATAAATCTTTTAACCCCCAAATTCACCCAATTCAATTCATTCTTTCAAATTCCCAAAATAAAACAAACTTCTCTCCAAATATGTGCTCTCTAGAAACTTGAAGAAGAAGAAGAAGAAGAATGCACCTGGGTTTTCAAGATAAGGTTCAAATTCCTCCATCTAAGGCTAGCATTTGATTTCAAGGTATCATAGTTTTCATCCATGGATTTTCTAAATCTCTCTATTTCAAATGGTAGAATTCCCCAATTGAGTTATGATTTTTGTCAACTATCATATATTCTTTTAATTGTTGATTATATTGGTTTAATTGTGATCTATTATGCATGAATTGATGATACATGATTACTTTATTAAAATTTCCCCATGAACCCACGTAATCCCCATGTTTTCAACTTGTCACCTATATGTTGTGGGATTCTGATCTTCAACGAAGACTTTTATGAAATTGGGCATGTATTACTAGTTTTACATGTATTTATGATGAAATTCATATCTAACCTATATTTTATAAGAGTTGATGAATGAAATTGGGTTTTTGACCTCAGGGCGGTGAATTATGTACTTATGCTTTATTTATGAAACATGCAAATGTTTTAAGGGTGCTTTGAGGTAAAGTGCCAATTATGATGATGTTGTGTTGTGGAAGGATATTCTAAATACAACGCATACTAGCATGATGATAAAGATTTTCTCACATAGAAAGTATTCTTAGGTCGAACGTCTCTCTCACCTAATTTAATCAAAGACTATGAGCTATCTTAATGAGACTAGCTTGAATTGGTTTTCCATTGTAACCTTTTCGTTAGTAATGAAGTCGAGTAAGAAATGAATATTCCTTGGGAATTCGTTTTTGGCATCGAGTGGATATTAATAGTGAGATGGAAGCGCTCCCCTTAATAAAGGTTGGGTATCCGGAGTAATCTTATAAGATGGAAAATCTCGCATTAGTAGAGGCCGGATTTCTAGTTGCAATATCCTTATACCATAGCTATGCGGCCACATAGATTATTTATTTAGTTGATTCACTTAACCTAGAAGTTCAATCTTCTACCTTTGACAGGTATGTAGGGTAGACACTGGATTTCATGTTATAGCTCACATGGTCTTAATGTAGGTTAAGTCTAATTTCCCCACAATTAATAATTAATTATGTTTACTTCAATAAGTGTGTAATATTAGTACAAAAGCTTTTAAACAACAAGTTCTCTTGTGACCTTTATTTGACACGTCCTGAAGTAGCCTTAGTTCATTATTACATGTGGGGAAATTATCCTTAACCAACATTTATACCATGTGAGCTATAACATTGAATTTGATGTCTACCTCACACAGAAAAGAGGTAACCTACTTGCCGAATGAAGAATCTTGAACTTTTATCTTTACGGGATCCGCTAGATAATAAGCCTACGTGGGCACATAGTTATGTGAGAAGGAGATTGCTACTAGACCTGTACTAATGGGAGAGTATCCATCTAATGAGATTACTTTGAAAACCCAACATCTACTAATGGGAAAGCTTCCATCTCACTATCAATATTCTTTCGGTGCTAAGCATAAATTCCCATCGAATAGTAACTTATTGCTTGACTTTAGTACTCATGAAAAGGTGACCTTGGACAACTAATCCAACATACTTTCATTAGTATTGCTCCTAGTCTTTGATTCAATTAGGTGAGAAAGTCTTTCAACATAAGAATCCTTTCTATGTGAGAAAATCATTCATATCATGCAAGTATGCATTTTAGAGAGAGTAACCTTTCACAATACAACATCATCATAATTGACACTTTATTTTGAAAGCACGCTAAAAATATTTACATAGGTGTCATAATTAATTAATAAGTCCATAATTCACCTTCTTGAGGTCCAAAACCCAATTACATTCGTTAACTTTTCGAAAACATGGGTTTGATATGAATTACATCCTAAATACATGTAAACCTAGTATACACACTAAATTTAATAAAAGTCTTCCTTGAATATCAAAATCCCACAACATACAGTTCATAAATTGAAAACTAGGGAGATTACATGAGTTCATGGGGAAATAACCATAAAATCATCATGTATCATCAATTCATGAATAATAGATCATAACTAAACCAATATAATCAACATGGAAACGAACCAATAATAATTGAAAAAAACCCTAACTCAATTGGGGAATTCTACCATTTAAAATAGAGAGATGTAGGAATTCCATGGCTGAAAAATATCATACTTTGAGTCCAAATGCTATCTTTTAATGGAAGAATTATAATATTAGCTTGAAACTCTAGGTGAATCCTCCTCATTCTTCTTCTTCATGTTTCCAGAGAGAGAATATTTGGAGAGGAGTTGGTTTTCTTTTGGGAATTCGGAAGAATAAATTAAATGGGGTGAATTTGGGGGGGGGGAGGGGAGGGGGTAAAAGAGTAATCAAATGCAAAATGACATAGTATAGGAATTATTTCATTAAGAAAAGATCCAACTGCCCCTGAAATATTAACTAGCAGCTGCCACTGAGTCAACGGACCGTGGTCTGACACACAACTCTTCCTGGTGAGCCATCGTTTGGTGTAATAAAGGTGATAATTGGGTCTCAAACCATATAACCTAACCACGGACCGTGGTGTGACTTACAAATTATAGGTCGCATCGTGGTCCTAGACCCTGAGACCCTAACTAGGTAGGCCAACTAGGGACAACTCCTACGATTGTGGCTCATTCCACATGTCGTGGGTGGCCGGCGTGGTCTGGCACCTTTAACATCGGGAAAGTTACTATTTTACCTTGTTGAACATGTGGTGTTACAAGAGGTCTCACTTATAGTAGACGAGCGGATGAAGTGATCTCAGCACACTGTTGTTGAGGATCTTAAGAACCGATATCTACATTATTAAAAGATGGAGCTCGATCACATCACTAAATTGAACATACGGGTATGTAATATTGACGAATAACAACGGAAAGAAAGGACTAGAATAGATAACAATATACTCAAGCTGAATGTGAAGAAATAAAAAGAGTTAAATTATTTAAAGAATTACAAAATACTTTCTCATCTTTGAAGTCAACATAATAAGTGACACATAAATATATACTTTAACACTATCAGGAGATTCTCTAACCGACAACCATCACTATTAGCTACATGATGATGCATCTTCTCACCCACGCTGCCAGAACTATCATATACCTTACCATGATATTGGACACCTCAACTAAGTGGATCCACTAAACTATGCTTAAAAATCAATAAGGAATCATCTAAAAAGTATTATCCTTTAGTCATGTGGGCATACATGATTTATGAGATCTTTGAGTTGTCTTAACTCATACACATATAAGTTCTCAATACTACTCTCAATAATATATACTTATACTCATATGTTTAAAAGCAAAATTCTTCCTTTAGTTTGAGATAAATGCTCAAACTAACCTCTTAAACGAAGTATCCTCTCTTGAAATATAATTTAAACTCACAACTCATTTAGAAATCACAATATCTCTTTTATCAATGTATAAATTGATACCTGCGGGAATACATAGCCTTTATACCCTTACTCAATTCAGAATTGAAATCTCTTTCTTAAAAAATATATCAAAATCATATTTTAATATGATCATTGATGACTAGGGAAGTCATTCTGCAAAAATATAGATGGTATATCTAGATACCATACTGCTCTTACATTGATGTTATATTTGATTGTCATACTAATCATGTTTTAGAAACTCTTTTCTAAAAATTGATTTGTACTTTTTTCAAAACGTAGTTTAAGAACTCAAATGTTGGCTTTAAAAAGCTTTTAAAAATTTATAACGTAAATCATAGGGTTCATGTGAAATTATGTACATGAACGACTGAACTCATAGATATTAATAGCAATAAGGAAACTCTATACTCATAAATAAAGATCACAAGAAGTCATGGATATTACTCATCTAAAAAATACTAAAATGATAGGGTTCATGGTAAAATATATACATGAATAAATCAAATAGAAATATTAATGCATAACATATAATAAATAATTAATTATGAATAGAATTTGAAAAATAAACATGAACTCTACAACTCAAAATCATCTCATCTTAAAAATACTCAAATCTAGGAGTAGAATACTAGACATCAATTCTACTAATTTGAAAGTAGATGTAGGCAATGAGGATGAACTAGTCCAACAATATGATAGTCTTATATACCTTAGAGAATAAGGTTCTTAAAGAATCTTCAAGAAGAACCTGATTAGAAGCATTGAAACCTAGTTTAAAGGTAAACAATCAAGAAAACCTTTCTTAAGATTCTTGAACAAGTTTTATAAAATCTCTTTAACCAAGATTTATTAATTTCATTATAGATTAATAATTTGTATGGAGAAATTTGAGTAGGAAAGAATGGAATTATTGGAGAAAGACTTACCTTGAAGAAAAATCTTGAAAAAAGATGAAAAGAATCTTGAAAACAAAATTAAAATAATCTTGAATGGAGTCTTCTACTTTGATTTTTTTCTCCTTAGTATTTTGCCTTAGGTTTTGAAACAGAAGAGAATGATGGATTAAGAGATAAGCATCTAATTGTTTTGGATCACTAATTAGTCAAATAATTCATTTAGGGATATCTTAGAGTTAAAAATACAAAAATGACCATTTATTATATTATTCCATCGGCTAATTCATCACTCCAATTTATCATGTTACTCAAATGGTTGTAATGTTTTACTCTAAATTTGGATTGGCACGAAATTTTTGGCGTTGGATAAGGATTCAAATTTCTTTAATCTGATAGTTATGGTCCATGTAACTCATTATATTCTAAGAGATATGATTGTTTTAAATTTACCTAAGTAGAATCTTACATCAAAACATAATCGATAAGGAAACTTTCAACTCTACTTTGTGATTGGAGTTTCTAGAGACCTTAATAGATATCTAAAATCAAATCCCACACTAAAGAGTTTACCTTAACACCTAATAAAAATTAAGAGTCACCTAGTACAACCTTATACACATTTTAACAATAGTTTGGGCTTAACTTTAAAATTTTTGGGGTGTTACAGATCAAAAGAGTGATTCATATGATAACTAAAATTAATAATATACAATCATTCCGTAGCGAAAGAAAGGTCTTTAGCTACTAATGCCTAAAAACGAAAAAACAACGAAAAAAGTGCAATGACTTTTCTCTACAAAGTATGATGACCTTAATAATAATTCTTATATCCTATTTGTAGAAGGGTAGAACCTTAAATAAAATAACTGAGTCCAAAATAAATTAGGACCGAAAACAAAAACTGAATTGAATTCCACGTGAACTATACTGTGTCCGTTGCATTTACATAATTTGATTTGTTTTTTCTGGTCGTCGTGTGGTAACTATGCCACTTTCAATTGATCTCTTTTCTGCACTTTCATATACATAAAATATATTATTATATTAAATATAATTCATTAAGTTGTATACTTGTTTAGATTTCTTATACCTTCCATCTTTAATCCGTTTTCATTTCGAACTTCTTCATTTTTCACCAATTTAATGTACAAATAAAATATACTATTTAACACAATCCTTAAAATCCATTCTAAGAAAAAATTAAATATTAAACATCCCTAAGATCATATCAAGAGATTGCATCACTTAGTCAACCGGACCAACGGGAAAAATTTTAGGTGTCATCATGCATGTTCACAGTAAGATAATAACACAGGACATCGACATTAAAGTGAGACAAGACACCACACGTTTGCTAGTGTTCAATATTCATAGAAAGAGACTCAATTCGATACTTGGCTAGTCATAATGTGATGCAAAGAGTTCACAAATTGTCTATGAAACTTCATTTGGCCGCATGTAGCCTCACTTTCATGTTTGTTCGATTGAGAGCACCACTTAATTCATCAGTATTGACTGAAAGTAATACTCAAATTTCAAGAGAACATCCACATTAATCCCCAAACAAGTGGTGGAAAATTTATTTTAAAGGGTAAAAATCATTTGATAATAAAAACAGAAGCCACAAGATCAATCATCCACATGATGCAATTAAAAACACAAGATAAAGATAGAAACCAAAAAGAACATCAATATTCACACAAAAGGTGGCCTCACCCCCCAATGAATAAAATATTTTTTCCTCGAATGCAAATAAATGAAATATCCAAAAATCACAAAATAAGATAGTGAGGGAGGTAAAGAGGGGCTCCTGTCTACATTTGTTGCATATGCTTGAGTAGCACTGCCCGATGTTGGATCATAGGGGACAATGGTTGTACTAGAGTATTCCACGGGCCTATCTGCCAAAAAAGACTCTATAAAATTGAGTAAAATCCTGGGTCAATGAAGGAATAGAAAGGCCTTGGGAAGTAGTCTTCTTGCTAGAACTGGACCTCTTGATTTTGACTTTCTCTCCAGTGGAGGTTCTTGTCTTCCCTTATTAGGAGTATTTTACCTCCATTCATTCATTCAAATTTTTTTTGCTCTTATCAGTCAGGGTGGCATACTTCTCCCTGCAACTTTTTGCCTAGCCATATATGCAAATCATCAAGAAAGAGTTAGAAAATATTTAAAAAAAGCATAAAAATAAGTTGCAAAAGGAAACACCTAAATGGTCGGCGTGTCGTCAAATTACTTTGGCGAGCAAGGACAACTCCGTCACAAATTTTAGTGCAAAGAGGATACATTGTGTAGACAAAAGGGCGACCATGAATAGTTTTGGCAAGTCGCCGAGTTCCTTCAGCAACCACAAGATCTCTTTAAAATTTAAAAAATTCAACCAACCTATATAACATGAAATAAACAGCGAGATGGGAAACTTCAGAGAACTGCAAAGTGGTTCGGCGAGCTTGACCCAGCTCGCCAAATGACCCAACGTTCCTAATTTCAACCGATCCACTCGAATTTCACCGGAAACCACCCAAAACAAAATCAAAGCATGCACAACACAAATAAAGCCTAGAACCAATGACACTCATGCACAACCCCACAAAATTTCATCTACTTTAAGACACACATAGTGGTAATCAAACATTAAAGGAATTATAGGCAAAATTATCGCAGTAATAAGTAATCAAATAAAAACAATTTATATCAGAGAGGTCCAACATGCATCACTAAGATAACATCATTTCAAATGAGTAAAATTGTAAAAAGTAAGGGGAGGGTTAGGGAGACCAACCATTTTATTCCGATTAATAAATATTCTAACACTAGGCGGCAAAGTATTCGACAACTAGAATACTAGAGAAATGTTAAAATATAACCACTAAAGTGCGGGTGTGAGTTTGGGAAGTTTAGAAAATGGGAGAAAATTGAAGGACATTGTAACGTTTCCAATTTTGTCCTTAAAATCGTCTACTTCTCGCCCAGTCGGACACTTGGCAACCCGCTGAATGGACACTTACCTCACTGTGTGTTACTGGACCTCCCTTTATTGTGGGTCCAAATGGTGAGCTCAGTAGGGATCACCAACATGGTTGGAGCTTCACCAATAATTTATTGTGTTCGGCAATTTTTATAGACTCCAAAGTAACATTGTCTTGAATCTAACTTTGCTCTATGTTGGGTTCACCAACCTCGTTGGTAATATGCCGATGGGGCCATTTGCACGCCAACCTTCACTTCTAAACACCCTCAACACTTTAACATGCACATACTACACACCATTATTTCTAAAAGAAAAATCTAACAATAAAGGGTCTTGGGTTGCCTCAAAAGCAGTCTTAGTTAACATCGCGACACAACACAAGTCCACCATCAATTATCATTCTTGGGTTTACTGTAGTGTCACTAGGAAACCCCTCTTGTTGTCGCGGATTTGAATGCAATGAAATCTGGCCCATTTGGGTTTGCAACTGCTTGATTGAGACAAAATGGGAGGTAAAAGTCTGGCTAAGGGTTGACACATCTTCTTTCATTTCTTTCAAAATGAGGTCTGATCCCTCAACTTTGTTTAGGATAAACGAGAGCATTTCCGCAAACCTCCCACCTTTTGAGTCATTTGTCTTTTTGCACTTATGGGGAGGCACATACCTATCCTTCTCTTCCACTTTCTAATTTGGATTCCGTTCTATCCATTCTCGGTAAAGATTTCTCTAACCTTCACCTCTACTCATAACATAGTTACCACCCTACCTCGGGAAGTTTGAATGATAACCAACGCCTTGGTTGGCTAAGACATTCATCTTTTCATTTTACAATGCATCAAACTTTGCCTCTTAAAGATTTACACACCAGACACCCACAACATTGACACTTCGAGCACCAGCTCCCATTAAATATTTAGACAAAATGTCATGTTTTGTCATGATGTTGTCCATGTTCTGGTATCTCTCTCTATCTTTCTCTATATTTTCCTTGGTCAATTTGAATGAGAGAGGAGATACTTGATCTTCACGGGTATAAGAGTACCTGGTTATTTTGGTCATCTCATCCAAGAGTTAGATTGATATCGCGTAAGGTTGTTGCATTAAACATCCCGGATAAAGTTTGTTAGCAACATTCTTCTTTATCGATTCAAGGCTATAGTAAACATATGTTCGCAATACGTTGTCAAACAAGCAATTAGTTATGCATTGTGGTAACAAACTTCTTGAATCACAACCAAGTCTCATGCATTGGCTTGCCCTCCAAATGCTTAATGCTTTAAATGTCGCACATTACATTATTAACCAACTCCTCCCACGAAGTGATTGAATCACCGGCAATTTATCTAACTGCTTGCAAGCTTTTACCATCAGAGAGAATGGGATCAACCTTACTATCTCCCGAAGACTAGACCCTAGGCGTAATTGGCACTCGAAGACCACTGGTGACCTCGAAACGAACCCTTGGCCTAGCTTTCTTAACTCATAAGACATAAACATAAGAGAAACAACTCAATGAGAATAACTTTAAAGTATTTACTTACCCAAAACGACAACTTAAGTCTTAAATGTACACAACTAAAATTAATAAGATAAAAGACTAATGATATCTTTTTATGAACCCTCTAATGTAAAGATGGATTTTGGACAGAACCACCAATCATCGAAACAACTGAAGTAAAATAATTGAATGATAAAGATGTCCTCCGGAATGAAGGGAGGCTCACAAACTGACTCTGAGCTCCTCACTGGATCTACAGTGCGCCAAATGCCGATCGTAGTTACCTCTATCTTCATGATGATACGATGCAGGACAACATGCATCAGTACATCAAATGTACGAGTATGCAAGTTGGAATGCTAAATAACTACATAAGATTGAAAAAGAGTAAGAAGGAACATTTACCTTGGATCTTCTCAACTCATGAATAACTAACTCATTTAAATATAATGTAATTTAAAAGCAAGTGCAATATAAAAAAAGTTGTTTCAAAAAATGATGTAAACTCTGAATGTACACAAGGATACAATTAACTTCGAGACGTATGTAAAAATCTAAACAAACTGATGTATATACACAAATACATTTAATTTATGTGGGAGTTTCTCAAACCGACAATCATCACTTAAGAGCTATAGTGATGATAGAATGATCTACCTCACAATGCTAGCGCATCCTATACCCGGCCAAAGGTAATAAGACCTGAACTGCCTAATGAATGCACTAGTCTACGGTTAAAGTGCTCATATAATAAGTATGTCCATTTTCTACCCATCGTGTCTATATTGTTTATAGATATATGAGTTATCTAAGCTCAGGCTTGTCCCCGATTCGGTGATCAATACTAGTCCCAAAATATCCTGGCTCTTACATTTTTAAAACATATTTCTTTTGAGATTTTGATATTAGTGCTAAAAGTTTAGCTCAAGGGATATCTTGGAAATCTTAGTTTCCATGCTTTCTTCATTTTGCAAACCTATTACTCCTTTCTAAACACTAGCCCGAAGAGTCTTTGGAAATAAAAGTTTCCTTAATTGTTTAAATGTGAAAACATATTAAATCTCTTTGGGGATACTTAGTCTTCATATACTTTTGAAGAAAAGAACTTCAATTTTACTCTTTACTCTTTACTTATCTTGAAACTTGAGCCTTGAAATGAAGTTAAAACGTTGTTAAAGACCCTAGAGAACTGTTAAGAACTTTGCTTTGACTTACTTCTTAACTTCTAGACTTGACTCTTAACTTCTTTCACTTTGATATTAACTTTTCTTTTATTGGATTATGGATTAAAGTTCATGAACTCATTCTTATGGATGACTTCATGATGTTTAGATGTACCTTAGAGTGTTGGAATTAACTAGAAAACATAGGTACATCACTTAGGAACTAGTACGAAAAGATAGGGAATGAATACGGTGTAATGGCGTCCTTGGTGCTTTGAGAAGCGTGGGGTGCCAGACCTTCAACTTCAGATACAAAGCTGGGTCCCTCTGTCGGGCGAGCCGCCCCAAGGTCCTACGGACAGAAATTGTCTTTTGGGGCTATGGGAGGAGCGGTGCCCCAGGGCCCTATGGATAGGCGTTTAAAATTTTCTTCTCCATTTTTCATGTCTAAACCCTCTAAACATCCATGGTTCATTCCCCAAACACCTATTATCATTAGTACACAACATACCCAATAGACTTGACTGGAAAAACACCCGGAAATATGAATCAAATCATTACTACGCATGCACCAACTTAACCAACAAGAATTTAACAACGTTCTTCAAGAACTTAACTTTTTTATCAAACAACCAACCCATAATTTTCTGAATTAAAACAAGTTGGTGTGTGGGTGATCTAACCCAACACAAAAAGATTTCACATACATTGTTAGGGATCACCCCCGAAGAATTCCACTCGATATCCCTTAGCGTTCTTGGCGAAGCCTTGATCTTTCTCCCTTTTCCTTCTTCTCTACGATTTTCTCCAAGCCCTAAACGTAAAATAACTTTTCTAATATGAACTAAAACTTATTTTTACCATAAATAAATCCCTAAAGAGAAAGATCAAATAAATGGTAAAAAGACTATTATGCCCTTCCTTAAATCCGGATTGGGACCTTCCTCAATCCAATAGCCCAACTTACCATAGGCATATTACCCTCGTAGGATATCAAAAATAGGCAAACACGACGTCATATGAAAGATCTCTCGAAGGGAATTCCAACAATATGAAGAAATGAGTCTAACTCATCCTGAGCTAGGAGATATGGTTTTTTGAAAACGACCAAAACTCAGTTCTTGAACTTAGAAAATTTTCCAGATTTCTCCTTTTCTTTCCAAAACGAATATTTTTAATTTCTTAACTTATTCTTAGATACTTCGAGTAACGGGATGTTATAATATCTCCACCTTGGGAACATTCATCCTCGAATGACATTACTTTTACTAAGCTAAGAATAGTAACCTTAAGTTTAACATTCATCAATAAAAACAAGTAAAAACATCCTTACTCATATCTTAATAAATAATGAGAAGAGAATTAATACCTTGCTTTGTATTCTCTCCGGATTCAAAGAGATGTGGATTTCTATTCTTCTTCAGCTTCCCAAGTAACTTCTTCAACAAATTGGTTCCTCCAAAGGACCTTGACTGACGCATCCTCCTTTGTTCTTAACCTGCGAACTTCGCGATCTAAAATGTGAACCAGAATCTCTTCATAGGAGAATCTATCCTTAATACCACCATTTTTATTTGGTACAATCAATGAAGGATCTCCCATGAACTTCTTCAACATGGAGATATGGAATATCGGATGAAACACTGCTAACTCTTGTGGTAGCTTGAACTCATAAGCTAAATTGCCAATTCTCTTTTATACTCTCTAAGGTCCGATATACCAGAGACTAAGTTTCCCCTTCTTAACAAACCTCATAACACCCTTCATGGGTGAATCTTTCATATATGCTCAATCATCCACTTCAAACTCCAACGGCCTTCTCCTAACATTTGTGTTGGACTTTTGACGACTCTGTGTTGTTTTAAATCTTTCTTGAATCACCTTCATTGTTACACCCTAAAAATGAAATAGGTCAAGCTAGAGCTTCACATGTGTTACATAAGTTAATAATGAGTTAAAATGATGTATTTTAGCATTCAGTTGGTGAAGTTTGGAAGTAAAACGTCAAGGAACGACTAAGACGTCCGTAAACTAGTCTTGGGTGTGCTAGTTTGTCCTTTTATGTTTTATGTGTTTATGTGTGTTTTTTGGAGTCTAAAATCTGTGGGGATGACCCTACAACCTAGAGGGACATATTTATGGTCAAAACATCCGGGTACGACTCCTAGGGGATCACCCTAAGGGTCCCAAGGAGGACCCAAACTTTGGCCAAGCAAGCTACCCATGGAAGCAAGGTTTTGTTCCTTGGTGAAACAAAGGCGCGTTCCGGCCAGGTCGCGCACTTCTCTGTCCAGAATTAATTTCCAAGAAAATGTTGGAACAGCTCCGCGACACAGACTTTTTCCGCGACGAAAATTCCAAAAAGGTAAGTGATGTTTGACTTGTCTAAAGTGGTAAAATAAATGTAGGGGTATTTTGGGTATTTTTTTTTTGGGTGGGGGGGTGTTTAATACTTATTTTACGTCACTATACACCCATTCCCCCAACCAAAAACCTCAAGCTATCATTTAGGAATCAAAATTTCAAAACCCTAAAAAGTTCTTCTCTCCCAAAAAGCTCTCTGAAACTCCATTGGAGCCAACTCAACATGGATCTAGGGTTGAAGGTTTTGGACGTTTTCTTCATCAAATTTCGTGGGTTTCTTCTCATTGAGGTATGGTAGTTCATCCTTGACTCTTCTCTCATTGAAGGAGCCATTTCAAAGAGATTTCAAATAGGATTCCAAACTTCAATATTCTTTATTCCTTGACTCTAAGTATGGTTCTTTGCATGAAAATGTTTTATTTATTTAAATGAGTTGTTCTTAGCTCTAAATGATGATTTTAATGTCAAAACCCCAATGGAATCATGTTTATTCTTTTATTAACTTTTAGCTTATGAAATGGGTTTAATGAGCATGATTAGATAATGTTAAAATTATTGTTTCTTGGTGATTTTATTGAGTTTTAGCTACTGCCCTAAGGGCTATTTTACGATGGATTATTGGATAAATTGTGAATAGGTGGTAAAGGCTTAGATGAAGGGTAAGTCGTTCTATCCTGTTTAGTTTTCCATTGAAAAGATCTAGAATGGTATGGTCCACCTTTGGTGGCGGTGTTTACTTGAAGTATATGAATTTGTATGAATATGGGTATTGTGATTTTGGCCATGAGGTCATAAAATGTGAAGTGAAGAAATGATAATGTTGTTCATGTTGATATGCTTATTGAAGCTTGAATTATATACATTGTTAATAGTATGCTAAGTGAAGTATGTTTTACGTGTGAAGTATGATGAATGAATATTCAAGCATGTCTAAAAGTTAATGATATGAGAATGGTGTTTGTATGAAAGGTGTGCTTCACGCACACACACTATGAATGAATGACTGAAGCTAATGAATGTGAATGGGGGATTGTAGGGTGAACACTCATTACGAGTAGAGATGAAGTTTCTATACCATTCCCTACTCTTCCAAAAATATGGAATGAATGAAAATGGGAGTTTTGGGGTGAACACTCATTATTAGTTGAGATGAAGTGTTTAGTAGCAACCTCACTATCTCCCAACAACTTTCAAAGATAGGTTGCAGAATGGATGCCTGTTGTGAGTACAAATGTGGTATCCACCAAGTATTTCTTAACCTATAGTAATGAATGTTTAAGACTCCGTGGGGGAGTCATGCTTAGCACCAAGAGGATTTGAAGAAGGGGCGGGTACACGTTGTGAGAAAAGTGTTGTACCCAATGTACCTATTGAGATGAGTACTCGTTGTGAGTAGAGAGTGAGTACTTAGAAGCAATCTCTTTATCCCTTAACTATGCGCCCACATATGTATTGCCATTGGAGACTCCATGTAAAGGCTAAAAGAATGACCCTACCTTAGGCAAGTAGGAATCCCTCATCTGGTAAGGGTAGTACGGGGATTCCATGTTTAGCTCTGTCTATGTCGGTTAAAGTTATCCCCCACTAAAGAATGTGATGAACTAATTCTACTAAAGAGTGTACTACTTAGGGATGGCGGTGGTATGGGACACTATCTATTCCATCGCACAAGTAGGAACTTGAAAGGTGAGTCGTGGTGCGTTCTTTTATGAAATGTATGAATGGGTCATTATATGATGAAAAGAAGCATGATGAACATATATCTAAGATTTATGAAGTAAGGTGACTATATGTTTAATGTTTATGAACTAAGTTTATTCTATGTCTATGTTCATGAAACATTAGAGTCTTATGTCTAATTTTGATGGAAGTTATGTGAATGAAGTTATGAAGGATAATAAGGGTGTATCTAATCTCATGGAATCCTCAAGGAACACATTGTGGGGTGTAGTATTAGGGGATGTTACTCTCACATTGCACTTTGTGTGACTTGTAAGTCCCCTTGAGAGGGGCACTCATGTGAAGTTATTAAATGCAAGTATGTTCCTCTAGTGTCTTTAGTATTGAATGTTGATTTGTTAAATGAATTGAAATATGCTTGTCCTTGGTAGTCTTAAGGATCACTTGGGTGTGTAGTGAAGAGATTGTATGGGTGATCTCTTCATGTCTTACCTAAGTGAGTCTTAGGATAACTTGGGATAGGAAGAGTTTGTTTTAAGTGGTTTTACTGTAAGTATGCTCTTATGATAAGAAAAATGGATGTCTTGCTTTATGAGCTAAATGATAGTTTTAAATGATGTCTTTTAACTTGATTCATGAAGGTTTTATCAAAATAGCATGGCTTGTATGTTTCAACTTAAATGTCCACTTTTTGCATGATTTTGCATAATGCCATACTTAGTACATTTTTTGTACTAATTTCATACTTTTCTATACCTTGTAAGTATAGTTTGGAAGCAAGTTAAAGGTTAGAATGAAAGATTGGGAATCGACTCTCTCAAGACTAAGTATGTCCTCATATATACAAGGGCATAGTATCTATTTCTCTAGTTTTTGTGTAAGTCATATTATGTATTTTCTTTTAATGTAAAGGGCCGTGTCACTAAGATATTTATCTCATGTATTTAAGTTGGCTCATGACGATGATACTATCCTTAGTATTTATAAAATATGTTTTCCTTATTAATATTTATCGTGAAAAGTTTTAATTCCGCACTACTTTTCATGTCTTATGTAATGAATGATAGCTAAGAGGCTAGTACAAGACCTTCGAAAGGTCAAGTTTGCCTTGTTCCGACCTAAGGGTTGCCCGAAATTCTAGGGTGTACTTTCGGATCGTAACAAACTTTGTATTAGAGCATAAGGTTTCTGAAATAGTTTAAGGTTCAACGTCTCACAAGCCAAATCTCGTAGAGTCTTGTTCATCGGTGTGAGTCATGACACATCTATGGGCGAGAGGCTATAAAACGAAAGAAGTTTCACTTTCTTCATTATTCTAATGTTGTGCCTTAGAGTTGAGTTCCATAAGATATCTCTCTCAACTGTGTTTATAGGACATGAATACAAGGAGAGCAACCACTAGGATAGAGGAGGAAGGAGTAGCTAATGAGGGAATCCCTCTTTGTGTTGTGTAAGTCCGTATAGTTGTCCAAGACAATGTGACTGAGGTGGTTCCCCCTCCGTAACCTCCAGAGACTCAAGTGCCCCAAATGTCTCCTATGCCCCAAACTATTCAAGCTTCATATGTTGAAGGGGATATGAGTAATACGGATCTAAGGGATGCCCTTTTGGATTTGACCCAACTCATGACGACTCAAGCACATGTAGTCACTAACCATTTGGTTTCCCAAGATAACCAAGGAGGTGGGCATCAACCTAATGCAAGTACTCCCGCTTTTAGAATTTGGGATTTCATGAGGATGAGCCCTCATAATTTTCATGGCACCTAGGTGGATGAAGATCAACAAAGCTTTATAGATGAGGTGTTAAATGTGGTGGATGCAATGGGTGTGACCCCTAGAGAGAGAGCGGAGCTAGCCGCTTACCAACTCAAAGATGTGGCTCAAGTGTCATTTGAGAAATAGAGGGATGAGAGACTCTTAAGGGATGGTCCGGTAGATTGGGATGTTTTCAAAGAGGTTTTTCATGATAGGTTCTTCCCCTTAGAGTGGAGAGAGAAGAAGATGGTAGAATTCATGAATCTTCGTCAAGGGGGAATGAGTGTGAAAGAGTACTCTATCAAATTCACCCAACTTTGTAAGTATGCCCCAACTATTGTAGCAACCCCTAGGGATAGGATGAACAAATTTGTGATGGGACTATATAGCTTGGTGGAAAAGGAGTGTCGTACGTCAATTCTCCTTAATGGTATGTATATCTCTAGGCTCATGGTGTATGCACAACAAATTGAGGAGTCCAAACATAGAGAGATAAGGCAACAGGGTAAGAGGCCTAGGTCGGATGAAGCAAGTTACCAAAAACTTAAGAAGAGGTTCTATTACCAAAAGTCTTTAATGAGTAACAAGGATAGGACTCCCAACAAATATTCCCAATGAGGTGGCCATACTTTTGAGAGGTCTTGATGTGCTACTTGTGGAAAGCAACATTTTGGTAAGTGTCTTGACGGAACGGATGGTTGCTTTGGGTGTGCTAGTAAGGGTCACAGATGAGGGACTGCCTTAACCCCAAGCCAAAAGGGAAAGAGGTCAACAAAGCTCCTCAAGGTTGTCTAGACCCTTATTCCCTAATGAGGAACCGTTTCTTTGCACTTGGAACTAGAACAGAGGACTATCCCGGTAAGTCTAGTTCTTTTGATTTTATGTTTATGTTTATGTTATCAGATGAGTTTATAGGGTCTTTTCCCTTTTATTGTCATTACTTCATGATTATATTGCTTGCAAGATGAATTCTTGAATTTTGAGCATGTTTCACTTTGAAGGAGTAGTGTTCATTGTAAAGAATTTCAAAAAATTGACTTAATTTGTAACACTCCGGAAAAGCCATGTCTAAGAATAGAGATTAATATATGGAGTAATGTTTAAAATGATGTTTCAGAACTATATTAATGTAATAAGTTCATTTAGAAAAGGTTAGAGCCAAAAAAACGACAAAGAAAGACCTTGACGTCCGGAAACTAGCTAAATTGAACTAGTTGACGTCTCTATGTTTGGTGAAGGTTTAGAGTGTCAAATGAAGTCTAAAACATGTAAAAAGACCTTGGATAGGTAGTATGTAGTAGAAAGGGTCCAAAAATCCGGTAAAGACACCCCAAGGACTACCCAAAGGGTACTTGGGGCGGACCCAAACATGAGGGAGCAGGCATGTTTTGTAGGACTGCTGCACGACGCGCAGCCCACACAAGGCTCACTGCCTCAGGATTTGTGGGGAAGACTCATGACGCGAGTCTGACACGAGGCTCACGGCCTCGACGCAAAAACTGAAAAAATAATGGGAATCGGCCCCGCAAAGCGCAACTACATCCCAGATTCGTTTAAGTCGTATTTTTGGTAATTTAACTTCGTAAAAAGACTCATTTAAGTGAAGGGTATTTTGGGTATTTTATAGGATGACTATATATGGATTATAGGTCAGTTTTAGACCACTTTTACACGCTCCAAATCAAATCAAACTATTTTTCTCTCATCTCTCTTAAGAACGCTCTCTTTTTCAAAGTCCATTGAAGAACAAAAAGAGCTTAAGGAAGAAGACAAAGACTTCAAGATTTTCTTCCAAAATTCGTGGATTGTTCGTCAATAAGGTATGCGTTTTTAACTCTTTGGATTCCTTTCCCCAAGAGGTCCTTTCAGAAATGATTTTCAAGAATTCAACCTTCTACGATATTTTACCCTACAGAACGGGTTTTCTTCCTAACTCTAGATTTATGACTATTGATGAATAATAATGTTTTTCTATGGTTGATTAAGTATATATTGACGAATGTTTGGCTTGTAAATGTTAGATTTTTGTGTGAAACATGTCCTTATAAGATTGATGGTTTCGAACGGGTTGTATCTACTACTTGATTACATGTAAACGTTGGGATTGGAACTAAGACTTGAAATTACTCTTTAATGACCCCTTTCCCATATCCTACATTATGAATTTATCTTGTATATGATGTGAAGAGTTTGTATTGATCATGCTATTGAGTATTTCACTATGTTGTTGTTTTGATTGTTGTAAGTTGAACGTAAGTTCTTGAATAATGTACTTGGAAGTAAGAGGTAAGTCTTCTAAATTCGTGATTACTCTATGATGTCTATGTTAGCCTATAAATGATGTCACAATGCTAATGAAGTATGTATGATGATGATATGCATATATGTGGGGCTATGAATATATTAATTTGTGATATCATGATAAAAATATGATAATGCAAGTTTACGATATCCTCTTGTATGCTTTACACATGATGATTTATGATATGTTAATCTCACAAATGAAGGGTTACGATGAAAGGAAATTCTCATATAAACTGAAAGAGCTCATGATCATGTTTATACAAGGACTTAATATCCTATAACATATGATATGAATTATGAATAAATGATGATTTAGAGATTATTCAAAAAGGGACATAAGCTTAGCACCGATGGACTAGATATGAGAGGTGTCCCTTCCCTATTTTTGAAGGTTGGTTCACAATGACTCTAATGAGATAGAGGCTGCAACTTAATGTGCAACGCTGTGTCTCTGATATATCTCCTATTTCTTGAACTATGTTGTCACCATAGGACACTAGCTTGTGGATCCACCTAGAAAGCTATGTCATGTTTGATTCTACTTTGGCCGGTAGACCACCTTCTTTTGGTGTGGGGTTTTATGAAACCGGATTCCATTGTTAGATCACTTGGTCAAATGTCGGTTATGGCGAATGTTCCCGCATGTAAAATGAAAGATAAGTAAATTAATGTTAATTAGGGTGACTCGAAGAGTCTACTTAGTATAGGTAGGGGTATGGGACTCTACCTAGACATTGCACAAGTTTACTTTAAGGGAAGTCCTAGGAGATTGTTCTTATGTAATATGATAAATCGTAAGGTATGATATTTATGATACATGTTGTTACTCTTATATGAAGTTTGTTACGTTAATAAACATGTTATTGGTCTATATTGACTTATTAGGTGATGAGTACTTATATTATATGTTATATGAAGCAAAGATTTACTTATGGTCTCCAATCTTATCTACTTGGTTGTTTGGGGTTATGGGGCTTCACATGACTATTGCACTTGTAGGTTGGGGATGGGATCATTGGTAAGTGTTTTATATGTTATGTGTATATGATCTTTTGAATATGAATTTTAACATGAATCTATGATAATATGTCCTTGAATATGATCATGCTTTATGTTGATGGAATCCTTAACTTGTACATGTTCTATGGTATGTGAATTGAAGACATTCATATGACTTAGCATGCTTTCCAAAGAAATGATAAATGATCCTTTTTCATTCATATCCTTAAATGTTATGTGCATGTACCCATACTTAGTACATGTGGAGTACTAACCCAATAACTTCATATTACTACAAATTTAGGGTCCGTCCATTGAAGATTAAGAAGGTCGATTGAAGACGCTTGGAATTGTTTCTCCAAGTGTTGGTAGGTCCTCATGTTCGGGGATGCAATCTTTTCATCATTCTAGCTTATGAAGACTTTAGTACATTTTAAGAATACTCGTATTTCCATTTATGTTCTTTTGATTCTTTTGTATTAAGGCCTATATGGTGTATTGACTATTTATTGGCTAAGTGCAGATTCATACTCTTTAGATGGTTATTATATGAGACAGCTTTTAGAATATCATTACGTATGTTTTCATGATTGGTATGGATGAAATCTATGTATACTTCACATAGTATTAAAATTTTATAATTTTTCCGCAATTTTACTAAATGAAATGTTATGACAAATGATAAGGGCTTGTATGAGTCCTCTAAGAGGAAGACGACGCCGGTCGCATCTGTGGTGGACCCTACGGGTGTGAGAAACTTCGTATCACATCATAAGTTAAATATCAAAGGGTTGTTTATATCATGTGGTGAGGGTTAAAGACTTATAATGTGAAACTCCTTATATTGAGTCAGTCCCCGTATTAAGGGAATATCCAGAGGTTTTTCCTAATGACCTTCTTAGGCGTTCCTCCCGAATGGAAAATCGACTTTGGTATTGACTTGTTACCGGATATGAATCCCATTTCCATTCCTCCATATCGGATGGCTCCGGCTGAATAGAAAGAGTTGAATCTCCAACTTAAAGATTGACTAGACAAGGGTTTTATTTAGCCTAGTATTTCTCTATGGGGTGCTCCGATCTTGTTTGTGAAGAAGAAGGATGGGACACTTAGAAATGTGCATTGATTATCGCCAACTTAATAAGGTCACCATAAAGAACAAGTATCCTCTCCCTCGGATTGATGATCTCTTTGATCAACTCCAAGGTGCTAGGTACTTTTCCAAGATTGACTTAAGGTCGGGATATCACTAACTTAGGGTGAGAGGTGAAGATGTTCCCAAGACTACTTTCCGAACTAGATATGGCCACTATAAATTTCTAGTTATGTCTTTTGGGTTAACAAATGCCCCGGTGGCATTTTTGGAGCTAATGAATAAAGCTTTTCGAGATTACCTTGACTATTTTGTGATTGTTTTTATTGATGATATTTTGATATACTCTAACAGTGAAAATGAGCATGAGAGTCACTTGAGGTTGGCCTTTCATGTCCTCAAAGAACACTAACTGTATGCCAAATTTAGTAAGTGTGAATTTTGGTGAGGTCATTTACATTTCTTGGCCATATTATCTCTGCTGAGGGTGTAGAGGTTGATTCGAAGAAGATGGATGCGATCAGAAATTGACCTAGACTTTGACTCCCAAAGACATAAGAAGTTTGTTGGGTATAGCCGATTATTATAGAAGGTTTTTTTATGGATATTCATCCATTTCTTCTCCTTTGAAAGCTTTGATCCAAAAGAAGGTGAAGTTTGAGTGGTTAGAAGCTTGTGATACAGGTTTTCAAGAGTTGAAAGATAAGCTTACCTATGCTCTGGTGTTGACCTTACAAGAGGGTAATGAAGGCTTTGTAGTATATTGTGATGCTTCCTGAATGACCTTTGGATGTGTCCTCATGCAACATGGGAAGGTCATTTATTATGCTTCTAGCCAACTAAAAATTCATGAGGAGAATTCTCCAACTCATGATCTTGAGTTAGATGCTGTAGTTTTTACCTTTAAAATATGGAGACACTGCTTGTATGGTGTGCATGTTCATGTTTTCACTAACCATAAAATTCTTCAATTTGTGTTTACACAAAAGAAAATGAATTTTCGACAAATAAGATGATTAGAACTTTTGAAGGATTATGACATGAGTGTGCTTTACCACCCTGGCAAGGACAATGTTGTTGCGGATGCTTTGAGTCGAATGACTATAGGTAGTGTGTTTCATATGGAGAAGAGAAGAAATAACTTGTGAAAGATGTTCATAGGTTGGCTCGTTTAGGTGTGCGGTTAGATGGTAATCCAAATGGTGCATTTATGGTCCATCATAACTCTGAGCCATCATTAGTGCTTGAGGTGAAGTCTAAGAAACACCTTCATCCTCTATTGATGGAGTTCAAGGAATCGGTACTTAGTAAGATCAATGAGTCATTCTCCCAAGGGGGGATGGTGTTCTTAGGTTACAAGGGAGATTATGTGTACCATATGTTGACGATTAGAGAAATAGAATTCTAGAAGAATCCCATGGTTCTCACTATTCTATACATCCGGGTGCCACCTAAATGTATCATGATCTTAGGGAAGTTTATTGATGGGGTGGTTTAAAAAGGGACATAGCAGAGTTTGTTGCTAAGTGTCCAAATTGCCAACAGGTTAAAGCTGAGCATCTTAAACTAGGTGGTTTAACCCAAATCATGGATGTTCCTACCTGGAAGTCGGAAGCTATCAATATGGATTTTGTTGTTTGGGTTGCCGCATACCCGGAGGAAAAATGATTCAATATGGATTATTGTGGATAGGTTGATCAAATCTGCCCATTTTATTCCTGTTAAGTGTACTTATACTGCCAAAGATTATTCAAGAATCTACATTAATGAGATTGTGAGTCTTCATGGGATTCTTTTGTCCATCATTTAGGATAGAGGCGCCCAATTCACTTCTCATTTTTTGAAGGTTTTCAAAAGGGTTTAGGTACTCAAGTAAAACTTAGCATCGAATTTCATCAGCAGATGGATTGTCAAGCAGAACATACCATTCAGACCCTTGAAGACATGTTAAGATCCTGTGTTATTAACTTCAAAGGAAGTTGGGATGATCACTTACCTTTGATTGAGATCTCTTACAACAATGGCTATCATTCGAGCATCTCCATAGAATCTTTTGAAGCTCTTTATGGTAGAAGGTGTAGATCCCGGGTTGGATGTTTGATATTGGTGAGTCCTCATTCCTTGGTCCACAGATTATCTATGAGGTTATAGAGAAAGTTTTAATCATAAGAGATATATTGAAGACAGTCTATAGTCGACAAAAGTCTTATGCCGATCATAGAACAAGAGATCTTGAGTTTGAAATACGTGATCATGTTTATTTAAAGATTTCACCTATGAAAGGGGTGATGAGGTTTGGTAAGAAGGGGAAGTTGAGTACCCAGTATGTTTGTCCTTATGAGGTTTTACAACGAATTGGGAAGGTTGTATATGAGTTTAAACTACCTTGTTAACTATCTTAAGTTCATCCGGTGTTTCATGTTTCTATGCTCAAGAAATGCATATTTTACCCGGTGTCTATTCTCCCTATGGAAGGTTTAGGGGTGGATGAGAACCTCTTCTATGAAGAGGTTCCGGTTAATATCCTAGCTCGCCAAGTTAAGAAGTTGAGAAACAAGGAGGTTGCCTCTGTAAAAGTTCTATGGAGGAACCATCTTGTGGAGGGTGCAACATGGGAGGCTGAAGCCGACATGAAGTCCCGCTACCCTCATCTTTTTACTGTTTGAGGTTATACATTTCCTTATAATAAAGAAATTAATGAATAATTATGAAATTGATTGTTACTAAATAGGTGCATGTTTTGGTAAAAGATAGTATCAACTAGAGTTTTAAGAAAATGCTTTCATACTCTATTCTTGCACTTATATGAAATATTTATGCATGTGTCTTCTTGAGATTTTGCTGTTTTGTTATTGTCTTGAGAAGAATAATAGCATAGTAACTCTTTGATGTACTTTAAGCTCATGATAATGTTGAGAAGGAAATTCCTCACTATGTGTTATGAAATATTGAGCTCTTATATGTTGTGCGTCATAATTGAGTGTTATGTGTAATGTTATGGTATGTGTTGTCAGGAGTTGTGAAGTAGTATTATTAGTTGTGTCTCATTATGAATTTATGTTGTTGATTGGTTGGGCTGCTAGTATTGAGTCTATCCTTACCCTCAAAGAAAAAAATTTAGTGTCATTCGAGAACAAATGTTCCTAAGAGGAGGATAATTTAACACTCCGAAAATGCCATGACTTAGACTAGAGAATAATCTATGAAATAATGTTTAAAATGATGTTTCAAGAACTATATTAATGTAATAAGTTCATTTAGTAAAGGTTAGATCCAAAACTACAAAAAAAGATCTTGACGTCCGGAAACTAGCTAAACTGAACTAGTTGACGTCCCTATGTTTGGTGAAGGTTTAGAAGTGTCAAATGAAGTCTAAAACTTGTAAGAAGACCTTGTATAGGTAGTATGTAGTACGAAGGGTCCAAACGTTTGGTAACAAAACCCCTAGGACAACATGAAGGGTCCTTGGGAATCACCCAAACATGGGGGAGCAGGCAGGTTTTGTGGGACTGCTGCGCGACGCGCAGCCCACACGATGCTCAATGCCTCATGATTTAGGAGGAAGCCTCGCGACGCGAGGCTTACACGAGTCTCACTATATAGACCAAAAAATTAGAAAAAATAATGGGAATTGGCCCCGCGACATGCAACCACTTCCCATATTCATTTAAGTCGTATTTTTTGTAATTTAACTTCATAAAAAGACTTATTTAAGTGAAGGGTCATTTGGGTATTTTATAGGACGACTATATATGTATTATAGGTCTGTTTTAGACCACTTTGACGCGCTCCAAATTAAATCAAATGAATTTTCTCTCATATCTCTTAAGAAGGCTCTCTTTTTCAAACTCCATTGAAGAACAAGAAGAGCTTAAGGAAGAAGATGAAGACATCAAGATTTTCTTCCAAAATTCATGGATTATTCGTCAATAAGGTATCGGTTTTTTCACTCTTGGGATTACTTTCCCCAAGAGGTCGTTTTAAAGAAGGTTTGCAAGAATTCAACCTTATAGGGTTCTTACCCTACAAAACAGGTTTTCTTCCTAACTTTAGATTTATGACTATCGATGAAAAATAATGGTTTTCTATGGTTGACTAAGTATATATTGTCGAATGTTTGGCTTGTAAATGTTTTATTTTCGTGTGAAACATGTCCTTATCAGATTGATGGTTTCGAATGGGTTTGATCTACTACTTGATTACATGTAAATATTCGGATTGGAACTACGACTTGAAAGAACTCTTTAATGACCCCTTTACCTTATACTACATTATGAATTGATCTTGTATATGACGCGAAGAGTTGGTATTTATTATGCTATTGAGTATTTCACTATGTTGTTTTTATGATTGTTGTAAGTTAAATGTAAGTTCTTGAATAATGTACTTGAAAGTAAGAGGTAAGTCTTCTAATGTTGTGATTACTTTATGATGTATATGTTAGCCAATAAATGATGTCATAATGCAAATGAAGTATGTATGATGACGCTATGAAGATATATGGGGCTATGAATATATTAAATTGTGAGATCGTGATAAGAATACGATAATTGAAGGTTACGATATCCTCTTGTATGCTTTACGCAAGATAATTTATGATATGTTAATCATACAAACGAAGGGTAACGATGAAAGGAAATTCTCTTATAACCGAAAGAGTTCAAGATCATGTGTTACAAGGAGTTAATCTCCTATGACTTATGATAAAATTTATGAATAAATGATGATTTTAAGATTATTCAAAAAGGGACTTAAGCTTAGCACCGATGGACTAGATATGAGTGGCGTCCCTTCCCTAGTTGTAAGGTAGGTTCACACTGACTCTCATGAGATAGAGGCTGCCACGTAATGTGGAACTATGGGTCTCTAATATATCTCCTAGTTCTTGAACTATGTTGCCAACATAGGATATTAGCAAGTGGATCCACCTAGAAAGTTATGTAATGTTTGGTTCTACTTTGGCCGGTTGACCACCTTCTTTTCGTGTGGGATTTTATGACACCCGATTCCATGTTTAGCTCACATGGTCTAATGTCTGTTAAGGCAAATATTCCCTCATGTTAAATGAAAGATAAGTAAATGGACGTTGACTAGGGTGACTCAAAGAGTCTACTTAGTATAGTTAGGGGTATGAGACTCTACCTAGACATTGCACAATTTGACTCTAAGGGAAGTCCTAGGAGATTATTCTTATGTAATATGATATCACGGAAGGTATGTTGTTTATGATTCATGTTGTTACTCTAATATGAAGTTGGTTAGGTTAATTAACATGTTATTTGTCTATATTTCTTTATGAGGTGATAAGTACTTATATTAAAAGTTATATGAAGCAAATTTTACTTATGCTCTCCTATCTTATCTACTTGGTTGTGTGGGGTTATGGAGATTCACATGACCATTGCATTTGTAGGTTGGGGATGGGATCATTGGTAAGTGTTTTTTATGTTATGTGTATATGATCTTTTGAATATGAATTGTTAACATGTCTCTATGATAATATGTTTTTGATTATGATCATTCTTTATGTTGATGGAATCCTTATTTTGTACATGTTCTATGGTATGTGCATTGAAGACATTCATATGACTTAGCATGATTTCCAAAGAAATGATAAATAAACCTTTTTCATGTATGTCCTTAAATGTTATGTGCATATAAAAATACTTAGTACATGTGGCGTACTAACCCCATTACTTTATATTACTACAAATATATGGTCTGGCCATTGAAGATTAACAGGGTCTATTGAACAAGCTTGGAACTCTTTCTCCAAGTGTTGGTAGGTCCTCATGTTCGGGGACGATATCTTTTCATTATTCTAGCTTACGAAGACTTTAGTAGATTTTAAGAATACTCATATTTTCATTTATGTTATTTGGATTCATTTGTATTAAGGCCTATATGTTGTACTGACTATTTATTGGCTAAATTCATATTCAAACTCTTTAGATGGTTTTTATATGAGAAAACTTATAGAATATCATTACGTATATTTTCATGATTGATATGTATGAAGTCTAAGTATACTTCACAAAATATTAAAAGTTTCTATTTTTTCTGCAATTTTAACTGATGACATGTTATGAAGAAAGCTAATGGCTTTGTCTCAGTCCTCTGAGAGGACGACGACGCCAGTCGCAACAATGGTGTACTCTCCAGGTATGACATAATTGCATTTTCATGAATAATTATTTCATTGTGTATAGAAATGATGTGTATGAGCATGGCTAAGGTTTAAGAAGGTAGTTCCTCCACAAATAATTAAATGAGTATGTGGTTTGAATTGTGGAACTTATTCAAACTTGCTTATGTTGCTTAATTGCTTAATGATGTGAAGTTGGTGCTCCTTGAGAGTTAGTGAATTCAGTATGAATGTCTTGAACTTTATCTGATGTGTTATATTCTTCTAGTTGAGTCCTTGATTTCCTTAAAAGTATTTAAGTGTCATTCGAGGACGAATGTTCCTAAGTGGGGGAGTATTGTTACACCCTAAAAATAAAATAGGTCAAACTAGAGCTTCACATGTATTACATAAGTTAATAATGAGATAAAATGATGTATTTTAGCATTAGAAGTTAGTTGATGAAGTTTTGAAGTCAAACGTAAAGGAACAACCGAGACGTTCGAAAATTAGCCTTGTGTGTGTGCTAGCGTGTCCTCGTATGTTGTATGTGTTTATATATGTTTTTAAGGGTAAAATCAGTCGCGATTACCCTAGAACCTATAGGGACATGTTTAGGGTCAATACATCCGGGTACGACTCGCCGGGGATCATCCTAAGGGTCCCAAGGAGGACCCAAACTTTGGCAAAGCAATCTACCCAAGGCAACATGGTTTTGTGCCTTCGTGAAACAAAGGAACGTCGCGGCCAGGTCAAGCACTTCTCTGTCCAGAATTAATTTGCCAGAACTTATGGGAATAGCTCTGTGACGCAGACCTGTTCCCCGATGATAATTTCGAAAAGCTAAGTGAAGTTTAACTTGTCTAAAGTGGTCCAATAAATATAGGGGTGTTCTGGGTATTTTAGAGCTGCGTTTTATACTGATTTAGGTCACTATACACCCATTCCCTCAACCAAAAACCCCAAGCTCTCATTTAGAAATCAAAATTTCAAAACCCTCAAAATTTCTTCTCTCCCAAAAAGCTCTCTCAAACTCCATTGGAGCCAACTCAAGGTGGAGCTAGGGTTGAAGGTTTTGGACGTTTTGTTCATTAAAATGTCGTGGGTTTCGTCTTATTGAGTTATGGTAGTTCATCCTTGACACTTATCTCATTCAAGGAGCCATTTCAATAAGATTTCAAAAAGGATTTCAAACTTCAATCTTCTTTATTGCTTGACTCTAAGTATGTGTCTTTGCATGAAAATGTTTTATTGATTTAAATGAATTGTTCTTAGCTCTAAATGGTGATTTTAATGTCAAAACCCCTATGGAATCATGTCTATTGTTTTATCAACTTTTAGCTTATAAAATGAGTTTAATGAGCATGATTAGATAAAGTTAAATTTATTGTTTCTTCGTGATTTTATTGAGTTTTAGCTACTGTCCTAAGGGCTATTTTACGATGGATTATTGGATAAAATGTGAATAGATAGTAAAGGTTTGGATGAACGGTAAGTTGTTCTATCTTGTTTAGTTTTCCATTTAAAAGATATTCAGTTGTTTGGTCCACCTTTTGTGGCGGTGTTTACTTAAGGTATATGAATTTGTATAAATATGGGTGTTGTGATTTTGGCCATGACGGCATAGAATGTGAAGTAAAGAAATGATAATGTTGTTGTTCATGTTGATATGCTTATTGAAGCTTGAATTGTATGTATTGTGAATAGTATGCTAAGTGAAGTATGTTTTAAGTGTGAAGTATGATGAATGAAGATGAAAGAATTTCTAGAAGTTAATGATATGAGAATGGTGTTTGTATGAAATGTATGTTTCACGCGCACACACTATGAATGCATGAATGAAGCTAATGAATGTGAATGGGGGATTGCAGGGTGGACACTTATTGCGAGTAGAGATGAGGTATCTAGACCTTTCCTTACTCTTCTTAAAAGATGGAATGAATGAAAATGGGAGTTTGCGGGGAACACTCGTTGCGAGTTAAGATGAAGTGTTTAGTAGCAACTTCACTATCTCCCAAGAGCTTTCTAAGATAGGTTGCAGGATGGATGCTCGTTGTGAGTAGAGATGTGGTATCCAAAAAGTATTCCTTAAACTATAGTTATGAATGTTTAAAACTACGTGGCAGAGTTATGATTAGCATCGAGAGGATTTGAAGAAGGGGTGGGTACACGTTGTGAGAAGAGATGTTGTACCCAATGTATCTCTTGATATGAGTACTCTTTGTGAGTAGAGAGTGAGTACTTAGAAGCAATCTCATTATCCCTTAACTATGCGCCCGCATAGGTATAGCTATTGGAGACTCCATGTAAAGGCTAAAAGAATGACCCTACCTTAGGCAAGTAGGCATCCCTCATCCGGTAAGGGTAGTACCTGGATTCCATGTTTAGCTCTCATGGTCTATGTCGGTTAAAGCTATCCTCCAATAAAGAACGTGATGAACTAAGTCTTGTAATGAGTGTAGTACTTATGGATGGTGGTGGTATGGGACGTTATATATTCCATTGCACAAGTAGGAACTCGAAGGGGAGTCTTGGTGTGCCCTTTTATGAAATGTATGAATGGGTCATTATATGATGAAAAGAAGCATGATGAACATATGTCTAAGATTTATGAAGTAGGTTGACTCTATGTTTAAAGCTTATGAAGTATGTTGATTCTATGTCTAAGTTCATAAAGCATAAGAGTCTTATGTATAATGTTGACGGAAGTTATGTGAAAGAAGTTATGAAGGATAAAAAGGGTGTATCTAATCTCATGGAATCCTCAAGGAACACATTGTGGGGGTAGTAGTATGGGATGCTGCTCTAACATTGCACTGTGTTTGACTTGTAAATCCCCTTGAGAGGGGTACACATGTGAAGTTCTTAAATGCAAATATGTTCCTCTAGTGTCTTTAGTATTGAATGTTGACTTGCTAAATGAAATTAAGTATGCTTGTTATTGGTAGTCTTAAGGATCACTTGGGTGTGTAGTGAAGAGGTTGTATGGGCGATCTCTTCATGTCTTACCTAAGTGAGTCTTATAATAACTTGGGATAGGAAGAGTTCATTTATAGTGGGTTTACTGTAAGTATGCTCTTATGATAAGAAAATGGATTTCTTGCTTTATGTGCTAAATGATGGTTTTAAATGATGTCTTGTAACTTGATTCATGAAGGTTTTATCAAAATGGAATGGCTTGTATGTTTCAACGAAAATGTCCCCTTTTTGCATTATTTTGCATAATGCTGTACTTATTACATTTTTTGTACTAACCCTATACTTTTCTATACCTTATAAGTATAGGTTGGAATCAAGTTGAAGGTTAGAAGTGAATCTTGGGAATCTACTCTCGCAAGACTAAGTATGTCCTCATATATTCAAGGGCATAGTATCTATTTGTCTAATTTTTGTTTAAGACTTAATATGTAATTTCTTTCAATGTAAAGGGTCGTGTCCCTAAAATATTTATGTCGTGTCTTTAAGTTGGCTCGTGATGATGAGATGATGAGACTAGCCTTAGTATTTAAAAAATATGTTTTCCTTATTATTATTTATTGTGAAATATTTTAAATTCCGCACTACTTTTTATGTCTTATGTAATGAATGATAGCTAAGAGGCTAGTACAAGACCTTCAAAATGTCAAGTACGCCTTCTTCCGACCTAAGGGTTGCCCTAACTTCTAGGGTGTACTATAGGGTCGTAACATTCACCTTCTCCATAGCTTAGTGAACTACATTTGGTCAAATCAACCCTTCTTCACAAACTTCGAACCACCCAATAGGAGATCTGCATCTTCTCCCATAAAGAGCTTTGTATGGAGCTATTTGGATGCTCGAATGGTAGTTGTTGCTTTAAGTGAACTAAATGAGCGGTTGGTGATCATCCCAATTCCCATTGAAAACAATCACATAAGCCCTGAATATATCCTCTTAAGCTTTGATAGTACGCTCCGCTTGCCCATCCATCTGAGGATGAAAAGTAGTGCGTAAGTTCGCCTTTGAACCGAAACCTTTCTGGAAAGACATCCAAAACTGAGCAGTAAATTGTGCACCTCTATCAAAATAATGGAGACCGGAACTTCATGAAGTCTTACCACTTCTTGAATGTACAACTTTGCATGATCCTCTCCCGAATGGATAGTCTTTATCGATAAAAAGTAGGCTGATTTTGTCATTATATCTTTAATAGCTTTAGAAATTTTCATAGCACATCTTTAATTGAATTTCATAGCACATCATATGCTAGACATCATTTAATATATAGAATAGAATAGGGACATGGACCTTATAGATTATACAATAAGAATCTAAGCTATTACATATACTTTGTAAGAGAACTTGGCATAGGGAAATCCTTGAATAATAAGGACCCGTTTTCTTGAACATGTGAGATCTATCAAATCCATTCACATAGAATACATCCTCTAGACATCACAACCTACACTTTGTGTAAAAAGATGAAGAAGAAGAGTATTAGTACAAGAATGCACTAAGTATGACAACCATGCAAAACATGCATTTAAAGATTAAATTTAGTTAGAAATCATGGATCCTGTCTTTTTAGTAAAGATCATGAACATTGATAAAATAGATACAATATAGTTCATATACATAAAATAGACATGAATACTATTCATAATAGCACATAAATCCCCTTAATACATTTTGAGGCATATTCAATACATACAACACATTACCTCGCTTGTATCATAACTTCTTTCCTTAAGCAACCCTCAAGTAATACTTAGTACAATGTATCACCTTAAGGTCACCTAAGATGATCTTACGTAGACATGCTCCATACACAGAACCACATATAATCATAAGGTCATAAGAACATTACAAGACATAAGCTTCACATAAGAACCATCACCTAAGACAACCCCCAATTCACACTAGTGCAATGTGTAGGTAGCATCCCATAATACTACCTACCCCAACTGTTCCTAAGAAGCCACCCTAAACTAGGGATATAATACTCAACAAGTCAAAACACCTTAGTTTATCACTAGACATAAGGTCACATACTTCATAACATCATAGAAGGACTCATGCATTTACTACAACTTTAGTCATAACTCATTTAGTTCATATCATAGGTAAACCACCCTCTTAACTCCTTCAAAAGCTTACTTGTACAATGTACAGATGTAGTCCCATACCCCCACATATAATAAGTAACTTATTTAGAAGCCACAAGTGTAATTCACATGCATAATCATAATTTATGTCTTGACAGAACAATGTCACTTAACATGCATTCATACAATTTATACATAGCATAAGTTTTACATTCATAAAGGTCCTAATTTTATCCTTTCATGAAATTAACTTGTGCAATGCATGGGTACGGTCCATAGTCCTACCTATACTAAGTAACCTTTTCAAGAATTTATGATTATATTTCTTATTCTCATCGTAATTCATTTCTTAGCTTTCGAGAGACATAGCAATAACCAACATAGACCATGTGAGCTACATGGAATCCGGTGTTCTACTCTAACACCGAAAAGAGAGGGCACTACTTTCCAATGTAGGACCTTCATGCATAATAGCTATTCTAGTGGATGCACTTAGCTAAAACCTACGGGGGCACATAGTTATGGAACATTGATATTGCTACTAGAAACCATTAATTGGTAGACATGGAGGTTTCAATCTCATGAGACAATATCTATGTTGGTAACCCGGACTTGCTAAACGTGAAGCTTCTTTTGTTGGATGCCGGACTTCCTAAACGTGAAGCCCCCACTCTCAGTTTTCATGTTCACTCGGTGCTACACTCAAACTCCCTTTTTAAACATATTTCAGCCTTTAATTAATATTAGTTCTTAAAGAAGGTCATAGGATCTTGGACATTCATACATCATATCGCTCAAAGGTTTCGAAGAAGAGAATGTCCTTTCATCATAGAACCTATATTATGTTAGAATGTCCTTTCACATAATTCTACCATTCATACAATCATGTGTGTGTGCATACATATGTGAGATGTACCTTCAAATAAACACCTCTAGGAACACATGCTCATAAATTCATGAATCATATACTTACATGCATAGTATAGGTAATGATGCATAGGAGAACTATATTTTCCTTAATCATCATGAATCTACCATATTCATAGATATGAATTACGTATGTGTGTGTACATTGGTCAACGTGATAACATAATTGCTATAACATGGTATTGAGGAAGCCATCCGCTACAGATCACAACACATGTACAACATCACTCAAGTCTCAAGTCATACACCTATAGAGTATTGAGGACTATAGACTACACACATTCACATTACATCATAGGAGGCAAGAACATATGCAACATTAGAATAGAAGACTTCTAGAATACTTTGATCACACATTCATATAGGGATTTCACAGGTAGGGGTCATGCTACAAGAGTATTCATCATCAATACAAATATAGAACAAACCTAACCATAACATGATCATCACATATACATAAATCATCAATACACCTAGATCATGCAACTAGAATAGAAGAATACACACATACTTCATAGTAATGATAATCATCATATCGATCCACACTTTTCCTAGTGCCTTCAAGGCCATGATCACAACATACAAAGATAGACAAGAATGTAAGCACCACCACCATAACTGGACCATACGAATCGACACAATTCAATATCCATCTTTAGCTAAATAAAAGAAATTGGTGAACTTAAAAAATCCCCAAGCTATGATCATCATTTATCAATTCCCAACAATTCAAAACCAATTGACATAATGGAATATAGACCTAAGCAATTCATTATAATTTAAACATAATATAATCATCATCTAATCAAGATCTCAAGACCCATATAATATCATAATAAAAGAGGACAAGGAAATCATAGGTTCTTCATGGAATTCGATTGAAAATCATGTTTAAACAATTGATTAATCATATAATCATCATCAGAACATTGTTGAAATCACTTTAAAATGAACAGATGGCTAGATTCAAAGATAGGATTTTTTATCTTAGAATCATTTTTGAAAACCTTTAAAAGAACTCCTTAGATGAAAGAGTAAAAACTGATGAAGGGTTACCATACCTTTATACATAATAAGCCCACAAAATTTTAAGAAGAAAACACTTGGAATCCATCTTCATGGCTTGTTGTTGAGCATGGTTTTCAATGGGATTTTAGGAGAGTTTGTTTTGAGAGGGAAAGGTTTGATTTGGAAAAGTGAGTTCTAAATTGTAGCTTAGGCTTATAAAGGGACTTAAATACCTAAAGATACATAAAATAACTGTACATGTTTTAATTAGTACCTGTGATAAATTTTCCAATTCACCCTAGCATGGGAGCGTGCAGCAGGCAGAACTTCAGGTTCAAAGGAGGTGCATACTGACGAACCGTCGTTGGAATGACGAGGCCGTACTGCCCGTCCATCGATGGTTATTGAGGCTCCAATTTTGGGGGCTGAGATCACACGTCTAAGTGTGGAGCAATGCCCCCAATCGACAAGGCGTAGACTGGAGTACGGGGTGTCATTTCTTGGTCGTAGATTGGACACTACAAAGGCAGTTTACTGCCTAATTTTAAGTCCTCCGCAAGGACCCTTTGGGTGGTCGTTGGTGAGTTGTGCGAGGAAGTTTTGAGCCTAAATTTGTTCATATACATGTTAGTATCCCCCTAACAATTTACCCCCTAATAACACAGAAAACATACAAAGGCACACTAGAACACACTAGTACGTCTAAAAACTAACTTTTGAACGTGTTGGTTGTTCTTGGACGTTTTACCTCCTAACCACTTCAAATCAGCAATACAAGCTATAAAACACTTTATTAACATGTTATTAACCTTTTTAGGCATATGTGAGGCTCTAGCTACCTTAGTTCATTTTGAGGCTCTTGACAATATCCCCCACTTGGGAACATTCGTCCTCGAATGACACTCTGAACTTTTAAACACTTTCAAGGACTCAATGACCCATGAAGAAACTCACCACATTCAACATGTTATCACCCGTTAGTTAATCCACAAAACTTATATGGAACACCAACTTCATACCATCATGAAATTAAAGCAACATAATAAAAAATGGACTACTTCTACACTTATTTCCATGCATACCTACTTCTTCATACTTATTGCCATTTATAGGAACTACCTTCCCCGACTTTTGGAATGCTTAGTATTTCATCATAACGTTAGACATACTAAGAATTTCAATTGCACACATAGGCATAATCCACACTTCAACTCATGAGAAATTTAGCAATTCACTTAGTAGCACAAGAATCATGAATCATGTAGGTCAACTACAATCTTATAACTTAGAGATAATACCATCAAGGTCATTCATAACATTATCATGTTTAACTTTTGTTTAAGGAGGAACTACCTTCTCCTAGTCACAGTATACACACATGTCATCATAGAGTCCACATAAAATCAATGCAAAGGTCAATTATTTTAAGGAGGATTTCTTTGCTCCAAACTCGATTGTGCTCATACTATGTTCCTCATGAAGTCAACATGGCAGCTCACACCACACACATCACAACAATAGAAAGTTATTTCATACAAATTTCAATTTTCTAGCATGACACTATCTTTCATAACATGCATCATTTAGGAAAATTATTACAATTCATAGGCACACATTGATGATTTTGACTAGACATACCTTCACTTTTCATGAGTGAGCCTACAACAACACTTCTACAGTCATAAAAGTCCCACATTATTAAAGGGACCCATCTTTTCTTATTTGAAAAAACTCAACACCTCATTATTGGGCAAAAACACCATCACATCAAAAGTGTTATCAAGCATGTTCATCTAGCCATCTCATGAAGTTAAATGCACATTTATCATATCAAGAGGCACAACAACATGAGAAACATGCAATTTGATCAAAATTCCATTTTCATGAAATAATGACCTTTCATAACATGCATACCATATTTTCATTAAAGACATGCAAAACATATGGAGAACATAAAACTTATACTCATATGCAAGACTCCTATCAGAATCAAGCTACTTAGGAACTCTTTCGTGTCAAGCTTGAGTAAGAATAGAAGGAAAAGATAGGGATATATACAACCTTACTACTCAAATCATCATCCCCCACATAGGGTAAACCCATTTAAGAGCAACTTATCTCATCAAATAGGACTTGGACTTACCAATCTTTCTAGTCAAACATCATATCCCCCTATTGCGATCAAGCTTATGAAATCTTTTCTTAACATCACCTCCTTCTATTTTTAAAGAAGGAATCATTTCCCAATATCTATTCACTCATACTCCACTAGGTGAGGAATTCAAGATATCACAAATGAGTATCTAACTCACTCCACTCTATATTCATCACTCAAAGTGATCCATAACATAGAAAAAGTTCAAGGGAACTCACCATAGGAAGATTAAGGCATTCATAAGCTTACCATCTAAGGCAAATTATCCCCCACTTGTGGTAAGCCTAGTCAAATATTAATCACCTCATGAACTTATCCACCAATATAAAGCCAAGTCAAGACCAAACCTGCATACTCCTCACATGAGAAGGTTTGACATCATTGAGGTTTTCCAATCCTAATCTCATCTCAAAGATATTACTAACTCAACCTTCAATAAGTACTCCTCAAGAATCATTACTCCTCTAGGTTTATCACCTAAAAGAACTCATAATAATCAAGCTAGGTCATACTACTCAACCATATGAGGCCTTAACTACACCATGAATACCAAGTGCAATTCCATATCTCATCACATTCTACAACCAAGTCCTAACAAGGTAAGTAAATTTGGATTCAAGCCTACAAGGGCCATCACCTTGGTGTGACCTTCCAATGAATCATGCCTAGGTACATACTAAGAACTTCCTCAATTGACCCTTCTTAATATCAACTTAAAAGTAGTTCCTGATTCAACCCTACAAGGGTCATCACCTTTGGTGTGACCTTCCAACGAATCATTCCTAGGTACAATCTAAGAACTTCATCAATTGACCCTACTTAAGATCGAACTTAAAAGACAACTTACCACTTCAAACTAGGTCAACATCAATTATGTCCTTCTCTTTAAGAGTTAAGGGGTACATACATCCATTTAAGTCAACATTACGAAAGCATGATTCCAAATTATGGAATAAGACTCTTATATCCCCCTTTTCCCCACTCTTAGAATAGGTTCATAAGGGAACTAACAAACTAGTAATAAGGATTATCCCATTAACTAGAATGTTTCACAACCACGTTACAAGGTTCAACAAACATCTTTCCTCCTTAGGAGCAAGTCTATAAAAAAGTACTCCAATCCACATAAGGGCAACTATTGAGCACTACTCAAATAACAAGGCAGCATCCTTCTTTCACTATTTACAATTTTTATCCAAAACATTTCCAACCTATTTCATAACATTACACTATCATCACACATAACCATCAAGAAAACTATCAATCCACAAGAGGATTACATTCAATTACAAATGCTCTTAATAAGCTAGAACTGTATCATATCATAGCTTCTAAACATATATCTCAATTCTCATAAATCACATATTGCCATCTGTAGCAACCCTAAAAATGAATAGGATCAAGACTTAGGTTTTTCAAGAATGCTTGCGATTAGACCAAGGTCCATACGGATTGATACGCGTAGAACCAGACCTCAGAACCCTTACTACGACCAAGCCAACTAACTTGGGGAGTTAATTGAGCTTGGAAAGGTTGGAACAAACCATGTGAGGCTCACGAAAACGAAGATTTAATCGAAAGAGTTTTTATCGGACTCAAAAGAAGAAATTTTAAGTTTTGAGGGTCCAAGGGTAAAATGGTCTTTTCCAAGCCAAGGTTAATATTGTAATTACCCTGAGTAATTAATTATTTAATAAATTAATTTAATTAAATAAAGCAATTCGGGTGGGGCAACCCGAAATGACCCATTTTCGTAAATGGGAGTCACTCGGGTTCGAGCCCCACTAGAAGCAAAGATTTAACTTGCTTTTATTTAATTTGATAAATTAATTTAATTAAATAATAAATATTAGCTGATTTAAGAAAAAAGAAAAATCAGAATTTTTATTTATTAATTAATTTTTTAATCCTAATTTGACTAAGTCTCTCCCTTATCTCCTAATCCTAAGCCAACTCTCCCACACGTTTCTCACTCTCCTTACTCTCAATCATGCTCTGCCTCAACAATAAGAAAAGAAGAACAAAGTGAATGCAAAAGTTCATCAAGAACTTGAAAGCTAAAAACTCAAAAGAAGAATAATCTTAAGAACAAAAGGTAAAGATCAATATCTAGACAGATTTTGCTTGTTCTTTTGGTGTTTGGACTGATTTCTGGAGAGGTTTTTGGGCAGCATTTTCGTGGTTGAACAAGAAAACTAAGGTATGGGTCTTCTTACTCTTGGTTCCTTTCCCAAGAGACCCTTAGGACTCAGACGATTTTAATCAGAAACTAAGTTGTTCCCCGTTGCATATCCCTGTCATTAGCTCCCATCAAATCATAGGTTGGTATGTTTGCTGATAGAGATTAGGTATTGCAATGTGTTTTCCTGATGAATATGTTCATGAACATGTATTTGGAATCATATGAATGAAAAGCTTTGTTGCCGAAAATATATGTGTGTATGTGCAAAAAGTTCACTGTAAACTTACTGTAAATGAGTTTTGATTTATGGCTTCAAGTTTGATATGGTTTTGGGTGTCATTTTAAGTGTATAAACTTATGTAAATGATGATGTTCATTTAAGTGTAATGTGTCTGAATTTAATGATAAACTATTGGACAAATATGTCCATGAAAATGCACCTAAAGGACTCACTAAACACTACTCCAAATGCATGAACTTTTAACTTTAAAGAGTGGAGAAAATAGGCTGCAAAAAGGTAATCAAAATTTCCAGCTTGTGATGTTGGTTTCGGGCAGGTTCTGGTAATTTTGGAAGAGTTTTAAAAGGGATTAAAGTAGGTGAGGTCGAGGGGAATCGAACCCAAGACCTCACATGACCAAGAGCCTGAAAAAAAAATGTAATGGAGCTAAGGGGATTCGAACCCCTTAGCTGCTGCCCACGAAATTAATTAATAAGGAAATGGGGATGGAGGGAATCGAACACATGACTGGTGGGAAGCAAGGAAGAGGGAGAATAAAGAAAATAAAAAGATGTGAGGCGTGGGAATCGAACCCACGATTTCAAGGCTGGAAATAGAGGAGGCGAAAATGAGTATTAAAGCAAGTGAGGCTGTGGGGGTTCGATCCCACGACCTCACTGCCAATGCCCTCAACCTAGCGAAAAATAAAAGAAAAATATATATGGGGCTGTGGGGGTTCGAACCCACCACCTCACCGCCCCTAGCGAAAATTAATTAAAAGTAAGGAGGCTGTGGGGGTTCGTATTCACAACCTCCCTACTTAGGCGAATTAAAGAACAAAATAAAAGATGTTGTGGGGGTTTGATCCCACAACCTCTTGGCTTAGTGAAATTGGGCAAGATGAAGTTAATAAAAATTAAAAAGGGGTTGTGGGGGTTCGAACCCACAACCCTTCGGCCAAATTAGGATTATTACTAAGGAGAAAATTAATCCTTCAATGTTAATATTGTGATTTAACTTAGAGTCATAATGTTATGAATATTAGAATAAAATCAATTAAAAATATAAATGATATCCAATTGATTCAAGACTTGGGTTTTCTTGCTCAAGCTTCCGTATTGATACATTAGTCATACGTGAATAAAATATCCGAGAATAATGCCACATACTTTGATCGAAATCAAGATCTTGGCACATATACAAGATGCATAAGTCTTGTATCACATAATCTTAGACGAAATATGAATGAAGTGTCATGACTGGAATGTATAGACGCATAAGTCTAACATACGTTAAAAGTAAGTGAATCTAAGAAGTATGTAATGAAATGATGAACCCTAGAAGGGTTAAGTATGAGTGTAAGATACACTAAATGGCCAAGTGCATTGGCATATGATGAAATGAACGTTCACGTAATAAGAGGTGAGTAACTATGAAAAGCAAGGGTGTTAATGATAATGAATGTGGTGACAACATGATATAAGATTAATGTAAATGATGAGAGTAATCTTGAATGAGCCTAAATAAATGTTACCAATACGTACTCACCTATGAGAGTGTAAGATAATGAAGAGATCAGTCTCTATGAACACTCTAATGAAGGTATTGAGCTTAACACACTTGATACTAATGATGAAATGAGAAATCATCTAATGAGCTATGATGTCCTCATACTAGAAGTCAGCTTCCATGACGTATGAGTTGAATGAAATGGAACTTTATACTGAGCACCGATAGACTAGCTATGAGCGGTGATGCCTTCTTTCGGGAAGGGCGAAGGTTCACGTAACTCTCATGAGATGAGACTGTCCGGCTTGCCGGGTATGGGTCTCAATACATCTCCTAGTCTTCGAACCTATACTGCCAATATAGGGATCTGGCGGGGTTAAATTCCCATGTACGCTAGCAGGTTTTTGGTTCACCTTGGCCGGTGATTCCACCTCTTTTCGGTGTGGGGGAGACACTGGATTTCATGATGCTCACATGATCTATGTAGGTTAAATTTAAAGTTCCCAATGAATGAATGAGGCCAGCCTCAAATGATGTACATAATGAAATAAACGATACCAAAGGTGTTAGGATAGGATAATCAAGAGGTGAGCTAGACTCAGGTAATAACACTAGGTTATTCTTGATCATTGCACAGCAAACCCGATGATAGTCGTAAACTACACCCTAGGTATAGCTGGTTTTCACACTGGCCTATGAACGAAATGAATTGAAGTATGTATGAATGAATGAAGCAGACTCTGTGTTTGCTAATGAAGACTCCTTAGTTGAGTTCCCATATGTTGAGCCCTCATTTCTGGGATGTCTTAATGTTAAGTCCATGATTCCAAGGTCTCATGACATATGAATGAATGACATTAAAGAAGTTATGTGCTACATGCAAAAGGTGTTATGTGCTATATGATATGTGCTATGTGTAAATGTTATGTGTTGTGTGCAAATGTGATAAGTATGATGACATATGTTATTCTCATGGCATAACTTTCCTAATCCAAATTTGGAAAGCTCATTTACTTTCCTAATCCAAATTTGGAAACTTTCCTAATCTCAATTTGGCAAGTCCACTGACTTGACTTCAAAAAATCATGTTGTTAGGAAAGAGCTATTCTTTCTCATGCATGTCCTTGGTGTGTGCTTGCATATACCCATACTTAGTACAAGTGTGTACTAACCCTATACAAACTTTACTATTTTTGGTGCAGGCACAGGTGGACGATAGAGCTACAGGATTATCGTTGCAGTTATCCGGACGTCCAGCATTCATCCAGAGTTGGTAGGTCCTCATGCTTTCGAGGATGCTACTGTTTTATATTCTAGCTTAGTTTTAGAGTTGAGCTAGTGGAGCATGTTCCACTAGCGTTTCTTTCCTGTTTTTATTCAGACTATGTGTTGGTGCCATTTTGGCAATTATACGCTTTATAAATATTGAACTATTCCTTTCATTTGATTATCTTTTAATGTTAGATGGTTGATGGTGAAAAAATTATGAATGTATTAGAAATGTTTAGTAAGCAATATTTAGAAACAAAAAGTTTCAAATTTTCCGCTAAAATTAACCTATGTAAAGTAAGAATGACGTACGTAGGCTTGTCTGCGACCTCTGAGAGGTCAACGACACCGGTCTCGTCTGGGGTCTAGATTCCAATTGTGACAAAGTTGGTATCAGAGCACTAGGTTAAATTCCGATAATAATGAGTTCACATCAACCACATTGAGTAGTTTCTAAGTCATGGTAGTGAAGTGCACCACTATCCTGAATTAGAGACTGCATGATGCGTAGGAAAATTTCCCTTCTTCTAATCTTATCGTGCTTTTCCTAATATCTGAGTTCTTGGTGTTATGAGTGTGTCTAACATCAAATTTTTGTTGTTTTCAGAGAATGAACACTAGGAGAGCTATTGATCAGAGGAAAGGAGGAGCAGCTGCTGGGGGTAACCGAGTTCCACCCCAGGCTCCAGCTGAAGGAGTGGTTGTGCCAGCTAATCCAGCTGGGATGACTGATGCTGAGGTGAGGGCATCTCTGGCCCAGATGGCACATGCCATTACTATGCAGGCCCAGGCTATGACTGCCCAGGTCAACCGGCAGGATGTTCAGAGGGAGAACCCACCGGTTCGCAGCATGGTTGACAGGCTGAGGGATTTCACGAGGATGAATCCTCCTATTTTCACAGGGTCTAGGTCATCAGAGGATCCCCAGGAGTTTGTGGATGAGATTCATAAAATCCTGGTGGCTATGGGGGCCACTGATATTGAGAAGGCTGAGCTGGCTTCCTATCAGCTCAAGGATGTTGCACAGACTTGGTGCAAGATGTGGCAAGATAGCCGTGTCTTAGGTGGAGTGCCAGTCACATGGGAGCTGTTCAAGACATCATTTCTGGAGAGATTCTTTCCCAGAGAGATGAGGGAGGCCAAGGTTGATGAAATCATCAACCTTAAACAAGGCTCTGTGACAGTCAGGGAGTATTCCCTGAAGTTTGTTAAGCTGTCAAGGTATGTTATTTTCCCTAGTATTTAATAGCAAGAATGAGGATATAGTGAACTTTGTTGAAATCATCCAGGTATGCTACTTCCCTGGTTTCTAATAGCAGGGATGAGATGAGAAGGTTCCTCACAGGAATCAATGGAGACCTGGAGGAGGAGTGTCGATCTGCAATGCTCCATGATAATATGGATCTTTCCAGGTTGATGGTGCATGTCCAATAGGTAGAGGACAGCCGCAGAAAGAGAGGTGTTCGTGATGCTAGGAGGCCTAGGCCTCAAGATCAGGCAGGACCCAGTCATGGAGGTCACAGGAACAACTTTGGCGTCCGTGAGCATCCAAGGTTCAAAAAGGGGCAACAGAGTTCTGGGAATTCTGATCCTCAGAGAAGTGCTACACCTAGAGGAGGCAGACCTGAGCCCAAGAAGGGCAATGGAGGTGAGATGCAACGTCCTAATAAGAATTGTGCTAAGTGTGGCCGAGCTCACAGTGGAGAGTGCAGACAGGGCACTAATGCCTGCTTCGGTTGTGGTAAGAGTGGACACATGGTCAGAGACTGTCCACAAAACAGAGGTCAGGCTGGAGAAAATACTCAGCCTAGGCCAAATCCACAGGGTGCAGTAGCAGCCGAGCCTCCTATGAAGAACAGGTTCTATGTTTTGAAAGGCAGAGAGGAGCAGGAGAAGTCCGCTGATGTGGTCACAGGTATGCTGCAAGTGTTCTCAACTTCTGTTTATGCTTTACTTGATCCAGGGTCTACACTTTCCTTTGTAACTCCTTTGCTTGCTCTTACTTTTGAGATATTGCCTGAAGTTCTACATGGTCCTATAGTGGTTAGTACACCTTTAGGAGAGAATGTAAGAACTGATAGAGTATACAAGGATTTCCCAATAGTTGTGAGTGGTAAAACTATGTGTGCAAACCTGGTTGAGTTACCCATGCATGATTTTGATGTTATTCTTGGTATGGATTGGCTTTACAGTTGTTATGCTTGCTTGGACTGTCGTAGTAGAGTGGTGAGATTTCGCTTTCCTAATGAAGAAGAGTTAGTCTGGGAGGGGTACAATTCGAGTCGTCCTAACCCCTTGATTTCAAATATTAAGGCTAATAAAATGATGTCCAAGGGGTAATTGTGTAATCTTGTGAGTGTTAATGATTTAGATCATGACATTCCTTCCATAGACTCAGTGCCTGTAGTGAATGAGTTCTTAGATGTGTTTCTTGATGATTTACCTGGAGTCCCTCCCCTTCGAGAGATTGACTTTGGTATCGATTTAGAACCCGATACTAAACCAATTTCAATACCTCCTTACAGAATGGCCCCAGCTGAGCTCAAAGAGTTGAAGCTGCAGTTAAAAGATCTCACTGACAAGGGTTTCATTCAGCCGAGCATATCCCTTTGGGGCGCTCCAGTGTTGTTTGTAAAGAAGAAAGATGGAACCCTTAGAATGTGTATCGATTATCGGCAGCTCAACAAAGTCACTATAAAGAATAAGTACCAACTCCCCAGAATAGATGATCTGTTTGATCAACTCCAAGGTCTAGTTTCTTCTCTAAGATTGATCTTCGTTCAGGGTATCATCAGCTTAGAGTTAGGGATGGAGATATTCCAAAGACAGCCTTTCGTACCCGCTATGGTCACTATGAGTTTTTAGTCATGTCATTTGGTCTCACGAATGCACCTGCTGCATTTATGGATCTCATGAACAGTGTCTTCCGTGAATACCTTGACTCTTTCGTCATAGTATTCATTGATGACATTCTCATCTACTCTAAGACCAAGGAAGAGCATGAACAACATTTGAGACTAACCTTGCAGGTACTTAGACAACATCAGTTGTATGCCAAATTCAGTAAGTGTGAATTCTGGATGAGATCAGTGACCTTCCTGGGTCATGTTGTGTCCGATCAGGGCGTGGAGGTTGATCCCAGGAAGACTGAGGCTGTGAAGAACTGGCCAAAGCCTCTTACTCCTACTGACATCCGTAGCTTTTTGGGATTGGCTGGTTACTACCGCAGGTTTGTGGAGGGTTTTTCTTCCATTGCTGCCCCATTGACAGCTTTGACTAAGAAGAAAGTCAAGTTCGAATGGACGGAGACTTGTGAGAAGAGTTTCCAGGAGCTCAAGGACAGACTCACTTCAGCCCCGGTGCTTACTTTTCCTAAGTGTGGTGAGAAGTACACTGTTTATTGTGATGCATCTAGGGTTGGTTTGGGTTGTGTTCTTATGCAGATTAGTAAGTTGGTAGCCTATGCATCCAGACAGCTCAAGGTTTATGAGAAGAATTATCCCACTCATACCTGGAGTTTGCAGCTGTGGTGTTTGCACTAAAGCTGTGGAGGCATTATCTGTATGGAGTGCATGTAGATGTGTTCACAGACCATAAGAGTCTCCAGTACGTGTTCACATAGAGAGAGTTGAATCTACGTCAGCGGAGATGGTTGGAGCTGTTGAAGGATTATGATATCAATGTGCACTATCATTCAGGTAAGGCTAATGTTGTAGATGATGCTTTGAGCAGGATGAGCATGGGAAGTACATCTCACGTTGAGGATGAGAAGAAGGAGCTGGTAAAAGATGTACACAGACTGTCCAGACTGGGTGTGCGTTTGGTTGACTCCACTAGTGGGGATGTTTCAGTTCATCCTAGTTCTGAATCATCCTTGGTAGTTGAAGTCAAGCAGGGTCAGCATCTAGATCCCATGTTGATGGAGCTGAAGGACTCAGTGCTGATGAAGATGAATGAGTCTTTCGCTTTGGGAGGTGATGGCATACTAAGGTATCAAGACAGGCTGTGTGTGCCAGATGTGGATGATTTGCGGACCAGGATTGTTGCAGAGGCCCATGGTTCCAGATATTCTATACATCCAGGTTCCACCAAGATGTATCATGATCTCAAGCAAATTTATTGGTGGGATGGCATGAAGAAGGACATTGCAGAATATGTGGCCAAGTGTCCTAATTGTCAGCAGGTTAAGGCAGAGCATCTTAAGCCTGGTGGTCTGATGCAGATTATTGAGGTTTCGACTTGGAAATGGGAGGCCATTAATATGGACTTTGTGGTTGGGCTTCCGAGGACTAGGAGGCAGCATGACTCTATATGGGTTATTGTGGACAGATTGACTAAGTCTGCCCACTTTATCCCTGTGAAGTCTACTTACAGAGCCGAGGATTATGCGAGACTCTACATTGATGAGATTGTGAGATGGCATGGGATTACCTTGTCTATTATTTCAGACAGAGGAGCTCAGTTTACTTCTCATTTCTGGAGATCTTTCCAGAAGAGCTTGGGCACGCAGGTGAAGCTTAGCACTGCCTTTCACCCTCAGACAGATGGGCAGGCGGAGCACACCATACAGACATTGAAGGATATGTTGAGAGCGTGTGTGATTGACTTCAGAGGTAACTGGGATGACCATCTGCCTTTGATAGAGTTCTCGTATAATAATAGCTATCACTCCAGCATTGGGATGGCACCGTTTGAGGCACTGTATGGTAGGAGGTGTAGATCTCCAGTTGGGTGGTTCGAGGTTGGAGAGTCATTCATTTTGGGGCCGGAGATCATTCATGAGGCCTTAGAGAAGGTTAGAATGATTAGGGACAGGTTGACTACTGCTTACAGTTGGCAGAAGTCATATGTTGATAACAGAAAACGGCCCTTAGAGTTTGATGTTGGTGACCAGGTTTACTTGAAAATATCGCCTATGAAAGGGGTGATGAGATTTGGTAGAAAAGGGAAGCTGAGTCCGAGATATGTTGGGCCATATGAGATCCTACAGCGTGTGGGTGAGGTGGCCTATGAGTTAGCATTGCCTACAGAACTAGCTTCTGTTCATCCAGTCTTTCATGTCTCTATGTTGAAGAAATGCCTAGGTGATCCAGCATCAATCTTACCTGTTGAAGGTTTGGGGGTTGGTGAAGACTTGTCTTATGAGGAGGTACCTGTTGATATCTTATACAGACAGGTCAAGCGGCTGAGGAACAAGGAGATTGCCACAGTGAAGGTATTGTGGAGAAATCATCTTGTTGAGGGTGCTACGTGGGAAGCTGAGGCCGACATGAGGGACTGCTACCCTCACCTGTTCAGCTCTTGAGGTTAGACTTTATACTCTTAAACCTATGTTTCCTTACCTCCCCGTATTTTGTTGCTATTGATTGACTGTGTATAGTGCTTTTATTATGATCTGACTGGCATTACAACGTGAAGTAGTAGTGTCATTCCGGGACGAATGTTCCTAAGGGGGGGATAATGTAACAACCCTAAAAATGAATAGGATCAAGACTTAGGTTTTTCAAGAATGCTTGCGATTAGACCAAGGTCCACACGGATTGATACGCGTAGAACCAGACCTCAGAACCCTTACTACGACCAAGCCAACTAACTTGGGGATTTAATTGAGCTTGGAAAGGTTGGAACCAACCATGTTAGGCTCACGAAAACAAAGATTTAATCAAAAGAGTTTTTATCGGACTCAAAAGAAGAAATTTTAAGTTTTGAGGGTCCAAGGTAAAATGGTCTTTTCCAAGCCAAGGTTAATATTGTAATTACCTGAGTAATTAATTATTTAATAAATTAATTTAATTAAATAAAGCAATTCGGGTGGGGCAACACGAAATGACCCATTTTCGCAAATGGGAGTCACTCGGGGTTCGAGCCCCACTAGAAGCAAGGATTTAACTTGCTTTTATTTAATTTGATAAATTAATTTAATTAAATAATAAATATTAGCTGATTTAAGAAAAAGAAAAATCAGATTTTTTATTTATTAATTAATTATTTAATCCTAATTTGACTAAGTCTCTCCCTTATCTCCTAATCCTAAGACAACCTCCCACACGTTTCTCACTCTCCTTACTCTCAATCACTCTCTGCCTCAACAATCAGAAAGAAGAACAAAGTGAATGCAAAAGTTCATCAAGAACTTGAAAGCTAAAAACTCAAAAGAAGAATAATCTTAAGAACAAAAGGTAAAGATCAATATCTAGACGGATTTTGCTTGTTCTTTCGGTGTTTGGACTGATTTTTTGGAGCGGTTTTTGGGCAGCATTTTCGTGGTTGAATAATAAAACTAAGGTATGGGTCTTCTTACTCTTGGTCCCTTTCCCAGATCTCCAGGATACTTAGGAATCGGACGATTTTAATCCAAAACTAAGTTGTTCCCCGTTGCATATCCCTGTCATTAGCTCCATCAAATCATAGGTTGGTATGTTTGCTGATAGAGATTAGGTATTTGCAATGTGTTTTCGTGATGAATATGTTCATGAACATGTATTTGGAATCATATGAATGACAAGCTTTGTTGGCGAAAATATGTGTGCGTATGTGCAAAAAGTTCACTGAGACTTAGTGTAAACTTACAGTAAATGAGTTTTGATTTATGGCTTCAAGTTTCATATGGTTTGGGTGTCATTTTAAGTGTATAAACTTATGTAAATGATGATGTTCATTTAAGTGTAATGTGGCTGAATTTAATGATAA